>CM021103.1:138259060-138371205 GCA_007115665.2 Sequoiadendron giganteum | reverse complement strand
CCAACTCCTATGTCTATAAGGACGTGCTTGACATGACTTTTATGGATTAGAACCTTGATATGAAGGGTTGCATTATGAGGATGGGTGAGAGATATGTCATCATTTTTCAAAAATCATAAGCAATGAGGCACAAGTAGATGTCCCACCATGGCTTGGAAAGCGCAGACATCCAAATTATTTGGCACTGTTGCATCGACTAGGGATTTTTTCAAGATCTCCTTGTGAGCGGGAGAGATTTTAAGGAGCTCTAATATTGATATTTGTGCAGGAATTTTCTAGAGCTGATCAACAATGTTATATTGATGAGATGTATCAATAGGTGCTTTTGAGGCACTACCTTTCAAAACATATTTGGTTTGAGCCCTTTTGGTCACATTTACAAGCACATTGTCTTGTTTTTCATTGATCTTGATGACATCAATTTGATTATCCTTTACAACCATGTTTTTTTGGATATTGAGGGCTTGATTAGAGAGGATGTTGGTGTCATTGATTGGATGGTTGATTACAACAGGATCTGGTGTATTATTTATTTCAATATCGTTTGCGTGATCTTCAACTGCTGAAATATAATAAATGCTAGTGTCATGGACATAGTTGGCATGCTTTCCTTTACCATTTGTGTTAGAAGATTCTCCTTTGTCATAATTTGGCAAAGGGTTTTTGAATACCCCATGATCGATGTTTTTTTGAGGCTCTTCTATCTGTATGATCTTATTGTCAATCAAATCTTGTATCTTGTGTTTCAATTGCATGCACCTATTGGTTAGGTGACCTTTGCATCGATGAAATTCACAAAAATGGGCCTCATTCCACCACGATGATTTTACTTTGGGTTCAAAACCTTGAGTGTCAAGTAGAGTGATAATATTTTCCGCAATAAGCTCTCTCAATGCGGATTCATATGATTGACCCAAAGGTGTAAACTTCTGACGGTTGTTTGATGTTGGATAAGGTAGAGTTTTGGATGATGTGTTACTTTGATTGTTTTGAGTATTGCACTAGTTGGTATTTTGGTTGTTGCTTTGGTTGGTATTTTGGTTGGTCTTTTGATTGGTATTCAAGGTTCTTCTTAACAAATTGAAGACTGGTTTAGCATTATGCATTTTAGCAGAGGTATCATTGCCATTATTTTTGTACTTTTTCTAAAACTTTAGTTTTTCATTGTTGGAGGAATTGGATGAATTGATTTCATGATAAATTTTCAATATTCCTCATTTGATAGAGCTTCTTCAATCTTGATCCCATTTTCAATCAATTTTTCAAAAGTTGGAGGACATTGTAATTCAAGCCTATAGCTCATGTCATCATTCAAGTTATCAATGAATACCTCTATCTTCTCCTTTTCCAGTATGGTTCGGGGATACTTTTTGAATAATATTCTCCACATTTGCAAGAATACGAGGAATGATTCCTATTTCTTTTGTTTCACATTAAAAAGGTCCATTGTGATTTCATATTGGATGTTATATGAATATTGGGTAATAAAGTTGTTTACCAATTCTTCAAATGATTTGATCCCCAAAGGTAATTGTGAGAACCATTGCATGCATTGCCCTTCCAACCTACATGGGAATAATCTCATCAAGTATGTTTCCTCATGGGAAAATTCAAGACTCATTGTTCAGAATCCCCTTATGTGATCTATTGGATCGGTTTTCCCATTATACTTGTCATATTTAGGAAATTTACAATGTTTGGGAAATGGTACCATGTTGACACTTTGATCAAAAGGGTAGGGACATAAATCTTGTATGGAGTATCTCTTGGTAGTCCCTATTTGCATTTTATTCATTTGTTGTTGAAGGGTTTGGATTTTCTATTTCAAAGTGTCCATGGGGTCATTTGTTTTTGCTTCATTTTTTGTTTCCTTTTGTGTTTCGATTTTTGTTTTCTTAGGAGTTCTTTTTAATTTGGTGACATCAAAATCGTCAGGTATATTGACTCCTTTGTTTGCTAACATCAAAAGGTATCTTTCCCCATCCTTTTTGAAAACCTTTCCTAGGAATTTATAGAAATTTGGGTCTTGTTGGGCTTGTTGCACATCTTCTTCATTTACCTCCTCAATTTCAGTTTAATGGATGTTATGAAAGGGGTTTTCTTCTTGTTCAACCATGGTATCTTGGGTTTCAATTTATTTTTCTTTGATTTTTAGCCTTTGAGATATTTTTTGGATGGGCATACAAGTGATGAAAATTTTCTAAATTTCTTATTTGGGAGTGTCAAAAGGATTGGTTAAAATCTAAATAAGCAAGCTCTATTTCAGGATGAAGGATCTGATGAATCTTGATGGTGAAATGTAGCTGCTAAATCATAAATAAATGTGATGAAAAAGGCACTTTTGGATGTTTGATCAAAGTTTAGATGACAGATTTTTACTTGAAAATGTTAGGTTCAACAAGATTGAGCTCTATTGTATTAACTGATTCAGACGATTGGAATATTGTATTGTCAGTTGCAGAATGTAAGAATGATGAATGGGTTGACTATGATTATGCTTTTGTGAAAGAGCTCTTCGTTGATAATAAGCTTGTGAAGATAAAGGCTCTAAAGAAAAATCATCAATATGTCCTCTATCAAAGTTGTGATATCTATGGATGAAGATTTGATAGTCAAGAAAGACCTTCCTACTTTGGTACAAGAAGCGTCTCCTTTTCAAAAGTTTCTTATAGCCAAATTGCTTTTTTGGTTTCTTGATTCATTTGGTAAGGGATTTCCTGACAAATGTTGTTGATTTCCACTACCTTAACATAAAATGATTAGTGTAAATATCACAGCTTGATTCAACAAGGAAAAAATGTTGTTTGAGAGGAAATATCTAAACTATATGTTAACTGACAAGCAAAAGGTTGAATTTAGCTTTCTATTTGAAAATTTACCAGATGCGCTAAAATAGTTTCCAGATCCACCAAAACTTAGATGTGTTATGGAATGGTATAGATGCGCTATAAAAAGGGTTGGATGTGCCAGAATAGGCTCTGGATGCACTACGAAAAGGTTTGGATGCACTACAGGATTCAACAGATGTGCTGAGATAGTATATACTAGGATATGACCGGATGCGCCAAAACAATAAATGTATGCGCTGAGATATGCAATGTATGCATTGGGGTAGTCGATGGATGCGCTGAAATATGACAAGGATGTGCTAGAAACTACGAGAATGTGGATGTCTTGGCAATGACCATTGCAACACCAAAGAAGAGAAAGGTGATTTTTGGCTTACTACAACAAAGGGGTTTTTAGTAAGGGAATTTTTTTATGGGTGGGCTATACATATGGTAAGACTAGCTCCCTTCAGGAGGACTCCTAGCCTATAGAGGTTATGCTCTACAAGATTTCACATACCACACGGATACTAAGGGAATCACTTGTCGGCATAACCATTCGTGGTCCTTGAACTTTACTCGAGTCCTCATTTTATATACCGACTAGAAGGGCTTGGCCTTATCCTATTACCTATCTGGGTCATTCTCTTGGGGTGATTACCTCTTGTCCCACAAAGGCAGTCCCTCTAAGGATAAAAATAAAAATTAGTGAATGGGTTTGGCTTTCTAATCACCCAATTATGGGGAGAGCATACACACCTACCACTCCAAACACAATAGACATTGGGTTTATTTATCCTTCTAATTAAGTTATGTTCCTATCTTAACAAAAACAAATGAACAATTAAATCCTTGCAGCCAAATATTAGTAGTTTCAGCTTTAAATTATTTGACATTGTTATTTTATTGTCTCAATGGAGTCTCTGACTGTGTACAAGGTTCCTGCAAAATAGAAAAACACAGATTAGTTTCGAGAATCTAGAAAATCTATCTTAAAAACCAGATGCACCATTACAGTAACTGAATGTTCTACACTACGGAATGCATTGAAAGAGCAACTGAATGAACTAAATGACATATCGAATGCGCTGAAAGAGAGACTGAATGCGCTAAATGAAAGATAGAATGCACTAAATTGGAAAAGCAGAAAATAAAAAGTAGACTCCCTGATGCACCGAAAGAGTAGTTATATGTGCTGAAGTAGCAACCCAATGTGTCAAAATAGAAGCCGAATATGCTAGAAGAACCGCCAGATGCATCAAAATAGAAACTCAATGTATTGATAAATTTTCCAGATATGTTAGAGAAAAATTATGATGCACCGATTCTTCACTTTTCACGAAACCTACGAAGAGAAAACTGAAAATAAAAATAGATTAATGATGGGGTGAAGCCCCATGGTGGGTGCCAATTTATGTGTGTGATATAAAATGTATCAATGAGAGTAATTAATCATAACTAAATAACACACATCAATGAAATATATTACATCTAATGAAAGAGAAATAATAAAACAAACTATTATAACCCTATATTCGAAATCATTTCATTATCTTCTATTCCTGGTGATTCCTCAATTCATGCTCTCAGAATTATTTGTTTCACATGAATCTATGAAATGGCAACCTAAAAAAGGAGAATCTATTATAAAATGAAAACTACAATGCCTACATCATTATAATTTTGTGTTTTTGAAGATAAATGTTGAATGATCTATGATGGAGTGTTGATGTGATTGAAATGATGCTAAAACTAGTAAAACAAATCTAATAGTGATGTTGTATAAAAGAAGCAATAAACTAAAATGCTAAAATGGAAATGACATGCTAATGCTTAAATGAACTAAAATGTGAAGTGCAAACTACAATGCTCACTAAAATTCTCTCCAATTTGCAATGAGATTTCTACAGCATAAACTTTAAAAATTCTCGTTATTGAAAAGTTGTAGAAATTCTCCCTATTTATAGAATTTTCTAGGTTGGGAATGATGTGGCAGTGATGAACGGTTGAGATTGTGATCCTGATGCATCAACAGTTGAGCAGGAAGAGGTTGGAGAGAATCATGGAGGTGGTTCCCTGAAAGAAACCATTTTGCCAAGTGTTGAAGGGAATCATAGAAAAGAAGAAGCCATGTGTCCAAGGTGGTTTCAAATTTGTTACAGGTTTGTTGAGGAGAATCCTATTTTAGAAATAAGAAAATAAATTTCATGTGACACATGGTGAGGTGGTAGGTGAGGTGGAAGGAAGTTAGAATAATGTGTAGAAATGTACCAATTTGAAATTAAAATCCAAATTTAAATGAAGAGGGGAATTGGCTAAATGAAAAATTAGTTAATTTGTGCATTTAACTAATTTAAGAGGAAAATGATTTTAGAAGCCAATTTGAATTATTTTTTAAATGAAAGAGTGAAAACTAACTAAATGACAAATTATTTAATTTGTGCATTTAATTAATTTAAGAGGGAAATGGTTTTGGATAAGAAGAATATTTAGAAATGAACTATATATATAAATATTGCAATTTATTTATAAGTAGAGGATTTAAGATTTTGTAAGTTAAATAACAAGTATTTAATTAATTTGTGCTCAAACAATTTTCATTTGCATACAGTATGCACTATTGAGATTTTTTGTGTGTTTTTTTTAAAAGAAGAGGGTTGTTGAGAACCCATCTTTCATCAGTAGTTTGGAAATAGCATTGGTGTGGCTATCATCAAAGGTAACTACCAACTGTGTAAAATGGGGTTCGCTAAATAAGTCAAATATGTCATGTAAGTAATCATCCCACTCAATTATGAATATCCTACTACCTTGAATTGTGAAAAACTAATGGTGTAGGAACAGTCAATACTAAAAAAGAAGAAAATAGAGGAGATGTGCTATCAATATAAGGTCAAGGAACCAATGAGTAGGATAGAACTCCAAGGTTCAAATACCTAAATTGCATCTTCTTATGTGTGTTGAAGGTATCAATGTCATCTATACTCAAACCATCATCAAAGTCAAAAAAAACAAATGAAGAAAAGGAGTGTAATCTAGAATTAGGATCAACATGAACTATGGCAATAAAGTATCCACTCTAAAAATCTTTGATGATCAAGTAATGTGGTGTGAACTCAACAATTTTTCCTATGCTACCATGTGTAATCTAATAAATGGAAAATATATTATTGTATAAGGTACATAAGGTACATCATTGAATGTTCCTTCACCAATTTCAATAGATCACTTTTCAAGCTCTAACATATAGGTGTCTTTTACCATCAATATTGGTGAGAATGAACAACGATAAAATATGGAAAATAGTTCCTTGTGTGTAGCCATGTGGTGTGATATCCCAAAATCAAGAAGCCACTTGTGTAGTGTAGTTTTGAAGAATAAACGAGTATCATATGAATTTTATTATCCTTTCTTGGATATGAAAATGATGTGGATGGAGAAAATAAAGAACCATTTATCCTAGTTTTAGGCAATTAAATTTTATTTTGTTGAAGAATAATCTATAATTCACCAATTTTATTATTATATTAGTGTTTTTCTTCATGCCCTAGTTTCCTAATATAAGTACATTTGAGCTTCTAATGAGAATTTTCCATTTTGTTGAGAGAGATGAATATGATATATTATATTATTTTGATCCTTTAGCTTGATCCTTAGTTTTTTATTTCCCTTAGATGATTGAGAATTTAATGGTTGAAATTTTTACAAGGTGATAGCATCCATAGATATTTTCATTTTTCTCATGCGAGTCTATCAAAACGTTGATGCAGGATCATCCAAGCATACTTGTTGAAATGGAAGAAAATGGGTGGAAATGAATAAGAGACCTAAAAATGAGGGACCTATGCCAAAAAGAAAAAGAGGGTATCCACCTTTTCCATTTTCATTAGGAAGAGGGATAGAACAACAAATGATTAGAATTGACTTGCAACCCTCAAGGTGACTCAACCCTAGGTTTGGACACTATAATGCCCTAACTTCCTTATGACAGAAATGATTGGACAATAGTTTTGGGAGACGAAGAAAAGTGAATTAGAAATAATGCTTATGAGATTTAACACTTAAAACATAAAATATTATGATATCACTAATAGAAACAACCATCAACCAATAGATCTAGGAAGATTAGGATGGTATGCACTTGGGTCTTGTAGTGTAGGAAAATGCACACCCTTTCATTTTCACACTTTTTTGTGCCTGCCTTGCTTTATTTATCCTTATTTATGTCTTAATTCATCCTATTTTGCATGCAGAAGCCTAATAAAATATATCTTTTTATGGATAATCCCAAAAAAACATCAAAGGATAAATGATAATTTATTGATCTTGGTTGTGTTTCCTTGATTTTTGGACTGGGACTAAGATACCACCTAGAGAATCTTTATCCTCCAAATGGCTTGTGACCCTCTTTCTAAAAGAACCTTAAATGGGCCTGTTTTTGGAGTATGTGCCCCGAGTTTCAAGCCTCGGGACAAAGACGCCACCTAGGGTATCTTAGTTCCCCTCAAGTTATTTTCAAGATTTAATTTCAAATCTTGGTAGGATTTAGCCTCCTTTCATTAATCATTTCATGTGTCGGCTTGTTGTGGTGTAATTTTGGGATATTAAGCATGGATAAGTATAAATACAAGGTTTTTTCACTCATTTTTTATTTGACAAGCATTGAAGTATTCATCATAATAGAATAATTGGAGTTCACAAGAGCATTCAAGAGAAATTCATCAAGCATGTGGAGCCATCATCAAGATTCAAGCATCATGTCAAAGATATTCTTGCATCATGTGTGCTTTTGAGCTAACATTTGTGATGTAGGGTTTTGATTCAAACAAGTAATTCAATTCAAGATCTATCAAATATTCCTTTGATTCGAGATCTACATTCAAGCTAGCCACTTCATACAAGTTTGTAGATTTCATAACAAGGGTTTAGTGAGTTGCAACATAGCACTTTTTTCATTCATCATTTGCCTCCATTATTTCATTTCATTCCAAGTTTTAATTACCAACAAGGGGTTTGACCAAGGCAAACCCCCATTTACTAACAATCAACAAGTTTTTCCTCACTTGCATGTTTATGTTTGCAGATTTAGGTTGAAGATCATTTGAAGTGAAAAGTTGTAAAGTTGCAAAGTCATATTCACAGAAAGTCACCTACAGGCTAGATCTAGAAGTTTCAGGACCTGAGATTTGAGAAGAAGAAAGTGCAAAAATTGATCCTCAGGATCACATTTAGGGATTTTAGAAATTCAGATCAGGACTAAGTTGGTAGTAAGGGTGTCATAGTCTGCCCAAGGGTGTTTTGTAGAGATTCTTTTAGATTTTGTATCAACATCTAAAAATTTTGTATTTGCCCAAAAAAGAGCAGTGGGACTAAGACAGCAGTAAGGGAGTCTTAGTCCTCCCTAGCATATTTTGATAGCATTTTTTTGATTTCTATAATCCTCATTACAATTCCAGACTTCCCATGTACACACATCCTAACTTATTGTTACTTAATTTTGTTATTTGTATTCATCATTTGGCTTGCATTACTATGTTTTGTGAGTTGAATGTTAAGTTCTCTTTTCCAAAATTTTGCTTGGTGGTGAACCCTTCAAAGCCTAAAGAACCCCCCCTTAGGTCTTCCTTGTTGATAATTGACTCACCTTTATGTTGATAGTCAATCCAATTTGGGATCCTAGGGCATCCTTCCTCCTTGAATGAATGATTTTTGGGGAAGAGTGGTGTCTTATGACCTCAATTATAAAGCATTACATTCCCCAATGGTTTATTTTGGTGAACCCGATATTTTGGACATTCATTTTTCTAATTTGGAGTTCACTAAGGTCCTAGATCTAGGTTGTATTCATTCTTGCATAGCATCTTACATTAATGAAAGTGCATCTAGGTTTTCTCACATGTTCATTAGTGAAAGTGCATATATAGGTTTCATTTTTTCTTTCTTGCATCATTTTATCTCATTGAAAAATTGAAAAATGTATTGTTAATCATCCTACTTGCATTTAGAGACATTGTTCTTACATTCAAATTCAAAAAAAAATTCCTTCAATTGCTTGTCATTAGTTACTTTTTGTTACACTCATTGGAATACTTTTATATTTCTAAACATCAGGTCACTGAGTAGGAAACCTAGGAACATTATTAGCAACTCAAATTCTTGTATTTTTCTTTAACAATCTTCTAATGGGACAAAAATTCCCTTAATGGGGTCTTAGTCCCTCTATGGGTTTTCAGCTCAGAACCTTATCTCAGTTGTTTGCATTATATTCTAGTTTTTGCAACATCAGAATCTCATTAGTAGGACCAAGATGCCCTTACTAGCATCTTAGTCCCTATTGACTTTGAATTTGTAGTTTTCAAGGTTTGAAATTTATTTTATGTGCTTTTGTTGGCTTCTTTTAGTTTTTTGTTACAGTTTGTAGAATTATTGTTATTCCAATTTCTTTCATTTCAAGTGTAATTGTAAGCACGGGATATTGTGTTCATTGCACTTTCTTTGGTTTATCCCTTGCAATTTCTTCACTCCCTTATCTATTGCATACACTTGATATCTTTCAAATGAAATAAATTTTGACAAAATAAGAAATAAAGATGCCTCACACCAACCCTAGTCACTCTACATTAAATATGTTTCTTAATTTTTGGCCTTAGCAATTTTTTATTATCTATGATATCACAAAGATCCATAAACATTCAATAAAATTCTATAGAGAGAGTATTTTCTTGCGGGCCTTAAGAAAACATATTCATGAACTACAAATAACCATTATGTTGAAGACTTAAACATCTTATACTTTAGAGGGGTTTAAAAGGAATTGTAACTCCCCCTGAGATAATACTTTCTCTTTAGTTGTTGAAGGATTAATTTGCACCATGGTGACGTATAGATGCACTCTTTACTTCACTTTCTTCCTTCTTCTACCATACTTTATTTATTTCCTTCTTTTTCTAACCAAAGTTCTAGAATTTTTTAGTAGCAAAAGATCTTGCATTCTTTCCCTTGCAAAACCTTGTAATGTGTTCTAGTTTATTGCAATTGTAGTAGGTGATACTAGCTTGTGGAGAATAATTACTTCTCATATTGGATCTACAATCAACATCCCTATGGCCAGAATTATTGCATGTATAACAGTAACCATAGAAGGATTGAGGAATCATAGCATTACTATTCCTTATCATTAGCTTAATGACCAAATTTTCTTGTAAGCATAGCATTGACCATGAAATGATTGAGAGTTCATAGAATTGTACCTAAGAGAACTAAATGAATCCTGACTCGTATTACTTCTACACTCGGCTGTCTTATGACCAAACTTATTAGAAGCATATTAGTTACTATTGAACCTAATAGGAGCAATTTGTTTAGGATCAGGCTTTCTAAAGTTTATTTTCTTTTTCTACTGAATCCTCCTTTCTTGTTGTCTTGATTTATCTTTGCATTTTTTAAGGATGTCTCCATAGGTTTTTGAGTTTAGGATTTATCATCCCTTGATTTAGGCATTCCTTCTACTTTGAAATTCCCATATAGGTTTCTACATGGATTTTTCATAAGACTTTTCCCTTTTTCAAAACCAAGTCTAGATTTCTCTTTAGATCTAGCTTTTGAGAGTTAATCAACTAATCAAGAATTCCATAACCTTATCTTAGCTTTAGACCCTTGTCAATTTTATCTTTTTCTTTTTCAAGTTCTTTTCTCAGAGATACAATATCTTCCTCAAGATTTTAGAATTCAATAGTTTTATCATTGAGCTTAGTACTTGAAACATAGAAAAAGAGGTGATGAACCCAAATGTGATGTTGATCAAATGGGTACACCTAATTTTTGACTAGATGTTTCACTCAATTATGAGAAGTAAATTACATAAATAACAATTATAAAATAAACCTAACTATTGTAATAGTAAAAAGGAAGTTTTTTAGATGATAAAATGATGTGTACCTTGTTGAAAAAGTGTTGTTTCAGGCCTCACTAAGGACTCATTCGTCAAGTGGTAGATGGGTCCCTATTAGGGTTCTAGAAAATTAGTTTCAAGATCCTTTTCTTTAATGTTTTCACTCCAATATCTCAAGTGTTTAGCTCTCGAAAGTCAAAAATAAATTTTGTAGCTTAGTTTATGTGATCTTGCAACAAAGATGATAACTTTTGCAACTTTCACAACTTTTTTTCTCCAATTGATCTTCAATCTAAAACCTACAATCACACATCAAAGAGGAGAAAAAAAACTTATTGTTAGGGGATAGGGGTTTTCCTTGGTCAAACTCCATTTTGGTAACTAAACCTTGAATTTAAACAATGCATAAAAGAAATGATGAATGAACAAATTAATGTCACTACTCACCACACCTTAACTGAAACCCTGAATTGCAAATCTAAAACTTAGCATGAAGTGTCTTTAAGGAATGTAGACCTTGATCAAGAACTTGACATAAGATAATGGATTTGAAGGCTTGAACTTGATCACCAATGCTATAACATATGATTAGCTCAACAACATGCATGACTTTGACATGATGATATGATATTTGATTGCTGCAATAATCTTCAATAATATACCCTAATATTCCTTTGCAATTCTCTTGAATGCTCTATACTGCTCTTGGGAAAGTACTCTTGATTTCTTATGAAGATATGGGATGAAACTATGTAAATTAACCTTCTATTTATACTTATCTTAAGATTTAATCCTGATATTCAGATAACACAAGCTAGCATCAGATCTAGGATTTGAAATCACTCAAATCCCGCCAAGAATATGCTCAAAAAGGGGTGTCCTAATTCAAGGAGGGCCCATTCACCATAGGGTGAATAGGTCCTAACATACTTTTAACTAAGACCTGTTTCAGATATTATGAAATAACATGCCAAAAGGGGGTCCTAAGACCTAGTGACAACCTATTCAATAGGTGGTGAATGGGTCCCAAGTCACTGTCTTAGGACACAAAGCTTACCAAATTAAGTTTTTTGTAATATTATTAAAGAGTGTCAAGATTTATCCCTCAAAAAATACAATAAATAAGGCTTGGATTTGAATTAAAGGGGCCAATAAAGCTCAATTTACCTCAATTAATTAATTAAAGCCCTAGATTAGTGTGGAAGTGTAAAGAAAAACTTTACAACACCCTAAATAAGGCATCATTAAGTCTATTTTGTTAAAAAAGGCTCTAGACTTGATGTGGAATGTGTAAAACACATTACAACACTAAATCAAGGCAACATTAAGCTCATTTTTCATTAATTATTCCCAAATTAAGGAAAAAGGGATACCTTTTCTATTACTATATTTTTCCACCACTTTAGTGATATTTTTCCCCCATGTCAAACTCACACTAAATTATACATTCAAGACACTTATGTATGCAACAATGAAAGAGATACACAATCATACCCTATCAAGGACCAAGAAAAACAAAGGAAAATAAAGGATCAAGCTTCAACAGTTTTTCCAACGCGATGTGGAAAAGGTCTAGGCTATTTTTCCAAAAATGTTCACCAAGAGAACACAATGTCCGCTATGTAAACGACACACACACTCACTCTAGGGAATTGGAACTTCAAGTTGTCCACTAGGTGAGTATCCCGAAAAGCATGGAAAATGAGAGAATCATATTAGGCTCCCATACCATATCAAAGTTATCCTCCTAACAAATTTGATAAGGCACCACAATCCTAAATGCTTTATGAATATTATGTTCATAGTTTTTTTTTTCAATGGGATCTCGCTTCATGTAAGGTCTTCTTCTTAGGGAACACTGTGTCTAATATCTCCAAGAGAGGACAAATCAAGAATATCAGATTGTCACTTATGGGATGCCTCACTTTGCATCATGCACTAAGGTAAAGTTGTATACTTAGATATATCACACTCTTGGAGGACATCAAACCAAATGATACTAAGAAGAAAATGATGCATCACAAGAAAGAAAATCACACCATGAAATATGAGAAATTTCAAAAGATTTTATCGATGTATGCCCCCACTTTAAAGCGGTTGCTAACACCATTGTTGTGAGAAACTACTTTAAAGTAGCCAATGTTTTCTCCTAAGACATTGAGAGATTTCCTTAGAAAACCCTATGCCAAGTCATATGTTTCTAACATAAATATATGACATGAAAAAGGAGGGATGGGTTGTCCCCAAAAATACTTAAGGGATCTATAGATTCGGGGTCATTATGTCTTTGCTACAATGTTTTCATAGAGTGTGAAAATTCCATCATTCCCAAATACTCATAGAACTGGAAGAATGACACATAAGGAGTGAAAACAAAGAAAAAGACTTTTAGGTCAACATGGAAGAGACCTAAATGTCTAAATTCCTTTCATTATCCCCAAAAGGAAAACACAAGACAAATTAAAAAGGAAGAATGTAGGTACATATAGAGGAATGCACAAAGAGAGAGAGAGAGAGAGAGAGAGAGAGAGAGAGAGAGAGACATCAAATGAAACAACATAGGGGATCACATTACGCACATGACATCACATAAAGAAACATTAGAAGTAAAACAATGCAAAATACTATTAAGGCACATGTGAGTCAACCTATAGTAGGTCATTTGCATTCGAATCTTGATCGGTATAAACAGAAGGCGGACAACTAGCCAAAGGGAAAACATCACATGACAAAACTAGGACATGGCAAACTAACTCCTTTCCCCCACTAAGTGAAGGACAAGGATGACCTGAGATAGGTGATGAGAATGAGCTCCTTGTGATAAAAATGAATGATTTTCAATGTATGTGAAACATGTAATAATGAGGGTGCTATGAGCCTACAACTATTACATGACAAGGAGTGGAATGCATGCTATTGTTATGTAATTACTATTTCATAAAATTTACCATCATCAAAATGAAAATCACTCAGTATCAATTTCTATTCATGACACTCATTAGTAAGATACCCAAGAGTTATATGGTATGCACAATAATTCATATTTTTCTTAGGTATGTACTACAAGGTGGCAATTTGATCAAACTATTTTTAAGGAGATCTTTCATCTTTCGTTCAGCTTCTATTTGAGTATGTAAGAATGGAATTTTTTTGATTTTGTAAGATTTTTGTTGCTTGCTTGATTCACTAATTTTTTTAGGTTAATATATAGAAGGACCTGAGATGATCCTATAAATCTTGGTAGGCATTCGTTTTTTCTTTAAGATGGAGGACACTTATGTCAGGAGGAGGATATTGATATCCTGTTCCTTTGATTTGTTTAACATGAATTTACTCTAAAATTTTATGAATTCCATGCTCATTAGTTATGTCACATCCTTGGTTGGTTAAGATCTTAAATCCTTGGCCATAAGTCTCTTCTAGGTTGATGGGAGTGTTGGTCACTTTGTCAACATAATATGAATTACTATGCACTTGACTAGAGCAACTAGGTTCACTCATTGTTGAAGGTTTAGGTTTAGTTTGTGACTCAATTTCAGGATGTAAAATACCAAACATATTAAGTTGTGTTGGTTGTTTCATGAAAGGGTAGAAGGATGCAGTATTCTCAATATTGTTAAGGAAAACATTTATGAATTCATTCATGTTAGCATCATCTTCTCCAATGATGTCAACTTCATGAGGAAACTCATTAGGAGTTGGGTGAGCATGAGTGGGTTCAATTGCATTACGAACATTACCAAAAATACAATTGGAAACATCAACCAAAGAAAATAAAGACTTCCACATATTTCTAAAACACTTTTCCATTTTAAAATTTTGAGACTTAAAACAAGTTAATTGGTTGGTTACACTATGTAACAATTTGAAAATGAAATGTTGTAAATGCAATTTTTAAATTATAAGAAGCACTAAATGAACCAAATTAAGCTAGATGTAATGAAATGAATGAAACAGAAAATCAACAAACTAAAAAAAAGATATGACAGTAGCAAACATAAAACATAAAATGGAATATTTTAATTTCCAAAAATGTAGATTTAGGTCTAATCAGGGACTCATTCACCCTAGGGAAAGTGGGTCCTAGATTAGGGTTTTGAAACTGATTTTTATAAATTTTTAATCTTTTTCTAATGATTTTCAAATTTAGGTCTGCTACAGTAATTTTTAGGTTTAGATTTGTGTAAATGCAATGTGAAATGCAAGTTGAAAATATGAGAAAATAATGAATTAAAAGACCTAGTTTGATATGCAATTTTGTCTTCAATTTTCAAATGTAACTTTATATGATCTAAATGATATGCAAGATGAATGATTTTTGTTGTATTTTTCAGATTTAAGGAATCAAACAATGCAATCCTAAAACCCTATATGAGATGCAAATTTGAATGCAAACTAAGACACCCTAAATGAGATCAATCCAATGCAAATGAATGCAATATCTAATATAAGATGAATGGAACTCCTAAAATCATAAGACTAGAATGTTCAAAAAGTCAGGTTCACCAAAATGAAACATAAAAAAAAGAGTTGATGAACCCAAATGTGATGTTGATCAAATGGGTAAACCTACTTTTTGACTAGATGTTTCACTCAATTATAAGTGGTAAAATGCATAATTACAATAAAAAAACAAACCTAATTGTCATAATAGTAAAAAGGAAGGTTTTTAGATGTTGAAATGATGTGTACCTTGTTGAAAAAGTGTTATTTCAAGCCTCATTGAGGACTCATTCGCCCAGTGGCGAATGGGTCCCTGTTAGGGTTCTAGAAAATCCATTTTGGGATCATGTTATTCAGTGTTTGCACTCTCATATCCTAGGTGTTCAGCTCTCGAAAGTCAGAAATAAATTTTGTAGCTTAGTTTTTATGATCTTGCAATAAAGATGATAATTTTTGCAAATTTGAAAAATTTTATCCTCCACTTGATCCTTAATCTAAAACCTACAATCACACATCAAAGAGGATAAAAATTGTTGATTGCTAGGGGATAGGGGTTTTCCTTGGTCAAACCCTAGTTTGGTAATTAAATGTTGAATTGAAACAATGCATAAAAGGAATGATGAATGAACAAATTAATGTCACTACTCACCACACCTTAATTGAAACCTTGGATTGCACATCTAAAAATTAGCATGAAGTGACTCTAATAAATGTATACCTTGATCATGAACTTGACATAGGATAATGGCTTTGAAGGCTTGAACTTGATCACCAATGCTATAACATCACATTATCTCAACAACATGCATGACTTTGACATGATGATATGATCTTTGATTGTTGCAATAATCTTCAATAATCTACCCTTGAATTCCATTGAAATTATCTTGAATTCACTATAGTGCTCTTGCGAAATTACTCTTAATTGCTTATGGAGATCTAGGATGAAACTATGTGAATTAACCTTATATTTATACTTATCTTAGGATTTAATCCAAAAATTCAAATAACACAACCCAACATCAAATATAGGATTTCAAGTCGCTACAATCCCACCAAGAATATGCTCAAAAAGGGGTGTCCTAAGTTAAGGAGGACCCATTTTCCATAAGCCAAATGGGTCCTAGCGAACTTAACTAGGACCTATTTAAAAGATTGTGAAATATCCTTTCAAAAGGGGGTCTTAGAACCTAGTGAGGAACCATTCACCAAGTGGCAAACAAGTCCCAGGCCACTATCCTAGACACAAACCTTACCAAATTAAGTGTCGTGTAATTTTATTAATGAGTGTTGAAGTGTTTATCCCTCGAAAAATACAATAAGTAAGACTTGGATTTGAATTAAAGGGGCCAATTAAGCTTGATTAACGTCAATTAATTAATTAAAGCCCTAGATTAGTGTGAAATTGTAAAGAAACACTTTACAACACCCTAAGCAAGGTCCTAGAAATTTGTGCTAGGACCCATTCACCTTTAGTGGTGAATGTGTCCTCCTCACATAGGATACCCATTTTATAATTTAATTTTGGTGGGATTTTAATGATTTTCAATCTTAGATCTGGCGGCAGCTTGAATTATTTGAATTTTGGGGTTAATCTCTAGATTCAATATAAATATATGGGGTTAATTCACATAATTTCATCCTAAGTAACCTAGAAATTTCATGTGACTTCATGAGATCAAGAGCAAGAGCATTTCAAGGGCATTCAAAGGTAGATTATCAAGAGTTTATTGCAGAAATTCAAGACCATTTCATCATGTCAAAGGTATAGTGTGCATTCAAGCATGTTGTTGAGATAATATAGTTGATGTAGCATTGAAGAACTACTTGAAAGTAATTGTTACACATCTAATTTGAGATCAAGATCTAAATTTTTCATGGTCACTACATGTTAGTTTGTAGATTTACACTCCAAGACAACTTCCAAGGAATCATCACTTCAAGTTTCATGTTTCATGTTTCAGTTTTATTATTTCATCATTTGGTTTGATTACTTGTACAAGGGGTTTGACTTAAGCAAACCCCTATTAACTAACAATAAACAAGTTTTTATCTTCTTGAATGTGTATTTGCAAATTTATAGGTTGAATATCAAGTGGAGAAGTTTGAAGCAAAATTGTCAAAGTTGTCAATTTGCAAAGTTGCTACATTGCAAGATTACAAAAGGAGCTCTACATAATTTGTTTCAAACTTTTGGGAGCTAAGCACCGAGAACTTGGAAGTGCAAACATTGTATTACAAAACCCAAAATTAGTTTTCTAAAACCCTAAAAGGACCCATTCACCACTAAAGATGAATGAGTCCTCTATGAAGCCTGAAGCGATGAAAACTAGGGATCTGAGAGTGTGGACTAAGAGGAATAAAACTTGAAATTCAATTTCTAGAACCCTAACAAGGACCCATTCGCCACTAAAGGCGAATGAGTCCTTTGTGCCCTAAAATTAGGCTTCTTGCAGCAAGGTACACATCATTTCAAGTGAGCTCAAAACTTCCCTTTCCATTGCAATAATAGTTAGGATTAATTTTTTATTGTTATTTATGCATTTTGGCTCTCATAATTGAATGTTTCATAGTGAAAATTAGTGGTTTATCATTTTGATCAATTCACCTTAATATAAACCCTATATTTTTCTATATTTCATCTCCAAACAAAGAATCCACTAGCATAACTCTCCCATCGATTATAATTACTTATCTGTTGATCACTCCCTTATAAAACTACTAGAATATATCTTGGGAAAATGTGATGATGTCATGACTATCTATATCATAAGCATTGGAGGGAAGCTTCCCCTAAACTATTAATTGGAAAAATCACCTATTGATTAACCTCCTACATTTAACAAGGGAAAGCTTTCCTACATCCAAAACCTTACTCAACACCAAATGATCTCCTAAGTCCCTATACCAATTGTTATCCAAAATCCTTATCCATACTGCAAATTCAATAAATCCTTATAGCCTCCAACTCCTATCCCAATCCTTCGTCCTCTAAAACATTGCAATCAAACCCATCCTAACCAAAAAAGTAATCTAATAAAGACACCTTAAGGGATTTTCTCCAAGGACTAATATCAAAATGTCTTACGAGGATCTACAACTTGACACATGTGAACCTCTAACGAGGAAAAATATCTAAAAAATTAAAGGAGAAATAATTTTTAAAAATCATGTAGGAAGTTATTTAAGTGATTGGATGAGATAAATGCAAATTTTATCACACTCAAAATTTTGTAACGCAATGGAAAGCCAGAACTCGAGTGAGGGACAAATCGAAGCTTAGAATAGTCAACGCTTAGAGTTCTAACTGAATTCGGCCACCTTATAAGTATTGAAAATTCAAACAAAAAGCAGTCATGGAATTATAGTGAGGAATTACTAAGTCCTCCTCATATGTCGCTAATAGAAAGCAATCATGGAACTCACTATCATTTATGTAACATTTACACAAAGTTTTAAATATTCAGTGACAGAATGTATAAAATGTGTTGTGATTTCCTACTCACAAACAAGATTTCTTTTCCAACTCAATTTGAAGAAAAGGTTTATTTCGCTTGAGTTGGAAAAGAGCAGGTAGAAAAAAATTTCTTCATTTAAAATGGGCATGAAATTCATGGCTTATGTGGCCATTCTGGGCATGTTAATGAGTGTAATAGCAAAAGCTCAATCTGCCCATAATATTTTAGACAATGATATCAACCAATATTTGACATATCAATCAACTGTTGATTCTCATAGTGTTTTTAATGTACGAATGTAATGATATGCATCATAATCCATCTAACCACTCGCACTCATGAATAAAGTAATAGTGCTAAGTCAATTCATCCTGAAACCCTCTCATCATATATTGGTCCATCCAAGCAGTAATGCATATCAGCCCACTACTCACAAAATGTATGGTCTCTCTCTAAGTGCACTCACTCCCCCTAAATAGGAACTTGGAGTATATGGTGCACATCCTCTAGAGTGACTGTCATCTCTCTAGTCGAAAGATGGAATGTGCATTTATTTGCATTCCACCACTCGCATAATGCCATCAGCATAGCATCATGATACCTCATGGGGGGCATGAGGTACACCCAGTAGATCCCCATGGCCTGCAAATGCTTTGTATCCTTTGTTGACAAAGTGGGGACTAAATCTCTCAAAAAGCTCAATTGTCTCCCACCCAGACGCTATCACGAGTGGGTGGGTACCTATCAAATACATCAACATATACTCTATAAATCAAAGATCATATCTTCAATTTTACTCTAATTCATCATAAAAGTGTACTAATGTTGTCCTAGTGTGATTTCTTTAAGGCCCTAGACACTTTAGAACCCTTTTGGGACATTTCACAAAGAAACGGGACACTTTGCAAAAAAGTGGGACACTTTGTGAACAAAAGGGATAGTTTAAGAAAAAAAGCGACACTTTACGAACTTTTTTTTCCAAGATCCTAAATTAACCTAGATATGCATATAAATCATTCTAAAATTAAAAAAAATCACAATACGAAGGTAGCAGAATCAACTCACCTTGTGATAACACTCTTTGTGTACCACCTGGTCCCTCAATTCATCTAGTCTCATAGGCATGATGTCTCTTTTGGTAGGCATCTTTCACTCTTCTCTTGTCACTCTCAAGCTACAAAAAGGTAAGATGAACAAGTAACTGCCAAATTACTTCATTTTCATGATTTTTACTCTTTCTCATTCTCATGCAAGCACATTTGTATTATTACTCTCTTAGACATATTAGAGTGCTTTTCATTCAAAATAATACAATTGGTACTAGTGAACTATGTTTTTGATGTCATTTGTTGTGTTGCAATCATGTTTCCACACCATACATGATTAATCACCTATCGATAGACGGCATGGTACTTCAAAATTCCCTCCAATATATGTGTCCTCATTTGATGTGGCTAGATTGCTACCTTGATTCCACCTTCATAAAGCAAGCAGAATCAAGGGGGAATACATCTACCCTCGAATTTGATTTCTAAGAATTAGATAGATGATTTTTGGACAACAAATGAGTTTGTGTTGCAGGATGTAGTTCCTAACATTGTGGTTATGCAGATAACTAGACTAGGGGCTTCATTCTCCCACCTTTGAATGAGTATCCTTTTATGAAAACAAAGTGCATTTTTTAGAGTCCTTTAGCTTACATATGCACATAAAGTCATATGGGTGCTGAAGTGGGGGCTAAATGTGTTGCCAAAAATTGTATACCTTTGAGGAAAAGGATAATTTTGTGCCTAATTTGGTCCTACTTTAGACACCCTTGCATCAATCACTCTCCTAAAACAAGATTTATAGGCCCCTAAGACTCATTAACTTTGACTTTGAGGCCTGTTTCACCTAATAAATCATACAAGTCTCGACAAACAACATCAAAATCACTCAAATATCACAAATCCCACCTCAAAAACCCCTGGTGGGACTAAGTCGCCCAATGTGACGACTTAGTCCCTTTTACGGTTATTTGCACTTTTGAGCCGGAAAATCTCTGACTTGGTTAAAAATTTTGATGGGTGTCAACCTCTTAGGTCAAAATAACCAACAATTAGGTATTTTTGCTTATAAATACATGTTTCTAGGTCATTTTTCACAAGAAAACTCAAGAATCAAGTGTTGAACATCTTCCACAAGAAAATTCATTACTCTTTCTATAGCAAACTTGAAGCTTAGGGCAGCAACCTAGGGTTTTTGTAGGTCTTCAAGCTCACTTCTCACTCAAGATCTCACATTGCAAAGGATTGATCATGAATGTCTATGGAGAATCGTGGAGAAATCTAGGTTGAGGAGATGCAAATAGCCATCAAATCAATCTAAAGACTTGTTTTCAAAGTGGTTCCATTTTCCATTTTCTCTCTATCTTCAACCTAAGGAAGGTTTGCATGTCACTAAGGTTCATTTATAATGTGATCTAAGTCTCTTAGAATGAGTCTTGCATTGTCTTAGATTCATTATATGCATCGTATTCTTACACATTAGAATACAGTTGCATCATACTTTAGATTTCCTAGTCTTAGACACACATAGGGCTAAGGTTTTATGCTAATTTCTTATCTCTTTCAAAGTTTAAATACCAAATAGGGGTTTGACCAAGGCAAATCCCACATTAGAAAAAAAAATTCATTTTATTTTGCAGGTGATTTTGTAGATTTAGACTCATATTTTAGTGAGAAAGCAAATTGTAGACTATAGGTTTCCGTTTCCACTTTTTGATTCTTAGAAAAGTTGGAATGGACTAAGACGCCAATGGTGGCGACTTAGTCCCACTATATTATTCTATCAAGGATTTTTGGAGATTTGGGTTCCCAGTTGGCTAGAACGAAGCTCGGAGCAGTTTGCCAGAACTGGGACTAAGTCGCCTAGCTTGGTGTTAGTATCCCATTGGCCTAAAAAGTAGATTTTCCAAAATTTCAAAGGCTTCTGCAATTCCCACTTCAATCCTTATCAGTTTCCAGGTGCAATTTTCTTATTTGTCCTCTTATCTTGTCTTGTATAGTCTTTACTCTATCCTTTTGCATATCATCATGTGTTTTCAAATAATCTAAGTTTCATTAGTTTGCATTCAATAATTAGTTTATTTCCATCTTTAGTTCATTGCATGTAGGGCCTTCATATAGATACTCTTCAAATCACATTTAGCAATCAATATTGAATGAGCCTCCAAGTTTTAGTGCAAGAAAGAGAACTCTCCTCTCTACCTTCTAGGTGAAAGCTCTAGAAGGCCATTGGGAACCCTCTTTCCCACTCAAAATTTGTGGTTCAATTATTTATGAACTTATTAAATTCATGGGTTCAGTTTTTCTTTATTGTACTATTTTCATAATTTTATATGAATATTTCAATATATCATAAAGAAGTATACATATGATCTATGCGATTTAAGGTGATAATGATATTCTTTTAGTAAATTGATTTGTCCCTTATATTCATTTTAAGTTCAACAAATAATGATAAGTTTTTTTCTTTATTTTTGAATGATAATATTTACACAAATGGATATTTTGTATAAAATAGCTATTAATAAGTGACATAAATTTATATCAAATCATCTCACAATAGATAATATTAATAGACAAGACCTTTGGAATCTAAATTTTTCAAATAGTCTTATTATGATGTTTAATAGTACTTGTTTTCTCAATTTTATGACTAATGGAAGCTAATGGGCACCACATCACAGCATAGAATAGTTCTGACTGAATTATGTATTAAAAATTCAAACAGAAAGCAGTCATGGAATTACAATGTTAGGAATTACTAAGTCCTCCTCATATGGCGCTAATAGAAAGCAGTTGTGGAACTTACTATCGTTTACGTAACATTTACACAAAGTTGGAAATATTCAGTGGTAAAATGTATAAAATTCACAACTGTAATGTTTAATGTTTAATGTTCTTCCTTTAGATTGCCAAAACATCTAGGGGCCAACAAAGGATGAGATCCACAAAATAATTAATCCATAAATTTTCTCACTATTTCATGTGTTTTATTGTAGTCAAATAAGAACTTACGGAGCTCCCATCAATAGTTTATGTGGGCTCCTATTTAGTTGTAGGACATCTCCGAGAAATAATTATATGAAATATATTATTATCATTGGGTGTTATTAAATTAACAGTCTCTTTGTAATATATTTTCTCCATTTAATATTAAGCATATGGTTCAGGAAATTGAAATGAGGTTGGTACTTGTTCATACACAAACTGCCAAATCTATGCATAACATTAAACATATTTGTTATAATATATTTTTTTTGATGAATAGGCAGATATCTATAATATATTTCAATTTTTGGGTTCGAGTTTTCTTTATTATACTATTTTCACATTTTTTGTGAATATTTCAAAATATCATAAAGAAGTATACAAATGGTCTATGTGATTTAAGGTGATAAAGATACTGTTTTAGTAAATTGATGTGTCCTTTATATTCATTTTAAGCTCAACAAATAATGATAAGTATTTTCCTTCATTTTTTAATGATGATAATTACACAAATGGATATTTTTTGTATAAAATAGTTATTAATACGTGACATATATTTATATCAAATCATCTCACAATAGATAATATTAATAGACAAGACCTTTGGAATCTAAATTTTTCAAATAGTCTTATTATGATGTTTAATAGTACTTGTTTTTTCATCTTTGATATCATGATCCATATCTAGCCCTTTCCCTATTTATGACTTCATCATTTATTACCTTAATTTTTATTTTGATTATGCATTCATTGCAAACTAATTTATAAAAATCCAATTGAAAGTTGTAGCCGTTTCCATTGGCTTCTTCTTTTTATTTATTTTGTTTAAGATTTACTTACTAGAAGTGTCACCTTTTCCTAAAGTAATTTTTTTATTTACATTAGTTGACCAATTACTAGTATCTATAGATCTATAAGAAAGTAAACTATTGTAATATCTATGGATGTATGTGACATAATATAATTCATTTCTAATAATTTGAAGAGTAATACAAGAAATATGTATGGGATATTAGATGTACGCACATGAATAAAATTATACATGGGGCATCAAATGGTAAATATAATAATGGATTTGTATGTCTTGTAGTGATTTTTTTCTTGCATGCTTAGTGAATACATCAAAGTTAATATGGAAATCATTGATTGCTTGTGTATATCGTATAATCTTATTAATTATAAGGAAAAAAAAAATCACACTGTGGTGATATTTTACCTACTACCCAAGTTACCATTGTTTTTCATATCATAACACCTAAGTACTAAAATAATTTTGCAAGGAAAAATCATCCACGTTATAATTTCTAGCATTATATCCTTATTAGTAATAGTCATGACAACAACTATATACCATTGTTTTGTTGGAATGATGGATGCACAGGTGGACCTTTGCCAGGAAGAAATATTCAACCACAAAGAAAGTATGATAATGGCATGCAAATATAGATTATATTATGATCTATCAGATTGATAGATAGATGGATATTTTACAAAGAGTACATATGCATGATAAATAGGCAAGTGCTAAACCTAGAATGAAAAGGATGTTGCCAAGTGTTCAAATCACACTTCATGTGACAACAAGAAACCCTAACCAACTACCTAGGGAATGATAACAAGATGGAGATAAGTTCTAGAAAAGACAACTCATCTTCTAGAAGGGAATCTTATCTCAACAACTTTATTAAATGATTAAATGCAACTTAGGACTAATATGATTAATTAAAACCTAAGTTAACTTATGCTAGTGTAATAATTAATTAATTACACTAACACCCCCCCATAAGTGCAACTTAGGGAGATTAGATAAGCATGCACCTAAAACTAAGATGAATGCAAGAAAGCATGAATGGGTCCCGACAACAAGGCCCGATCAGGTATCCATGTACAAATGCAATAATGAGGTAGAGAAGGAAAACCCAGTGGGACAACCCCCCCATACAATAAGATGGCTGTAGCAAAGAAGCACTGGAAGAACACTGTGGAGTAACACTGGAACTGCAATCCGACAAGCAAGAAAAGATACTTCTGTCTACAAGAAACCATATCGGAATCATAATAATGCAACAGCAGACTCGATGCTATGGAACACTCAAAAACACCAAACTGGAACAACCCTAGAATCCATAAAGCAATAGTAGATGAAAAGATGATGACAAAATCTGGAAACCGTGAATCTCAATGCCAATGTCAAACTGAGACTAAAAATTTTCCATGAGAACAAGTACCATAAAGACTCAGGAACATTAACCACAAATTTAGTGGCCCTTAAACTGAGATGGATCCGATGTGGATCATTAACCATAGGCTCTCAATCTAAAGTGTGAACCGATATGAATCTGATATGTGTCAAACTAAGACAAAATATGACCAAAAGAAACTAAGAAACTAGATTACAACCCATGCGAGTTGTCATCAAAACATAATGAAGATCAAAGTGCATGCACACTCTAATCAGATTATTATGCAAGAAACCCCCCTGATGGAACTTTATATCAGTTCATTTATTACAATACTCAATGATTGCAAAAGGAGAGAATTCCTAAATATGCATAAATAGAAAATTAAAAAGAGTGCATGCACAAACCAATGTTCACATCTGTCTCCATGATGAAAAATAACCTCAAATTTGTGTAAATGACCAAATCTGAAAAAAATGGCTTACACCACTATGAAGTGCTCGAAACAAGCTTTTTGTCAATATCTCATTTGCCAAAAATGGACATCGTGGCCAAAAGTTATGAATTTTTCAAAAAAATTGAATTTAGCCTGTAGGGAATGGGTTTTCTAGCAAAAACATTTATTTCTAATTTGATTTATGGAAAATCTACTCACTTTTTGTAGAGAAAAATAAAAACCTAGAAATATTTTGATGCTAGAAATAAAACCCAGAAATCATCTCTTGATCCAACAAGCAAAAGATGAAAAATTGAATTTTTTTAACCTTCAGCCAGGAGAAAAATGATGTCCAATGCTTTTTAGACTACGATTTTTTCCAGATTTGTGTAAGATATGCAAAATCTAAAAGATACCTAGTTCTGATTTCGACGCTAGCTACAAAACCCAGAAATCGTTTTTCCTGCAAATGAGTGAAAACTGGATTTTTGAAGTAAATATGATGACGGCTCTAGTAAAAAACGGCTTGCAACGAACCCTTGCTTGCCAAAGAATCTCACTAGCCAAACTTTCTTGATCCTAGGATGAACCTTCACTGGAATAGCTCTAATACCATGTTGGAATGATGGATGCATAGGTGGACCTTTGCCAGGAAGAAATATTCAACCACAAAGAAAGTATGATAATGGCATGCAAATATAGATTCTATTGTGATCTATCAGATTGATAGATAGATGGATATTTTATAAAGAGTACATATGTCTGATTATATAGGCAAGTGCTAAACCTAGAATGAAAAGGATGTTGCCAAGTGTTCAAATCACACTGCATGTGACAACAAGAAACCCTAGCCAACTACCTAGGGAATGAAAACAAGATGGAGATAAGTTCTAGAAAAGACAACTCATCTTCTAGAAGAGAATCTTATCTCAACAACTTTATTAAATGATTAAATGCAACGTAGGACTAATATGATTAATTAAAACCTAAGTTAACTTATGCTAGTGTAATAATTAATTAATTACACTAACATGTTTTACATACTTACACTAAATATGGTAAACTTCTAAAATATTTGGATCATAGGTATACCCAAAACTATACATTGAAGGTTTACTAGAAAGTCTCTACCTATGTGCAACACTTTGTGAGGATTAGAGGCTTTCTAGTTTGCAAACCAATAATAAGAAAATTTAATCCTTAAATTTAGGATGATAAATTTGATTACTCACTTAAGTCACAACTATGAGTTTTAATCACATACTTCAATTCAATTCATTTATAATCTGATGATAGAAAATCATTCTATGAAATATTAGTTTCAAGCCAACATTATTGAATGAACACACACCAATCCATATAGTGACCTACTCATATGTACATCACATTTTCACATCGTAATCACCCCATGCAAACAAAACATGTACAAAAAGTTACTAACTCATGAATATATCATATAAACATAATTTGACTAATGCATGGCTATGTGTGAAATATACATCATGACTTTCTTACACATATCTCACAAACACAATTTTCTAAATCATGTATACATAACAGATACACAATGTGGCTAACACAGGTTCACATCGCATATTTGCAATACGACTAACTTAGGCATGTATCACATATAAATTGTTTCTAACATATGCCTACATAATATGTACACAAAATGACTATTTCAATAATTTGTCACATTTACATAGTGTGAATTACTCAAACATAAACCACATATACATTTAATGTAACTAACTTTTGCATACATCACATATACATAGTTCAACTAGATCAAGCATACAACACAAATACACAATGTCTATAACTCATGTGTTCATCACATACACCTAGTGAGACTAAATTATGCATACAACACATACATAATATAAATTTCTTAGGTATGGATCATTTATTCATAGTGTTTGACTCACACATATAGAGTTAGGAATTGGTAATAGAAAATGGATGCAACCTACTTGATGTATCTTCCCATGTGTACAACACATACATAATATAAATTGCTTAGGTATGGATCATTTATTCATAGTGTTTGACTCACACATATAGATTTAGGAATTGGTAATAGAAAATGGATGCACCCTACATGATGTATCTTCCCATGTGTTGGTCTACTGAAACTAACCTTTTAAATATGTTTTAATAAATAAATAAAGTGTTTTTTCATCCCATACTACATTTAGTGGGTCTTATCTATTTTCTTACGTCACTACTAGTTATTATGATAAACAAAAATCCATAGTACATTTAGTCATCATAGATTAAGGTGTACATGTAACAAAATACATCATTTGACGCCACTAATACTATTTCCATATCTCATTATACCTTTTGAGTTGATGGATCCTAACATCTCATGTATTCATGCCATTACTAAGATTTAGTCAAACCTAGTATGGGATGACATATGTAGATATTAAAATTATTCATCTAATTATTGAACCCTAAATATCATCACATCATCCTTTAACATTAGTCAATTAACCATTAACTAATCATCATATTTATCATTTATTATATTTAATCATCATTTATCATATCTTAAATTAAAAATCATTTATTATCCATTTATCTATTTAATTAAAAAATATTTTATTATTTAATGAAATGAGAGCTAATTATCAATTTTCAAATATAATTTTTATTTTCGCTTGATCAATTAACTTCATCATTGTAAATACAAACTTATCCGTGGTTAATTATCATCTCCATCAATTTATAGAAACTTATTCTTCTTTCATGACTTGACTTCATCTTCAAATAAAAACTTCATTCTCTCATTTGTCCATTTATTAAATGAAATAATTAATTTTTCTTCTCTCATGGGTTTGAAATGGAAATGTTCCATTTTCTAGTTGTGTTTTATGGTCTGTACCATACAAATAAATTGTTTTTTGTGTTTTTTTGTATATATTCATTATTTTTTATAATTTGGCCCATTGTCTACAATATACACACATTCACAAACTCCCTCTATTGTATATGCAATGTGATATATATGTAGACATATAAAACTAACATCATGCATCTCGCTCTAACTAACATTCAATTATGCTATTAATCAGTCAAAACAATTTATTGATTAATTCCCTAAGGTTCATCATATTTAATTAAATAAATCAAATTATTTAATTAAGTCCTAAAGTTCTTCTTATTTGATTCAATAAATCAAACTGATTTAAATCAAATTTCAAACTCCTAAAATCCTCCAAGTTAATTAATCTAAATTAATTAACCTCTAATCATGATCACCCATTCTCCAGCTTTTGACTCAACTTGAGTCAAATCTAAACTCTTAACTAACCCACCCACTTGCACCAATAAATAATTTATTTGATTTATTAATTCTTCTAATTACTTTCAAAAGGGCATCAAGATGGAATATTCTTCCAATTTGAATCTTCCCTACAAAGGATTTGTCCCTTCCAACAAAGCATTAAATGCTCTTACACATCTCTTGCACAAGTCAAACTTGGCATTTATTGCACCTTTCATCCCCCCTAAACATGTCTTTTCATGCAAATTCAAATTTGAAATTCGCACATTGGCCAAGACTTGCACATTCCTCACCCTCTCACACCTTGAAAAGTGTCATCTTGTCATTGGCTTTTGAATGATCCCACATTCATTCAAAATCTCTCAATCTCCTACCCTTGAATCTATAAAATGCAAAGCATTTCTCCAAAACAACAACACAATTTGATAACACACTTCATGCAAGGTCACCCTCTTCATTTGAGAATCAATCTTGCTCTTCATCATCTATCATCTTAGCAATCTTGCTTATCATGTATTGGGAAAGGGATGCATCCTACATGACAGAGTGGCACCAATCCACTATGAGATAGTTGTTAATCATGTTTTCTTATGCTTTTGTTTAGCTTGCATTGTTTTCATTAGTTGCATTGTTTAACATGATTAAATATTTCATAGGGATGTTTAAGTTTGCTGATTTAAACTAACTTTTATGCTAACAACATGAAATTGTTTAAGTCTCTCTTGCATATTTTCATGTCCACAAAATGGCGCTAGAAGGAGGGCCTGAACTTCCAATAGTTTAAGCAGTAGATTACAATTTTAGCATTCAGATTTAGATTGGGTTTCTTTAATATAGCAGTTTAAGCATTAAATTTCACTTGCTAAAAGAAAATTTCTAAAAACTAATGGGATTTATCTATGCTTCTACTATAAAGTTTCTAAAATATAATGAGCTTTGTCTATGCTATCTTTTATCTTATTCTTGTGCAAGAGTTGAAAAGAAAAAATAAAAATTATTTAAATGCATGTCTCTTCAAGCTATCGATTTTTTTTTCTCATGCTTTAAAGAATGATCATACACTGTTTAGTATTCACCAACAGCATACATCTATTGTATTTGTTTTATCGAAGTCTACACATGATAAAAATGGGTTTGTTTATGATTTAAAGGCTATGATGTTACACTATGCCTAGCCTAATAACATACAGTTCTTTATTGTCACACTGATATGCTATTTGAATATGCACTGAGCAATAAGAATGGAATTTATGTCTACATTTTAAGTCTACGCTTTTGATTGAAGATAGATTTTAATTGCTTTTCGCATTTTGAAAAAGAGAAGGCATGGCCTATAAGTTTATGATTACCCAAACATATCTTACGTATCTTGTCATGTAACATGTCCTTGTAGCTGTACATGTGATTGATAGAAAGAACCGAGCGATTGGTTAAAGCAAGATGCAGCCTTTCCAGAAGCTAGAGTAGTGAGATCTTTATTTATAAGGGCTAGAAACCAAAGGGAAAGTCATTAACATATGCTTGTCAAGATCATTTTTTCGCCATTGAACTTAGGAAGCCTAGGTAATGGAAATGCTTGCTTAAATATAGGACCAGGCACATCTTCATCTTTTTTTATATCCAATCCCTAGACCATATACAGGTATTGTTGTGAAGTCATCGACAGTGCCTCCTCTTGCTCATTCACCTCACTCACCAAAAGAGGATAGAAAATCATTTAACCAGAGGTAAACTTGGTAATAGCCTTGCTACCCTCGAAGACTACGTGCTTGGAAAGCTCCCCAGGAAGAGCTAACTTGATAGCCGTCTGCACCTCCCACGAAGATAGGGTATCCTTATTGGTGTATTTAACGAGCTTCGAAGACTCCCCTACCAATATTCTCAAAAATGTTAGTCATGAAGGAGAAACTCATAACCTAATAGGCCTTGCTTTTCCTTTTTGACAGTGTAATCTAAGGAGATCAAATCATAATCTGAATAGAATTGAACACTTATAACTACTATTGTTTGAACTTATGTGTTGGGTGAGACGGGGATTTTTTTATTGACGTACTCTAACATCTGAAAAAACTTGTGGGTATACAAGAAATGAAACAGCAGACCTGATGCGTAGACTCTATCTAATCTAGATTAGGAAAATTACCCCCTCTGTAAATAAGTGCAATCCTTGTGTGAACATATTCTTCCAGATCTCGAGATCGCCATTCACATTGAAACATGACAATTTTTCCTGGCGCTGAAAAACAGGTACTATAAACCTGAGATTTTGTGCCCAAACAAAATCTTCCACCACGGGATGCGCTAAAATATTTAGAAAGACCAGAGAAGCTGCATGATTTTGCTTTGAAATGATAATTCTGAAACTGGCCGTGCTATAGCTTTTATTTCTTACAGTGCTGGAGGTCAGTATGTTTGGAGTAGATTTCTTTGAATTTAGAGACCACCCCCTGCCCCGTTTTCCTTCGTTGAGATATAGTTTATTTCTTTCTGAATGAGTTATTGTTTCTAGTTCTAGGGGCCGGTATGCTCAAAGTAGTTTCTTTGGACATGAAAATCAGCCATTGCTAGTGTTTGCCCTGCTGTGATACAGTTTAACTCCTTCCTGAAGAGGCATCTTCTGACATCTTCTTGACTCGCGCAATGAAGAGAGACTCTTATGAGATCGGGTCTTTGATTTTTTCCACTACACCTATCTCCTATGAGAGTTAATACCAGGAGAAGGACAAAGCGTGCCTATTCCATGTTGAATGGCAGGAACCAAAGCAGGTGCATAATAATGTTGTTTGAAATCCAATTGATGCAGCTGCAAAGAATGTTGACAAAATCCCTTGTGTTATTTCTATACTTATTTTGTTGGATCTCCATATCCCAAGCACACTGGGTGCAATTATGTTGCACCTACCAGCCGCTCTAGTTTAAAAGTTTCTAAACACCTTCATTATGATTTATTATGAAGCGTCATTTACTTGTGATTTGTCTGCTCTCGGCTTTTTTATTATGGGGGTCGCACACATGCTTATATTCCATTATATAGCCTTTTGTTGTTCTTTGCCATGTTTAGTGCCTCCAAAATAGGGATAAGTGTTAATATGCAAAAATAGTCGCCCATCATACTGCTAAGTGTTCGATAGTTGTGACTTTGAGCACTGGACAACCAAAGATAGACATTGGTCTCTCTCATGATCTTCGTGGAAAGGGTCACATTAAGGTATAGGAACAATGGAGATTTTTTGATGGGCATTGAAAAAGCCATAGTTCCAGGCTATTAACATTCATTATATGTCGCAGTGGGTGGATGTTGTAAGGATTTAGTTGAGCATGTGATTCCATAGGATTTGACATTTTTGTTGCTTCCATTTTTTAAAATTGACTTCTTAGGCATAAGCATTAATTTGATCTCTGGATTTTCTCAATCTGTCTGCAATAGAGACAAATCATCATTGCATTAGATTGTCACTACGTTGGATGGGTCACTACTCAACTTTTGTATTAAAACACTAGATTTCTTGAAGGCACTTGTGTGAGTCTTAATGATTGCATTTTGATTGAATACACTAAATACAAGGACAATTAAACGCAACTAATTTGGCTTCTATAAGAGTAAGTCTGTCAACATGTAATATTTGTATTAGTGTCGAGTAATTATTGACAAGAAATCTAATCATATTACACAACCAATGGTCAGTCAATAGCATACAGGATGCAATCTCTCTCGAGCATTAATTGCATGAAGGTAATTGACAGTGACAAGTTTCACAGGAAGAGCATTTAAATGGTGGTAGTAGTGGGTTTTATCTTTATTTTCTTTATAATTGTTCTTTTTATTAGATCATCATATTTCTAAAAAAAAAAACTTTGTGTTGTTTATAGGTGTTGACATCAAGGTTGAAATCAAGGTGGACATTAGAAGTTGAGTATCCAAATTAAACGAAGGAACAAGGTTGTGGTCAAACGAAAACAAAAGCGAATGGAGTGGATTTGGAGATATTTTTTGAAATCAAGACTTGGAAAAAGCATTTTTTAATGCTTTTTTTAAATCTTAGAGCTTCAATTCACTACCTTTTTTTTTCTGTTTTAAACCAACTCACATATCCTTTTGGGCTTAAAATCAATCACTGATTTAATCTTTTCAAAGTTGGTTAAAAAGAACCTTAGGCACTTACTAAATTTTGATTTGGGCTAAAATTCAACAAGGCAATCTCACATTTCATTTGGTGCTTTTAAAACGAACTCATCATTGCTTTATGGATTAAAATGAACAAGTGTTTTCTATGTTTTGCAATCTTTTTCACAAGTTAATATCATTTAAAATGCGTATGTGCTTCTCTCACGCTTCACAGCAATCTTGAGAATCAAAAGCATTTTGGTGATATTAAGTTGTCAAAAAGATTGCCTCCACATTTCGATTTGAGAACTTAAAATTGAACAAAACATGCGAGTGTGAGCACGACATATTGCGGAGGTTTTCCCCTTTTTTTTTCAACGAAGGTTGTGTGAACGACGGGATATGTTAGCTCGCTTTTATTTATCTTAGAGGGCTAGCCTTGTGGGAAAAAGTAATCACCCAAGGGAATGACCCAACCAGGAACACGCTAAAGCCAAGCAACTTCCAATCAGTATATAAGTGTGGATTCTTGAGGAAAGTTCAAGAATCACGAGGATTATTCCAACGAGATGGACAGAAATGGACTGTCACTGATGTTGGATAATCCCCCACAAACGGAATGCCCGAATTAGAACCCTTTGTTTAGAAAAAGGCCAAAACCTTGTCTATCTTGTTGGTGCAAAAGGTCATGTCCTTTGAAGCCGCCCCACATTATATATGCAGTTTTGTTGTAGAAATGGAAGGTATGCCATGGGAGATTCATGGGTACTAATGCTTGGCTGACTTGAGAAGTGTGTGTCATGGAGGGGAGCCAGTGTGGTCAAGCATTTAGCCATTCGCACAAGATATGCGGAGCTAGATTTATCCAAGTGGGAACCCAACAAGATATTGCCTCATCATCCTAGGATTGTAAAAGTGTTTGAAAGAAAAGAACACTTTGCTTGGTTCTGGAAACATTTGCAAAATGAACATTCACAAGACCTCCCAAATTTCAAACCCCTTTAGGAAACAAATACCTTTGACGAATTTAAGCACTCTTGCTTTCCCTAGGGATCATATCCTTAGAGGTTTCTAAGTGCTTTGGTTCTATCACCATTTTTTTTCAATAAGGTTAAACATAAGAGACTTTTGCCCTATTTTCCTTGATTTCCACATAATGGACTTTGTGGGATGAAAATTAAAGTAGGACTTAAGACATAAAGTTTGAAAAGATAAACAAGCAAGTGCTTTTGGTAAAAGGAATCCATTAAGCCAAGATAAAAAGATAAATTTCATTACACATGTGTTTTCTAAAATGATTGGTTTACAACTTTTACAAAAAAAGCTTCAAGAAACAATCCTGAGTTGTATGCATTCTATTACCAATAGAATCCTGAACTTTCTGAAAGGTTTGCTTTCCTCCCATAGGAAATATAGCATGTTCTTCAATACCAAGGGCTTGTAAGAAGAAGTGTTAATCTAGGTCAAGTCTAGGATCAAACTCAATCACTTTCATCCATCTCTCAACCATCAAAATCAGTCAAAAATCACCTCACCAACAACTCTTGGGAACTTTGTAAACATCTTTTATGCTAAACTTTTAGGTGAAATCAAAACCACTTTGTTTGACTTAACACACCTAGTCAAACCATCATCTTATACATGAGTTTTCTCTAGGATAACACAACTTCCTAGGGTTTACGAGTTCATCTTGTTTGGCTTAACACACTTAGCCAAATTATCAAATCATCACCCCAGTTGACTTAACACACTTAGTCAAACTGTCCTCTTATGTACAAGTCCACTCTAGGATAACACAATTTCCTAGGGTTTACAAGTGCATTTATCACATTTTGTTTGACTTAACGCATTTAGTCGAACTATCAATCCAATCACGATCAATCAAAGTCCTAAAAATTTTGGCATTTCCTTGAAATTTTCTTTAAGAGTTCCATTCATTCGTATCACTCAACTTTCATTTATCTCATCCTCGTCATCACTTTGATCCTTCAATTATCCTAGTTCTTCGCTTCTTTGAACCTAAGGTTTAGACCGATCTAAAGGATTAGAGGTTCATCTCTTACATTCTTGAAAATTGATCTTCATTTTATGGTTCAAACTCGATCTCAACACAAGAGGGACATGGAATATAAACTTGATCCATCCATCAGTAGCAATTCGAGTCAACCAAACTATCCAAGTCTCACAATTCCAATTGATTATCGAAACTCACATTTATACATGGCATCATTATCTCCTCCAAACTTCAACGATACGAATGTGAGTATGCCCAATCCAAAGTTTGGAACACCTTTCCCAATGGTAGATTTAAATTCAAGTCCAAATTTGCAAACCTATCAACCAAATGCTCAATGCATGAGTTTTCCAAACAACATTATCCCACCAAATCCATACATGCCAAAGACAAGTTTATCAAACATGACCATTTTGAATCCACACTTGGTAAACTTTGGGGTAGACATGTTTGCAAATCCCATTAATGTTGTTCAAAATCCAAGCAATATGTTGACGAATCTAGGTATTGATCCAAGTGAAGGTAACACCATGCAAAATCAAAGTTACCTAAATCAAGGCAATATGATTCCCAACCACAACAATGTTCAATTTCAATCTATCATGCCAAATCAAAATATCACACCAAATCATCTCCTTTTGCCATCGATATCGCAACATCACATGGCAACCATCCAAGCAATCCCAACAATCAACACCATTCCCAATCCACCACCACCACCGCCGAAATACAACATGACCAATTCATTCTCCATCATGTTGCAAGCCACTCAAGAAGCTTCACGTAAAAAGGTGCTCCAAAACCAACAAGCCGCACATGCCGCTCAGATGGCACAAGCAATCCAACAAGCACACGCTCAAGCACGAGCACAATTCCAAGCTCAGCAAGCGCAAGCACAAGCACAATACCAAGCTCAATTGCAATCACAACAAGAAGCGTATCAACAAGCCTTGCGTGACTACCAATTATAGAAATAGCACGACCAACAACAAGCGTTGTTGGATCAGTAGCAAACATAGGCATTACTCACTCAACAAAGCTTGCAACAGATTCCCACCATAATTGTTGAAAACAATGATCAAGATTTATCCATCAATGAACACATTAAAGACGTTCCCATGTCATTCAATGATCAAATCAACACACACAAAGAGCCACTTTTCAATCATGATCAAAATTCACCAAAAATACCCAACAATGATCAAATTCAAGAAATGTCAACATCACTTGACCCTATGGTTGAAGACATTGAAAATCTGTCTACCATAATGATTGAAGACAATGATCAAGATCTATCCATCGATGAATAGCTTGAAGATGTTTTCACCTCATCTGATGATCAAATCAGCATACATCAAGAGCCATTTTTCAGTCATGATCAAGACTCCTCCTACAAAGATCTATCTCAAGGAGTATTGATGTTATTTGATCCTATTGACATAAACCAAGATCCTGTGACCAATGACCATGTTGACAATGTCTCTACATCACCTAAAAAATTAGATGACATATCTCAAGAACGAATTTCAAAGTATGATAAACATCTTCCATCAAGGTCTAGCAATGGCCCTTCCAATGACATACTGGCATCCCTTGACCTCATGATTACGGATACTGAAGGAATCCCTAGCACAACTCAAAAAAATATTGAGCCACTACCCATGCCTAAGGATGATGTCCAAGATTCCCTTGTGGACAATCCACCCTGTGAAATGCACCCATGTCAAGAACTTCATCCAAAGCATGTCTAAAGCAATCCCAAAATTAATCAAGATCAAGAATTTGTATCTCCAAGATACTACAATGATCTAATGGGCACTCTTCTATCTATACAAGATGTCACAAATGGTGATCATATCCATATAGGACATACTCCTCCATCTACCCATGAGATGCTTTCTTTGGATGGACACATGGATGATCTTCATTCAAAACAAGAGTCTCATACTCTTGAAATCATTACCAATGAACAAGATTCTCCTACTCTTAACATTTGTACACATGATTAGGATATAGAGAAATGCAGAGACATATCAGAAATGGGTCATGAAGAAGGTTTCTACAGAAGTTGTGAATCAGAAACATCATGTGAAAACATATCAAGAATGAATCATGAGGAAGAATTTTACAAGGACAATGGAGCATCAACACTTCTTGAAGAAGCACTACAATCTGATATCTCACAAGATCAAGCTAAAGATATCAATCAGACATTCATCCCACTTATGGAAGATCCTATCACTTATAAACTTGGATCACTCACCTTTGTAAGGGAAAAATATCTTATCAATGAAAGAGTTGTCACCTTTGAAGATCCACCATAGAGCACAAAGGGATTAGCACCCTACTTCCAAGATAAAACATATCCTATTGCAAACAAAATGTTTCTACAGATTTTTATCAAGGCAAAGGATTAGGCCTACATGAACAGGGAATCTTGGAACCAGTGCAGATTGTTGGCAATCCTAAGCGTCGAGGCCTTGGTTATTCGTCAATCAAGGAATATAAACATATCAGTAATATTTCCACAAAACTGGGGGCAACTTCGTCTCGAGCAAACGTCAACATAGGGAGCACAAAGAATCCTTATGATGAAATCGATGCCAATACTACGACCCACCGTATCACAAATCATCATCCACCCATCACCCCATCCACGAATTGGGACCAACAACAAAAGAAATATTTGAATCAAAGAACGAAGAACAAAGTACTGAAGCATGAAGGACAAATCAAATACATATGGATACCAAAGATTACAAAGAAATACTATCCCTATCAAACTCCATTAGTCAAAGAAACTATGGGGCAAAATAAAAAAGGGAAAAATATCCATCAAAGATGTCCGCAAAAGCAAAAACAGGCTTCTCAAGTGACATACAAAGTGTATCAGGTTGTTGGTCCTAATTCCATGCACACTTCTGTATCCACCCATCATTGCTCATCTACCCAAGTTTGGAGAGTCAAAGGTTCCAAACTGTCAACCAATCCATCTTTTACTCCTAAACACGCATAATATCCAATTCTCACATTGACCATGTATTGGCAGTGACCCTTCATCATAAGGATTCTGAAGGCAATCTATCGCAATGTGTGCACAAAGATAGAGTTAACGAGCTGGTATCAGCAAAGCAGATCAGGGATCTCAAAAGTTGCATTCAAGTGCACGTGTCTTGGAAAAACAACTTCTTCAAATAGGCTATTGATGGCATGTTATGATAGAAGCATCAATGTCAGCAGTATCGGGTGATTTAGCATCACCTTAAAATCTCTTAGAAAATACAAATACAAAAAAAAAAAATCCAAAAAAATTAGAAAAAGGATTGAAAATAGTAAAGAAAAAAATCGTCCTCTAGCAAAAACCGCTTTGGTGGCTCTTTGGATAGGTACCATGATGAAAACCTGGCAAACAAGCGTCATGTGTAGAATCAAGCATCTACGTGCACCAATTCAAGAGAAAGCATCTTATCACATGCATAATAAAGCCAACATTCCATCCATATCATTCGTTCATCCATGAACCGTTTATCCAACCCATTACCATCTACCTACCTTATCTTGATCTCGATGAAGGTTTGGTAAACGCTTTACACTTGTTTATGGTAAACATCTTGACATGGGTCATTTTCACTAATCTCATCCTATCCAACGTAATCTGAGCCTCAAAGCATTATCCGAATAAGCATTCCTTTGTTTGAACACCCTTACCTTATCGCAAGATGATCCATATCCATTCGTCCATACGTCTATCCAAGAATCCACCCATGATTGTTCAAGCATTGCTAGACACTGGGCGTAGATATTTGCATCTTGCTTCAAGAATAAATCTGGATATATATCATCCAACTTATGAAGTGATCCGAACATTGGAAAACATAAAATCAAATTGGTCAAGGCATTTGTGAGCCGCCAAATCCAAATCACTAGCCCATGGCATATTTTGATAGGAAGATGTTCCTCATCAAGCTTTATCTTTCATCGAATATCAATCCAATAAATTCATATCAGTCACACCTAATGCGCACATCTGTGTCACATCAAATCATCAAAATAATTTTGTTCCAAATCAAGCTTCATCAATCTTGATCAATTGAATCCAATCATCACCTTGTTTGACTTAACACACTTAGTCAAACTATCATCTTGTGGACGAGTTTACTCTAAGATAACACAACTTCCTTGGGTTTACAAGTTCATTATCACCTTTTTTGACTTAACACACCTAGTCAAACTATCATCTCGCGCACCGATTTACTCTAGGATAACACAACTTCCTTGGGTTTACAAATTCATTATCATCTTTGTTTGGCTTAACACACTTAGCCAGATTATCAAATCAAAAACCACCTCGTTTGACTTAACACACTTAGTCAAACCATCCTCTTTTGTACAAGTTTACTCCAAGATAACACAACTTCTTGGAATTACAAGTGCATTATCACTTTTGTTTGACTTAACACACTTAGTCAAACTATCAATCCATCAAACCAATCGATCAACATTAAGCTTGGTTTTCAACAAAATCCCAAAACAAAGCATTGATATCATCATGTATCATATTCAAATCGTCAAAATCATGCGAAAAACCAAAAAAAATCAAAAAACTCATCAAAATTTCAAAAACATCAAAAAAATCGAAAAACCAAAAATATTCAAAAATTCATCAAAAATGTAAAAACATTCAGAAAATTCATCAAAAATCCAAAAACATCCAAATCATTCAAAAATCCAAAAACATGTCGAAATATCAGAAAATCTTCAAAAATTCATCATTGAGTTTGGTCAGTCTTTCACCTTGTCGAACTACGTCATCTCTAAGCTTGAACGTAGGCAAGGTTGATCTTTGATCATCCCCCAAGATAGTTAGGGTCAGTCCTTAGGCATCCGTCGCATTGGCAATCTGTTTACCCATTTATTTTACATTTTAGGATTTTAGGCGTCCGTCACAATGACATTCGTCTGCCCATCTAGTTAGGCATCCGTCGCAGGGGCATTCGTTTGTCCATCTTTTTCATATTTTAGGATTTTAGGCGTCCGTCGCAATGGCAATCCGTTTGCCCATCTATTTCATTAGCAGTCAAGTAAATTGGAGTCCGAACTACGTCGTCTCTAAGCTTAAATGTAGGCAAGGCCATCCTTGATCGGCCCCTGAGACACAAAATCCAAAAAAAATTGCAAAATACTTCAAAAATACCAAAAACAGCCTCAAAATATCTGAAAAAACCAAAATGGTGCACCTGTCTCATCTCACTTTAACCCTCAATAATAAGCATTCCTAATAAATCAATCATCACCTTCATCCTTTGGTGAAGCGATCAGAAGCAAGTTTAGTAGGTTCCAAAGTGAACACCTTATCGTTAGAGTCTCAAGCCTAAATCAGTAAGCAAGCAAGTTGGTCAACTTGGAGTATCAATAGCTTATCACCCAAATCAGTCCCATCAAAACCCTGATCACAACATGTCCTAGGATGAAGCTTTCCTACGATGGACATAAGCATCAAGTACCCCACAGTAGTTAGTCTTGGCTAGTGGTACGAAGAACATTAGCTTGTTTGTTTACTTTATCTTGGTCTTTTTGACTTATCTTATTTTGCGCTCATTCCAAGGACCTCTCGATGATGCCTAAACAAAACAGGTTTAGAGAGAAAGGAATGGGGCAGAGATCATTATATTTTATTCTGTTGTGCTTGTTGGACGTTCTTGTAAAATAACTTGGCGAATACTTACTTTGTTGGGTCCGTTCTAGCAAGCTTTCTGTATTTCAAGTGTGAACAAGAGCACCCCTATCTGATTGTTGAGTCAAAGTCCATCACACTAGGCGCAACGCCGTCCTGGTTCTTAATACCTTGATGCATCGCACCTATGTGTGTTATCAAACATAAGGAAAGTTATGCTCTTTATCTCTCCCATCCCTGGATAAGCAATACATCATCATCATTCATCATCATTTCTAATAAAGTTGTCTTGTTGAACTCCTACATCTTCTTGGATTCAAGGGTTGATCCCTCTCATTCTTGTATCCTCTTTCACACTATCATAGCATCCATCCTGCATCCGCACTCTTATCTTGCATAATCATGTCATATCCATCTCATACATAATCACGTCATCTCATTTTCATAATCATTTAAGTTGTTTAGGATAATATAAATTTGTTATTCTAAGTATCTTCCAAACATTTTGTTTCCATCATCATTATCATATAGATCATATTGTCTAACCATCCATACATCCATTTTGAACCTCTTTATCACGAGATCGACCTCAAATCAAATCTTTTCGCTCGATCTCTTGAGGGGGAAATGTACTAACGTACTTCTTTTCGTTGGGGCATCCGAAAAATCAGAAATTTTTTAATTTCGATGTCAGCAACATCATTCTTTGAACCAATGCAACAAGTACATTGCTTCAAAGAGGGGAAAAATGTAGACACATAAAAATAACATCATGCATCTCGCTCTAACTAACATTCAATTATGCTATTAATCAGTCAAAATAATTTATTGATTAATTCCCTAAGGTTCATCATATTGAATTGAATAAATCAAATTATTTAATTAAGTCCTAAAGTTCTTCTTATTTTATTCAATAAATCAAACTGATTTAAATCAAATGTCAAACTCCTAAAATCCTCCAAGTTAATTAATCTAAATTAATTAACCTCTAATCATGATCACCCATTCTCCAGCTTTTGACTCAACTTGAGTCAAATCTAAACTCTTAACTAACCCACCCACTTGCACCAATAAATAATTTATTTGATTTATTAATTCTTCTAATTACTTTCAAAAGGGCATCAAGATGGAATATTCTTCCAATTTGAATCTTCCCTGCAAAGGATTTGTCCCTTCCAACAAAGCATTAAATGCTCTTACACATCTCTTGCACAAGTCAAACTTGGAATTTATTGCACCTTTCATCCCCCCTAAACATGTCTTTTCATGCAAATTCAAATTTGAAATTGGCACATTGGCCAAGATTTGCACATTCCTCACCCTCTCACACCTTGACAAGTGTCATCTTGTCATTGGCTTTTGAATGATCCCACATTCATTCAAAATCTCTCAATCTCCTACCCTTGAATCTATAAAATGCAAAGCATTTCTCCAAAACAACAACACAATTTGAGAACACACTTCATGCAAGGTCACTCTCTTCATTTGAGAATCAATCTTGCTTATTATGGATTGGGAAAGGGCTACATCCTACATGACAGAGTGGCACCAATCCACTATGAGATAGTTGTTAATCATGTTTGCTTATGCTTTTGTTTAGCTTGCATTGTTTTCATTAGTTGCATTGTTTAACATGGTTAAATATTTCATAGGGATGTTTAAGTTTGCTGATTTAAACTAACTTTTGTGCTAACAACATGAAATTGTTTAAGTCTCTCTTGCAGATTTTCATGTCCACAATATATAGTCTAAAAATCATAGTATACACAATGATATCTATTGCATATAGATATTCCCTATGTATACTCCCATATTTTCCACATATACACATTTCTTATGTATAATCTCATATTCACTAAATATACATATTCCTTATTTATTCTCCTATATATATTTCATAAATATATTCCTTACATAAATATTCATAAACCCATGGACCATATATATTCATACTCTACATGATACTCTCAAAACCATAATATATATAGAATTTCTATGTACACATTCATAAACTAATGTCAGATATGTTGGAGAATTCCAAGATCAAAGAGCATGAAAAAACTTCAACAAGTGAACAAATTAAGCACAATAGTATGTCTACCAATATACAAAATAAATAATGTATAAATATAATGACAAAACCTTGTATATTTTGGAAAGGATGAGGAGGTAGGAAGGTAGGACTAAATAATTGACTAACCCTCAAAAGATGGGACACTTGTGATCCCACTTTACAAGTGTGTGAACAAGTGTCAATAGGTGTCTCAAGCGATGAGCACACATGTCTCAATTCTATGAAGTGAGACAAAAAAGATAAGAAACCTAAGTAGACTTAAGCTATGAGTGTGAATAGGTCAATCCTAGAAAGGTGATCAACTAACTAGGTAAATAGTGAATCTATTTACACTAATATCCCCCCTAATTTGCAACTCAGGGAGTAATATATGCTAGATGATGAGTCTTGGCTACTAGGCCATGTTCAATACTCACACACAAATTTATCATAAAGTGGACTAAAGGAGAACAACTCGGTGGGAAACAAAAACCCCTCTTCAAAAAGAGAAATGATGTAATGAAATAAAATGTACATGTGAAGAAGATAGAAGAGGGAATCATGATGACCCCCCAAGAAATAATTTTTGCAAATAAGTACAAGAAATGTTTGAGAAATAGAGAGAGACTATGGAGCCCCCCATAAGACCATAAAACTTGTAGTGCTAAGTGCTTCTCGAAGAAGCATGTAGAATGCGATCTCTGAATGTTGAAAATCATTTCTTCCTAATGAAAGAAGATGAACTATAGATAGCTACATGAGATAATTTCATGTGATAAAAATAAAATTCTTTTAATGATGCACAAGGTCCCAAGAGAATGGCCAAATCTATTAAAGCTATTGAAATTCTTCATGTGAAGTTTGATGTAGAAAAAAATCCAAAGATGTTGATAGTTGATGCAAGAGCATCCTAGGTGAAAGTGCTATTAGAATCAACCAAAAAATTTCAAATTTGTAATTTGCATTTGAATTTCATGTTAGAATGATAATTTAAATAATTTTGGGCATAATTATATTTAATTAAATAAATGTCACTTTTTTCATGCTAGTTGGCAAGTGGAGGTAATGGATATGTAGTTGCATTTTTAGAAAAATCTAAACAAGCATATTTGGTCGTTGGGTTTGATTTTTCTATTGTTGAAACCACTCATTCCTTGAGAGGTGGGCATAGTTCTCCCAATTAGAGGGAAAATTTGATTATAGGATTTTTGGGAGTGGGGTTATGTTGGATGCTTTTGGTATTCATTGTTTGTTATAGATATGGAGAAAGGGAGAGATTGGCATGTGAAATTTTCTCAAAGCGTTTTGAAGACCTTTGTTGCAGATTGAGAGGATTATGGTAGCCATTAAATACTGAAGGCTCCATTGTTGAAGGTGGAAGGGTTTCAAGTGATTGATTGTAGGAGAAAGTTGTAGATTTTGAGGTGCTCATGGAGCACATTGGTTTCTTTTTTTTGTATTTTATTTTATGTTTCATTGTAGATTATGTAAGGGGAATATGTTTCTAAACATTAGCCATTTGATGACTAAAAATGAGTATGTAATCAGATTTCCATAATGAGAACATATTTTGTTGGATATATGTGTTGTGGGTGTTGTAGAAGATGTATGCAAGCGGAGCCCCACATGGAGTGGTAGAGGAAGAAATTAGAATGTTATCCATGGTGTTGATTTTAGAACCTTGAGAAGGTAGGTAGAAGAATTACAAGAATAAATTAGAAAAGGGTTTGCAAAAAGAAGAGAACTTATGAGTGATGAAGAAGAAGAAACCTCAAAGGATGCCAGCCAAACAAGTGAACAAAGAGATGTAGTAGCAACAGTTGCAAATAAAAAGGATATGTCTCTCTGGAATATATGAAGACGATATGATAAAAAGGATATGAAAATATATCAAAGATATGGGTTGTGAATATAACATAACAAAATAAGTGAAGCAAGCAAAGACAATAATTATGTGATAAGAGCATAACTATTGAGTGAATATTGACATACAATACTACTTGTACCGAGCTTCATCTGGAACTAAATCTAGAACAAAAAAAAGTGTAATTCATCAATTCACTTTTGGTGGTAAGCCATCACTTTTGTATCTCTGTGGCAGTTAGTCATCTAGGTTCTAGCCCTATGGATAGTAAGTCCTTATTCCAAGTAGTGAGCCTTATTCCAAGTAGTGAGCGTTATTCTAGGTAGTGAACCTTATTTTAGGCAGTGAGCCTTTTTGTAATCATTTTTGGGGTATCTGCAAGATCATGATGGGCCAAAAAGTGGCGATATGTAAGTGATATGATGACCCATGTGGCTGACGACTTTTTTTTTACCCAAAATTGATGAAACGAAAAAGGTTTTTAAAGGAGATTCTCAGCTTTCCACCAATATAAATTATGCTTTACTTTGAATTTAATAAATAATTATTATTCATTTTCTATTTGAATTACGACTAAAGTCTTGATTGATAGGTTGATTAAAAAATAACTATAGCTTTCAAACAGTATCACATTTTTTGAATCTGAAACATGCGTCACATTCTATGCTTCACATACTATAGGATTAAAAAAAAAATTGAATTTCATGAAGTTTTGACGAAGTTAAGATGGTCAGACATACGAGTTTTATATTTTTTTAAAGTTGTAATAATAAAGTCATAATTAATTATTTATTTAGAAACAAATTACAAAAAATATGCATCACATTGGGACATGAATCCTCTACTCATATCTAAAATATTATAAAAAAATATGATCATTCTATTGTCGTTAGGGTGGTTAGATAGACAACTACTTCTTATTTTCTCCCTGAAATTTAAGTACTACTGCATTGAAATTTCAAAGTTTCACCAAATAGATTTTTTTATTTTTTAAATAAACCTAGTAGTTTAGAAACTACATTCAACTTGACACATATTTTATTCTTACATATTTTTGAACTAATATAGATAACTTATTCAATTTTTTACGTCAAGTTGCCTAACTCTAATTTTTCTGAATTTATTCCCACTTAAGGGCCTATTTTTTCCATGATGATCCTACACATACCCTTAAATATTATCTATAGTGTGAGTTAATCCTCACCATGGCTTTTCCCTTATTAGGTTTTCCACGTAAATTTGGTGTTACTATGTTTATGTGATAACTTTTAGTTTTTGCATTTATAGATAAATCATTTATGATTTAGCTCTGGTAAATAGTAAAGGACCCCCCCCTCTCAGATGTCATGTTCAGAAATTGGTATCAAAGCAAGGTCCTTTGGAATAAGTCTAACAGCTTGAAGGAGATCTTGGAAGGTTGAACAAATGGTGAAGGGATTTGAACTAGATGAAGAATTGAGAATAGAGACCTCAAAATCTGAGAATGAATATCTAAAAGAAAATGTGAAGCAAGCTAATGAATATATTCAGAAACTAAGAAATCAAATCAAAAAAATTAAGTTGAAGACTTACAAAGAAGTTTATCAAGAACTGAAAGAAGCTAATGAGATTGCTGAAAATCTAAGGATGAAACTTGAAGAAAGAAAAAAGGTTGAATAAAATCTAAAATTGGAAATTGAGAAAAGCAAAGAAATTGGTAATCAAAAAACCAAAAAATATGAAAAGCTTGAACAAGAAGTAGTAACTCTTAAATCTGATCTAGAAAAGGCAAAAAGTTTTGAAGACAAATTCAAGATAAGCTCAGGATTGCTTGATGAATTGATATCATCTTAGAATCTAGCAAAGGATAAAGGTGGTCTAGGACTCGAAGAAAGACAAAGTTCAAAAACTAACCCAAGTTTCAACAAAATGAATAGTCAAAGGAAAGGCAGTACTTATCAAGGAAAAAATAGAAGGATCGATACCGAAAGTTTACCCAGCCAACAACCTAATAATCAAAGGTACACATCTTTTAATGGCTTTTGTTACTCATGCAATAAATTTGGACATAAAGCAATAGAATGTAGAAGTATGATGAATCGGAATAGATTAAGTGAGAATATTAGATTCCTTGTTGGACAATGTTATGTGTGCAACAAATTTGGACATAAATTTGTTGAATGTAGAAGCAGATAATGATGAATAGATTCAATACTGGTAGAATATTTCATTAATTCCAAGGTTATTGTTACATGTGTAATATTTTTGGACACAAAGCTAACCAGTGCAAGACAAATATGAATAAAAACTCTCATAATCAATGATTTTCTTTGTGCCACTCTTGCAACAAACCAAGCCATTTTTCAAAATTTTATAAGACCAAAGTTGGGAAGAAACCAAATCCAGAACAGAAGGACAATTTAAATATAGAAGAAGTGAGAAGAGAAATGGAAAATATTTGAAGAAAGAAAGAAGAACCTGAGAATCTTGTATATATGCATCTGATGCAGATGCCCCTTCTATGAACTAAATCTAGTAATGGCTTCAGGGGGAGAATTCATAGAAAAACCTATCTAGCCCCCGATATAAGAGGTTTCATGTAGAGTGGTGGCACAGTGACCACAACATCTTCCATTTGGTTACTGGAGAGATTATAGTTACCTCCAAGGATATATATTGTATTTTTGAGGATACCAGTCATGGGGGATCTGGTTGTATATTAGCATGAGGAGCTAGGAGGGATTGATTCCATTCAATAGCTTTTCCATGATGACCAGTTCATTGTTAATGAGATATATTGGCGACAGTTGATTGCCACTCATCGGCCCTTCCCATGTGTGTTAGCAGGATTCATTGGAGGTTTTCTCTACCCCGACCGTAGGTAGAAGGGCCTTTCAATTGGCTAGGGTCAGTTTTTGGAGAGCATGATTTCCCATGTACTAGATATGCTTGGGGTTCATCCATGCTTGCATACTTGTATCATTATTTGTACCAAGTAGTATATCTTCGGGTGAGCAGTCTCATGACAGGATGCACTTTATTACAGCTCTGGGCCTGGGAGCATATAGCTATTACATGGCCAGTGGGTCTAGGGCTCGACCAGTAGGGAAGCCATATGTTTTTGGTTACATACGGCCATTTGTCTAGCATAAGCTGGGAAAGTTAGAGTATTCGAGGAGAGTCCTTGATGACTTGGAATTAGTGATATGGTGACCATATCTTGATTGCGAGGTATGGCCAGAGGATGACACTAAGATACCATATATATTTTGTAGAAAATATCTAATTGGTAGGACAACATACATCCTCTAGAGATTCCTTTTTGGCATAGTGTATAGGCAGTATGGTAGGATTCAAGGTATTTCACAGGGGTAGAACATTATGCTCACCAGAGATAGGACATTCTAGAGTGAGGACCTACCCTAGACTATGAGGCGACATGCGTGGAGTACTATGTCTTATAGCCAATTTTGTGGAAGTATCATAGAGAGTTCATTGATGCACAGATGAAAGTCGATTATGTTGAGCATTTCCATATGCATCCATTTCCATGGATCTCGAGTACCAATGAGCTTGCACCGATTTTGGAGGTTGGGAGGACGGTGGCATAGGTGGTGTAGAGGAGAGGTGATGTAGTGAGGAGGAGGCAGAGGAGGAAGTGGGAGATGATGGAGGAGACAGAGGAGACGGAGGAGACGGAGGAGACAGAGGAGACGGAGGAGACAGATGGAGATGGAGAGATGCGCCTGATTTTGGACCTATACCAAGGAGGAGATCAGCCCTTGCTAGACAGTGGCCAGTGATTATGAGGATTCCCTCCCAGAGGCAGCAGACATAGATAGTTGGGTTACAGGCTCAGGTGCAGACTCTACAGGGGTAGGTAAAAACACTATAAGAATAGTTAGCCCAGGCACATGCCCAAATATAGGCATAGGTACCGATGCAGCTATAGGTACAAGGTCAGATGCTACAACTGCAAGCATAGGTGGCCACCCTTACTGTTGAGAGAGATGTCGCCCGAAGACAGGGAGAGCAGGAAGTGGCTATACCAGACAGGATCCAGACAGCTGCTAAGGGTTCTAAGACAGGGGATTTAGTCTGAGAGCTGAGAGAGTCCACCAAGGAGGAAAATTATTATAGGGGCAGGTACCATGGGGCAGTGCCAGCAAAGCAAAGGGTGAGTTATTCTCGATCCAGATCTGGTCACTCTCAGTCTTAGACTACCAGCAAAGGTGTGACGAAGCTACTCCCAAGGGAAAAACTAGGTGGAGCTCCACTGGGAGCAGGACCATCAAGGGAAAGCCGTATTGGGGAGAGGCATGTGACCTCCAAGGCAGTACCACAGGATCTCGCGGTCACATTTGATATGGTGTATCTTGATTCATAGACTTGGCTTTTGCCACATTTTTTATATTGTATCTCTTTCCACTTGGTATCATTGTACACTTGACATTTTATTTTGAGTTTATATATGATATGCAATGGTGATTTATGATCTTTATGTGTTGATGATTTTTTCTTATGGATGTTTATCATGGATCCATTTAATTTATGATTATGTCATGTTTTATATGATTATGTTATGTTTGATATATGCATGCCTTTAATGAGATGGATGCTATTATGTTGTTATGTGTATATGAATTATTTATTTATGATGATGGATGAGATGGATGCGATATATGTAAATGAGATGATATGTATTGTATTTTTGTAATTTTTTCACATTTATATACCGGTGTATGGATGAATGAATGCATAAATGGTTTTATTATGGAATGGAAATGTATGATTTTATGCATGGATATGGATGGTTTAATGTATGGTTATGAATTCCAAATGGATGAATGGATTTATGTATGGATGGATGATGAATGTAAATGTATGATTTTATGTTATACCCAAATGTATGGTTATGGATTATGTGGCGGATTTATGTTAATGGAATGCCATGCACTTTTCTGTATGTTTTTGGTACTTTTCTAATGCACATATTTGACGTAAATGTATGAATACAAGTGAATTACGATGATGATGTGATGTTATTATGACTGTTATGATGAATACCTTATGGATGGAAAAATGCTTTATTTTTGTGAGGTTTTCGTAATGCAAATATTATGATGAATGAATGGATGAATGATGCATAATATGATAATGATAGATGTATGGATGGATGTATGATAATGATTTTTAATGATATAGTATGAAAATGTTAATGCAAGCGAATGATTTTTTTTGTTATGTCAAGTGTACTCAAATTTATAGTGAGAGATAACATCATGTTGATTGTTACCAGCCTTGGAGAAATCTATAATGCAAATGTAGAACTAAAATAAATGCTATCCTATCTATGCAATGTTGTCATCTAATTCATTGTCCTTATTATCATCATTGAGCATTTTATTATGTTGAATTTGGGTACAAGCATCGATGGTATAATTAGACCATGATGACCTGAGTAAAACTTCCATACAACTTCTGTTGAGATTTGATAATGGAAGACAACACAAGAATCTAGGTATAATTAGACCAAGATGACCTTAGTATCACTTGTATAAACAAATAATATTTAATCATGTTCTTATGAAAATTTGGAATGTCATCAATGATACTTTGTAGAGAATGTCCCATGACAATTTGCACAGTAGTAATGATCGACTCATAGACATTAGACAAAGAAAAAAATCATTCTCGATCATAGCCCCTCTAGTTTGCGACATCATCGAGGTACTCCTGAGAAATGATAACAACAATCAAGATGCATGAATTGAACATTTTGTGCTAAAGTAATCCAGCCATGATTGAGAAGGTGATCCTTCAACGAGACTTGATTTAATTTTCCTTCATATTTGATTTGATTTGCATGATTGGTTGGTTGGTTGTTCGATGTTCAACTTTTGATGGTTGTCGTAATTTTTTATTTTCCAAGGTTGCTTTGTTGTTTTCTTTCCTGTTGATTTAAGCTCAACAGTGATTTGCCCCTAGTGAGATCAGGATTTTTCCCCTAGTGAGAACAAACCCAATTTTATTATGAATATATACAATGAGAACCAAGCCAAAGTGGGACATGACTACAGTAGTCGAATATGGACATGAAGCTCATTGCAAGATATGCCTGAATATGCATTGATGGTGAAAGTGGACGGTCAACACAAACTCAAATAGATGGAGAAGCCAATTTATCATAAATAGCACCTGTTTACAAGGTTAAATTCAACCCTCACTGACAAAATGGTCATGTTGATGCAAAGGGTTGCAACTCTTGCATTGGTAAATGGAAGAGATTACCGGGGATCTGGCATTTCCGACATGTCTCGACAAATTGGAAGGCCTCTCTCTCCATAGTCATCCAATAGTATTCCAAATAGAGGAGTTTCTTAGCAAGGGGTAGACCACTTGAATGAGTGTCGCAAATACCCTCATGGACTTCTCGTAGTCAAAGCATCGGCATCCTTATTGTCAATTCTTGGTATTTGAGAAAACATTATGGCAACAAAGTATTTCTTGAGGTCATCAATCATCCTTTTATAGGGCATCATTTTTTCATGCTTGGTTTGATAATCATCATTGACCTTATTAATGACTAGCTGAGAATCCCCATAGACTTGCGGTTCTGTAATTTTTCATTCCATAGCTATCTTGATTTTGATGATAAGTGCTTCATATTCTATCATGTTGTTGGTGCAAGGAAACATCAAGCGATATGATTTTAGAATAGTGTTCCCTAGGGGAGTGATGAATACAATTCTTGCTCTTGATCCATGTTGAGTATAGGAACCATCAAAATACAACACCCACTATTTTTTTGTTATTGTTAGGACATCTGCATCTATAAATTCAATATGTAGAGGATGATCATGATGAATTGGTGCCTCAGCTATTTGATCAATGATGGCTTGCCCTTTGATTTCTTTTTTGTTGATATATTGGATGTCAAATTCACTGAGTACCATTACCCACTTGGCCAATCTTCCTGTCAGATTTTCTTTACTAAGGAGATATTTCAGTGGATCTCTCTTGGCTATGAGTTTGACTGTATGAGTTAGTATATAGTGCAACAATTGTTGGGTAGAAAACACTACAGCTAGACAAGCTTTCTCAATGGATGTATAGTTGATTTCATAACCATTTTAGAGTTGTATTGATGTAATAGATTGCTCTCTCCTTTCCTATTAAATCTTCTTGTGCCAACAAGGCTCCCAATGATAGATCAATTGTGGTGATGTATAATAGAAGAGGCTTTCCTTCTACTAGAGGTGCTAGAATAGGTGGACTCATCAGGTATTACTTTAGTTTATTGAAATTTTCCTCACATTTCTTGTCCCATTGAAAGGAAACATTCTTGTGCAACAGATGAGTAAAAGGATGGGTCTTATTAGCCAATTCTGAAATGAATCTTCTGATTGATGAAAGTCTACCTTGAAGTGACCTTAGTTGACTAATGTATTTCAGAGGTGGCATCTCCATTATAGCTTTCACTTTTGCAGGATCTACCTCAATACCTTTTTCTAACTACATATCCCAGTAGCTTTGTTGGCGTTACTCCAAATACACATTTATTTGGATTTAGGCGAACATTGAACTTCTTTTATCAGGTGAATAGGTTTTTCTAATATCTCCAAATGTCCTTCTCTAGTGTAAGCTCCATGAAATTATGCATCATGTTGTGGAAGATGGTCATCATAGCTCTCTGGTATGTGGCACTTGCATTCTTCAACCCGAAGGGCATGACATTCCAATACAAGGTTCCCCATGGGCAAGTGAAAGTTGTCTTGTCTCGGTCTTCAAGTTCTATCTTAATTTTATTATAGCTAGAAAATCCATCCATTAGTGACAACATTCCATGACATGTTTTCAATTCTACAATTATATCAATGTTTGGCAAGGGGAAATCATCTTTCGGGCAAGCCTTGTTGAGTTCCCTGAAATCGGTACAAATCTATATCATTCCATCATGATTTAAAATAGGAACAATGTTGGAAATCCATTCTTCATAGTCAATGGGTTTGATGAATCCGACATCAAATAACTTATTTAGTTTTTCCTTCACCAATAGGGCAATATGAGGATGCATTTTTCTCAAATTTTGTTTAACTGGTTTGATTCGTGAAGGGAGGGATAAATGGTGCATGATGAGATATGGATCTATCCCTAGCATATCTACATATGACCAGGAAAAGCTAACTTGTCACTCTTCAAAGAACCTGACAAAGGTAGCCTTTTCTAGTTATGTCAATGATTCTCCCAGATGGAGAGTTTTTACTTTTTCTGCATTCTCAACATTGATGGACTGCATTGGCTCAATCAAGACTTGGATCTTTCTTGCTAGTGCTCAGGGAGAGTGTCAAATTTTCCATCGTTCAGCACCTCAAAGAGGTTTTCACCGTCAGATGTGCTCTTTATTTTTATTCTTTCTTGATCTAATACTACCATGGAATGGTTTTCACCATCAGATCTTTCTTTTGGTACATTTATTTTTCAATTGGGAAATTTGGCACTCCACTGGTTGGAAGCTTCGTTATGACATTCAATAGTGGAAATTGTTTCAGGATTACCAACGCAGAGGAAGTTGATGATGACCTCATCATTCAAAACGGTGGGGATATTGATAGGTTTGGTTTGGTCCCAATCTATGAGTTCAGGATGTACCAATAGTAGGGGATCATCAGATGGGTTTAGGTCAGATTTCGTAAGGGTTGTAATGTAAAAATTGTCATCAAATAATACTATAGCAAGGTCAAGGTCTATGATGGTACTCTCTTCTAAGTGATCTGTCTCACTAGGAGTTTGATCATCTTCACTTGAACCATCAATATTTTTCGATCCTAATTCAAGTGGTCTTAACCTTGAGCTTTGTCCCTCCTTGATTGTGAGAGTATATTTGTGTATCACATCATTGTCCTTATCATGATAGGATTCTTCTGATAGTGAATCCAACTCATATTCATTGGAATCAGTTTCATAGTGATCACTTGCTTGGAGCTATAGGATTCGCTCAACAACCTTTTGCTTTAGGTCCTTGTTTGTTTCTTCATCCTTTTGATGTTCTTTATATCCCAACCCTATCTTGTCTTTTGGATTGGTTATAACGGGTTGAATAGGTTCTATGATACCTTATTTCCTTTTTTTGGTAGGTCCTTGTCCCTCATATCCCATTTTTTCCAAGATTGATAATCCTTTTCCATAATGGGTGATTTGGACATTTTCCATTCCTGGTTGAGAATCAATTTCATCCTTGTAGATCCAATTCAAAATATCTTTTTCATCAAATTCCTCTTCTTGGGTGCTTGCCTTTATGAATCAACCATCAAAAAGTGTGACTGGTTGTGAAGCTGATTGGGACGAGGTTAATGGTTGACCATAGGATATTGGTTAAGTTAATTGCGAGAGGCAAAGGGATTGTTCAATGGAATATTCACCTACACCTTTTCCTTTGACTTGGACTTTCTTCTCAAATAGTATGGCCAAAGTATTGAGCTGGGCTTCAAAATTAGTAGATGTCGAGGGGCTAGGTTCTTCCTTTTTCTCGAGTTGTTTGGATGATGAACTTGATTGGCTTCCTTCATTAGAGGATAAGGCTAAAAAATTATCTACCATGGATTGGATTGACTTGAGTTGTTTGAGATATCAGAGGTGGAATCAGTAGCTTCATGGTTATGAGGCACAAATACATCCTAAACGGCCTTAAGGGTATTGCAATGTTGGGGACTATTTGAATCAACAAGAATGGTAATTTCTTGTCCATTTCAAGGAAATTTTAGGCATTGATGGTATGTTGAAGGTACCTCCTGCATTTCATGGATTCAAGGACGACCCAAGAATATATTATATGTCAAATCCTTATCCAAAACTTGACAAACCACATCTTTTTGAATTAGACCTACCTGAATTGGTAATACAATAAATCCTTTTGAAGCTCTTTCTTCATCATTATATGCTTTGATGGTGATCTTCTTCCTTGCATCTATTTCATTTTCAGAGAACCCTAGTGCATAGACAAGCTTTAAAGTGCATATATTAAGACAAACTCCTATGTCTATAAGGACGTGCTTGACACGACTTTTATGGATTAGAACCTTGATATGAAGGGTTGCATTATGAGGATGGGTGAGAGATACGTCATCATTTTGCAAAAAGGATAAGCAATGAGGCACAACTAGATGTCCCACCATGGCTTGGAAAGCGCAAACATCCAAATTATTTGGCACTGTTGCATCGACTAGGGATTTTTCCAAGATCTCCTTGTGAGCGGGAGAGATTTTAAGGAGCTCTAATATTGATATTTGTGCAGGAATTTTCTAGAGCTGATCAAAAATGTTATATTGATGAGATGTATCAGCAGGTGCTTTTGAGGCACTACCTTTCAAAACATATTTGGTTTGAGCCCTTTTGGTCACATTTACAGGCACACTGTCTTGTTTTGCATTGATCTTGATGACATCAATTTGATTATCCTTTACAACCATGTTTTTTTGGATATTGAGGGCTTGATTAGAGAGGATGTTGGTGTCATTGATTGGATAGTTGATTGCAAAAAGATCTGGTGTATTATTTATTTCAATGTCATTTGCGTGATCTTCAACTACTGAAATATAATAAATGCTAGTGTCATGGACATAGTTGGCATGCTTTCCTTTACCGTTTGTGTTAGAAGATTCTCCTTTGTTATAATTTGGAAAATGGTTTTTGAATACCCCATGATCGATGTTTTTTTGAGGCTCTTCTATCCGTATGATCTTATTGTCAATCAAATCTTGTATCTTGTGTTTCATTTGCATGCAACTATTGGTTAGGTGACCTTTGCATTGATGAAATTCACAAAAATGGGCCTCATTCCACCATGATGATTTTACTTTGGGTTCAAAACCTTGGGTGTCAGGTAGAGTGATAGTATTTTTTGCAATAATCTCTCTCAATGCGGATTCATATGATTGACCCAAAGGTGTAAAATTTTGATGGTTGTTTGATGTTGGATAAGGTAGAGTCTTGGATGATGTGTTACTTTGATTGTTTTGAGTATTGCACTGGTTGGTATTTTGGTTGTTGCTTTGGTTGGTATTTTGGTTGGTCTTTTGATTGGTATTCAAGGTGCTTCCTAAAAAATTGAAGAATGGTATTCAAGGTGCTTCTAAAACTTTGGTTTTTCATTGTTGGAGGAATTGGATGAACTGATTTCTTTATAAATTTTCAATATTCCTCATTTGACCAAAGATTCTTCAATCTTGATCCCATTTTCGATCAATTTTTCAAAAGTTGGAGGACATTGTAATTCAAGCCTATAGCTCATGTCATCATTAAAGTTATCAATGAATACCTCTATCTTCTCCTTTTCCAGTATGGGTCGAGGATACTTTGCGAATAATCTTCTCCACATTTGCAAGAATATGAGGAATGATTCCCATTTCTTTCGTTTCACATTACAAAGGTCCTTCATTGTGATTTCATGTTAGATGTTATATGAATATTGGGTAATAAACTTGTTTACCAATTCTTCAAAATATTTGATCCCCAAAGGTAATTGTGAGAACCATTGCATGCATTGCCCTTCCAAACTATGTGGGAATAATCTCATCAAGTATAATTCCTCATGGGAAAATTCAAGACTCATTGTTCGGAATCCCCTTATGTGATCTATTGGATCAGTTTTCCCATTGTACTTGTCATATTTAGGAAATTTACAATGTCTGGGAAATGGTACCATGTTGAAACTTTGATCAAAAGGGTAGGGACATATATCTTGAATGGAGTATCTCTTGGTAGTCCCTGTTTGCATTTTATTCATTTGTTGTTGAAGGGTTTGGATTTTCTATTTCAAAGTGTCCATGGGGTCATTTGTTTTTGCTTCATTTTTTGTTTCCTTTTGTGTTTCAATTTTTGTTTTCTTAGGAGTTCTTTTTAATTCGGTGACATCAAAATCATTAGGTATCTTGACTCCTTTGTTTTCTAACATCAAAAGGTATCTTTCCCCATCCTTTTCAAAAACCTTTCCTAGAAATTTGTGGAAATTTGGGTCTTGTTGGGCTTGTTGGACATCTTCTTCATTTACCTCCTCAGTTTTGATTTAATGGATGTTATGAAAGGGGTTTTCTTCTTGTTCAACCATGGTATCTTGGGTTTCAATTTATTTTTATTTGATTTTTATCCTTTGAGATATTTTTTGGATGGGCATACAAGTGATGAAAATTTTCTAAATTTCTAACCAAAGTTTGGGAGTGCCAAAAGGATTGGTTAAAATCTGATTAAGAAAGCTTTATTTTTTGATGAAGGATGATGAATCTTGATGGTGAGATGTAGCTACTAAATCATAAATGAATGTGATGAAAAAGGCACTTTTGGATGTTTGATCAAAGTTTAGATGACATATTTTTACTTGAAAATGTTAGGTTCAACAAGATTGAGCTCTATTGTATCAACTGATTCAAACGATTATACCTTTGTAAAGAGCTCTTTGTTGATAATAAGCTTGTGAAGATAAAGGCTCTAAATAAAAATCATCAATATGTCCTCTATCAAAGTTGTGATCTCTATGGATGAAGGTTTGATAGTCAAGCAAGACCTTCCTACCTTGGTACAAGAAGCATCTCCTTTTCAAAAAATTTGTATAGCCAAATTGCTTTTTGGTTTCTTGATTCATTTGGTAAGATATTTCCTGACAATTTTTTTTGATTTCCACTCCCTCAACATAAAATTATTAGTTTAAATATCACAGCTTGATTCAACAAGGAAAAAATGTTGTTTGAGAGGGAATATCTAAACTATATGTTAATTGACAAGCATAAGGTCGAATTTAGCTTTCTGTTTGAAAATTTACCAGATGCGCTAAAAAAGTTTCCAAATCCACCAAAACTCAGATGTGTTATGGAATGGTATAGATGTGCTATAAAAAGGGTTGGATGTGTCAGAACAAGCTCTGGATGCGCTGCAAGATTCAACAGATGCACTGAGATAGTATATGCTGGGATATGACCGGGATGCACCAAAACAGTAAATGTATACACTGAGATATGCAATCTATGCACTGGGGCAGTCAATGGATGTGCTGAAATATGACAGGGATGTGCTAGGACAATCACTGGATGCACTGAACTAGAAAATGTTTTCCGGTTTTCTATAGTTTGATAGATTTTTCTGGTTTTTGGCAATGAATTTGAACTGTTTGATTGAATTATCTCCTGAATCAATGGTTGCATATTTTAGAGTATAGTGTTTGCTTGAATTTTTGTTTAAAACACATAGGTAAAGACACATCAAAAAAGCACAATCCTAGGCTGTGTAAGACAATATCCATTTTGATTCCACATAGATTTTACTCCAGTCGCACTTATTCTTAGTGGGTGATTTAGAAGCTTGGCCACATAGGCTCCCCCTTATAGTGCACTCACTTCGTAGGTAAACCAAGACTCAAACTCCCATGAATCTCCCATGACAAGTTTTTGACCTCTACTAAGAACTATGAGAATGTGGAAGGCTTGAGACTGTTGCTACACCAAAGAAGAGAAAGGTGTTTTTTGGCTTACTACAACAAAGGGGTTTTTATTAATGGGATTTTTTACTAGTGGGCTATACATACAGTAAGATTAGCTCCCTTAAGGAGGACTCCCAGCCTATAAAGGTTATGCTCTACAGGTTTTCATGTACCACATGAGTACTAAGGGAATCACTTGTCGGCATAACCATTTGTGGTCCTTGAACTTTCCTCAAGTCCTCGTTTTATATACCGACTAGAAGGGCTTGGACTTATCCTATTACCTATCTAGGTCATTCTCTTGGGGTGATTACCTCTTGTCCCACAAAGGCAGGCCCTATAAGGATAAAAATAAAAATTAATGAATGGTTTTGGCTTTCTGATCACCCAGTTAAGGGGAGAGCATACATGCCTACCACTCCAAACATAGTAGACATGGGGTTTATTTATCCTTCTAATTAAGTTATGTTCCTAACTTAACCTAAAGAAATGAACAATTAAATCCCTGCAACCAAATATTAGTAGTTTCAACTTTAAATTATTTGACAGTGTTCTTTTATTGTCTCAATGGAGTCTCTGACTGTGTACAAGGTTCCTGCAAAATAGAAAAACACAAATTAGTTTCGGGAATCTAGAAAATTTATCTTAAAAACCAGATGCGCCATTATAGTAACTAAATGCGCTAAAACTCAGACTGAATGTGCTAAATTACTCAATGCGCTGAAAGAGAGACTGGATGTGCTAAATGACAGACTGAATGCACTAAACTACCAAATGCGCTGAAAGAGAGACTGAATGCGCTAAATGACAAACCGAATACGCTAAACTGGAAAAGCACAAAATAAAAAGTGAGACTCCTTGATGCACCGAAAGAATAGTTGTATGTGCCAAAGTAGCAACCTGATGTGTCAAAATAGAAGCTGAATGCGCTAGAAGAACTGCCAGATGCATCAAAATAGAAACTTAATGCACTGATAAATTTTCTAGATATGCCAGAGAAAAATTACGATGCACCGATTCTTCAGTTTTCATGAAACCTACGAAGAGAAAACTGAAAAAAAAAAAAAAAAGATTAATGATGGGGCAAAGCCCCATGGTGGTTGCCAATTTATGTGTGTGATATAAAATGTATCAATAAGAGTGATTAATCATAACTAAACAACACACATCAATGAAATATATTACATCTAATGAAAGAGAAATAATAAAACAAACTATTATAACCCTGCATTCGAAATCATTCCATTGTCTTCTATTCCTGGTGATTCCTCAATTCATGCTCTCAGAATTATTTGTTTCACATGAACCTGTGAAATGGCAACCTAAGAAATGAGAATCTATTATAAAATGCAAACTACAATGCCTACATCATTATAATTTTGTTTTTTTGAAGATAAATGTTGAATGATCTATGATGGAGTGTTGATATGATTGAAATGATGCTAAAACTAGTAATACAAATCTGATAGTGATGTTGTATAAAAGAAGCAATAAACTAAAATGATAAAATGGAAATGACATTGCTAATGCTTAAATGAACTAAAATGCAAAGTGTGCACTACAATGCTGACTAAAATTCTCTCCAATTTGTAATGAGATTTTTGCAGCATAAACTTTTCAAATACTCCTTATTGAAAAGTTGTAGAAATTCTCCCTATTTATAGAATTTTCCAGGCTGGGAATGATGTGGCAGTAATGAACGCTCGAGATTGTGATCCTGATGCATCAACGGTCGACCAGGAAGAGGTTGGAGAGAATCATGGAGGTGGTTCCCTAAAAGAAAACATTTTACCAAGTGTTGAAGGGAATCAGAGAAAAAAATAAGCCATGTTTCCAAGGTGGTTTCAAATTTGTTACAGGTTTGTTGAGGAGAATCCCATTTTAGAAAATAGAAAATACAATTTCATGTGACACATGGTGAGGTGGCAGGTGAGGTGGAAGCAAGTTAGAATAATATGTAGAAATGTGTCAATTTGAATTTAAAATCCAAATTCAAATGAAGAGGGGAATTGGCTAAATGAAAATTAGTTAATTTGTGCATTTAACTAATTTAACAGGAAAATGATTTTAGAGGCCAATTTGAATTATTTTTTAAATGAAAGAGGGTTGTTGAGAACCCATCCTTCATCAGTAGTTTGGAAATAGCATTTGTGTGGCTATCATCAAAGGTAACTACCAACTGTGTAAAATGGGATTCACTAAATAAGTCAAATATTTCATGTAAGTAATCATCCCACTCAATTATGAATATCCTACTTCCTTGAATCATGAAAAACTAATGGCGTAGGAACAGTCAATACTGAAAAAGAAGAAAATAGAGGAGATGTGTTATCAATATAAGGTGAAGGAACCAATGAGTAGGATAGAACTCCAAGGTTCAAATAACTAAATTGCATCTCCTTATGTGTTTTGAAGGTATCAATGTCATCTATACTCAAACCATCATCAAAGTCAAACAAACCAAATGAAGAAAAGGAGTGTAATCTAGAATTAGGATCAACATGACCTGTGGCAATAAAGTATCCACTCTAAAAATCTTTGATGATCAAGTAATGTGGTGTGAACTCAACAATTTTCCTATGCTACTATGTGTAATTTAATAAATGGAAAACATATTATTGTATAAGGTATATAAGGTACATCATTGAATGTTCCTTCACCAATTTCAATAGATCACTTTTCAAGCGCTAATATATAGGTGTCTTTTACCATCAATATTGGTGGGAATGAACAAGGATAAAATATGGAAAATAGTTCCTTGTATGTAGCCATGTGGTGTGATACCCCAACTTCAAGAAGCCACTTGTGTAGTGTAGTTTTTAAGAATAAACGAGTATCATATGAATTTTATTATCCTTTCTTGGATATGAAAATGATGTGGATGGAGAAAATAAAGAACCATTTATCCTAGTTTTAGGCAATTAAATTTTATTTTGTTGAAGAATAATCTATAATTCACCAATTTTATTTTTATATTAGTGTTTTTCTTCATGCCCTAGTTTCCTATTATAAGTACATTTGAGCTTCTACTGAGAATTTTCCATTTTGTTGACAGAGATGAATATGATATATTATATTATTTTGATCCTTTAGCTTGATCCTTAGTTTTTTATTTCCCTTAGATGATTGAGAATTTAATGGTTGAAATTTTTACAAGGTGATAGCATCCATAGATATTTTCATTTGTCTCATACGAGTCTATCAAAACATTGACGCAGGATCATCCAAGCGTACTTGTTGGAATGAAAGAAAATGGGTGGAAATGAATAGGAGACCTAAAAATGAGGGACCTATGCCAAAAAGAAAAAGAGGGTATCCACCTTTTCCATTTTCACTAGGAAGAGGGATAGAACAACAAATGATTAGAATTGACTTGCAACCCTCAAGGTGAGTCAACCCTAGGTTTGAAAACTATAATGCCCTAACTTCCTTATGACAGAAATGATTGGACAATAGTTTTGGGAGACAAATAAAAGTGAATTAGCAATAAAACTTATGAGATCTAACACTTAAAACATAAAATATTATGATATCACTAATAGAAACAACCATCAACCAATAGATCTAGGAAGATTAGGATGGTATGTACTTGGGTCCTGTAGTGTAGGAAAATGCACACCCTTGCATTTTCACACTTTTTTGGGCCCGCCTTGATTTATTTATCCTTATTTATGTCTTAATTCGTCCTATTTTGCATGCACAAGCCTAATAAAATATATCTTTTTATGGCTAATCCCAAAAAAACATCAAAGCATAAATGATAATTTATTGATCTTGGTTGTGTTTCCTTGATTTTTGGACTAGGATTAAGATTCCACCTAGAGCATCTTTATCCTCCAAATGTCTTGTGACCCTCTTTTTAAAAGAACCTTAAATAGGCCCATTTTTGGAGTATGTGCCCCAAGTTTCAAGGCTCAGGACAAAGACACCACCTAGGGTATCTTAGTTCCCCTCAAGTTATTTTCAAATCTTGGCAGGATTTAGCCTAATTTAATTAATCATTTCATGTGTCGACTTGTTGTGGTGTAATTTTGGGATATTAAGCATGGATAAGTATAAATACAAGGTTTTTTCACTCATTTTTTATTTGACAAGCATTGAAGTATTCATCATAATAGAATAATTGGAGTTCACAAGAGCATTCAAGAGAAATTCATCAAGCATTTGGATCCATCATCAAGCTTCAAGGATTGTGTCAAAGCTATTCTTGCATCATTTGTACTTTTGAGCTAACATTTGTGATGTAGGGTTTTTATTCAAACAAGTAATTCAATTCAAGATCTATCAAAAATTCCTTTGATTCGAGATCTACATTCAAGCTAGCCACTTCATACAAGTTTGTAGATTTCATAACAAGGGTTTGGTGAGTTACAACATAGCACTTTTTTCATTCATCATTTCCCTCCATTATTTCATTTCATTCCAAGGTTTAATTACCAACAAGGGGTTTGACTAAGGCAAACCCCCATTTACTAACAATCAACAAGTTTTTCCTCACTTGCATATTTATGTTTGCAGATTTAGGTTGAAGATCATTTGAAGTGAAAATTTGTAAAGTTGCAAAGTCATATTCACATAAAGTCACCTACAGGCTAGATCTGGAAGTTTCAAGACCTGAGATTTGAGAAGAAGAAAGTGCAAACATTGAGCCTCGAGATCACATTTAGGGATTTTAGAAATTCAGATCAGGACTAAGTCGGTAGTAAGGGTGTCATAGTCTTCCCAAGGGTGTTTTGTAGAGATTCTTTCAGATTTTGTTTCAACATCCAGATATTTTTTATTTTCCCAAAAAAATAGTAGCGAGACTAAAACAGCAGTAAGGGAGTCTTAGTCCTCCCTAGCATATTTTGACAGCATTTTTTCATTTCTATAATCCTCATCACAATTCCAGACTTCCCATGTACACACATCCTAACTTACTGTTAATAAATTTGGTCATTTGCATTCATCATTTGGCTTGCATTACTATGTTTTGTGAGTTGAATGTTAAGTTTTCTTTTCCAAGTTTTTCCTTGGTGGTGAACCCTTCAAAGCCTAAAGAACCCCCCCTTAGGTCTTCCTTGTTGATAATTGACTCACCTTTATGTTGATAGTCAATCTAATTTGGGATCCTAGGGCATCCTTCCTCCTTGAATGAATGATTTTTGGGGAAGAGTGGTGTCTTATGACCTTAGTTATAAAGCATTACATTCCCCAATGGTTTATTTTGGTGAACTCGACATTTTGGACATTCATTTTTCTAATTTGGAGTTCACTAAGGTCCTAGATCTAGGTTGTATTCATTCTTGCATTGCATCATGCATTAATGAAAGTGCATCTAGGTTTTCTCACATTTTCATTAGTGAAAGTGCATATATAGGTTGCATTTTTTCTTTCTTGCATCATTTTATCTCATTGAAAAATTGAAAAGTGTATTGTTAATCATCCTACTTGCATTTAGATACATTGTTATTACATTCAAATTGAAAAAAATTGCATTCAATTGCTTGTCATTAGTTATATTTTCTTGCATTCATTGGAATACTTTTATATTTCTAAATAACGGGTCACTGAGTAGGCAGCCTAGGAACATTATTATCAACTCAGATTTTTGTATTTTTCTGTAATAATCTTGTAATGGGACAAAAATTCCCTTACTAAAGTCTTAGTCCCTCTATGGGTTTTTAGCTCAGAACCTTATCTCAGTTGTTTGCGGGTGCTGCCACAATAATGGGTTACACTTTTTGGGACATCCTGATTTTTGTTGAAATCACATATTTTTAGAAAATATAATGATTTAAGCATTAAAAAGGTTCCATTTTTAGGGTTTTAATTGAAGAGGGTTTGATCAAACCCACTTATATCAAACCCACTTGGATAGAAAGCCGCTAGTTTTAAACCATACCTATAATGGAGTCTCCTCTACACCTTATCAAAATGCTGATAAAAAACCACTTTTGATTTACCTTTTAGGGGATCAAATTAATTAATTTAAAATTATTTTTTTGTGAACATGTAGTCCTTATTATAAGCTTCCCAAAAAGTATAATTTTAAATATATTTAATTTTGTTATTATATTTATTTTTTATTTCTTGTGAATGTAGGTTTTTCAATGAACATCGAGGTCTTTATTTCACACATACGGAAAAATAGGAAAAGAGAGAAAAAAAATTCTTAAAAATCCATATACGCTAGCTATTGATGTCCTTATTCCAACAAAAATAGAATAAGTTAATTCAAATGAATACAAAAAAAGTTATGCAGCTGAAAGTATAATATATCCAAATTATAATTACTCTGAATTAGAAAATTAATTAAAAAATATATATGCAACAAAAAATTATGAAAAAATATCCATCCCCTAGATAATGGTGCAAAAACACTGTATTTAAAAAATTAGAATTGTATACTTTCTATATAAAAAGTTATGCAGTCAAAAGTAAGCATCAATTTTTGAAAATGATGTTTAGTAAAAAAATAAGTTAATAAAAACTACATAAAATAATTCACAATTTATTTATTAATTTTTGAAAAAAATATAATTAGATTCTCAACACAAAATATCAGAAATCATTAGTTTGCTTCATCTTCAAATTCTTAATGGTTTAGCTTCTATAGGCGTACGGAAGTGAAGATCTGGTGAAAAATGTTGATTTCAATGTCAAGTTTGACCAAAAAGTGTAACCCATTATTGTGGGATCACCCTTGCATTATACTCTAGTTTTCACAACATCAGAATCTCATCAGTAGGACCAAGATGCCCTTACTGGCATCTTAGTCCCTATTGACTTTGACTTTGTAGTTTTCAAGGTTTGAAATTTATTTTATGTGCTTTTGTTGGCTGCTTTTAGTTTTTTGTTACAGTTTGTAGAATTATTGTTATTCCAATTTCTTTCATTTCAAGTGTAATTGTAAGCATGGGATATTGTGTTCATTGCACTTTATTTGGTTAATCCCTTTCAATTTCTTCACTCCCTTAGCTCTTGCATATAGTTGATATCTTTCAAATGAAATAAATTTTGATAAAATAAGAAATAAATATGCCTCACACCAACCCTAGTCACTCTACATTAAATGTGCTTCTTAATTTTTGGCATTAGCATTTTTTTACTATCGATGATATCACAAAGATCCGTAAACATTCAATAAAATTCTATAGAGAGAGTATTTGCTCGCGGGCCTTGAGCAAACATATTCATGTTACAAACAACCATTATGTTGAAGACTTAAACATCTTATACTTTAGAGGGGTTTAAAAGGAATTGTAACTCCCCCTAAGATAATACTTTCTCTTTAGTTGTTGAAGGATTCATTTGCACCATGGTGACGTATAGATGTACTCTTTACTTCACTTTATTTATTTCCTTCTTTTTCTAACCAAAGTTGTAGAATTTTTTAGTAGCAAAAGATCTTGCATTCTTTCCCTTGCAGAACCTTGTAATTTGTTCTGGTTTATTGCAATTGTAGTAGGTGATACTAGCTTGTGGAGAATAATTACTTCTCATATTGGATCTATAATCAACATCCCTATGGCCAGAATTGTTGCATGTATAACAGTAACCATAGAAGGATTGAGGAATCATAGCATTACTATTCCTTATCATTTTACTTCCACATTCATTAGCTTAATGACCAAATTTATTGTAAGCATAACATTGACCATGAAATGATTGAGAGTTCATAGAATTATACCTAGGAGAACTAAATTAATCCTGACTCATATTACTTCTACACCTAATTTTTGACTAGATGTTTCACTCAATTATAAATTGCATAAATAACAATTATAAAATAAACCTAACTGTTGTAACAGTAAAAAGGAAGGTTTTTAGATGATAAAATGATGTATACCTTATTGAAAAAGTGTTGTTTCAGGCCTCACTAAGGACTCATTCGCCCAATGGTAGATCGGCCCCTATTAGGGTTCTAGAAAATTAGTTTCAAGATCTTATTCTTTAATGTTTGCACTCCAATATCTCAAGTGTTCAGCTCTCAAAAGTCAAAAATAAATTTTGTAGCTTAGTTTATGTGATCTTGCAACAAAGATGACAAATTTTGCAACTTTGAAAACTTTTTTTCTCCACTTGATCTTCAATCTAATACCTACAATCACACATCAAAGAGGAGAAAAAAAATTATTGTCAGAGGATAGGGGTTTTCCTTGGTCAAACCCCATTTTGGTAATTAAATCTTGAATTGAAACAATGCATAAAAGAAATGATGAATGAACAAATTAATGTCACTACCCACCACACCTTAACTGAAACCCTGAATTGAAAATCTAAAACTTAGCATGAAGTATCTTTAAGGAATGTAGACCTTGATCAAGAACTTGACATAAGATAATGGCTTTGAAGGCTTGACCTTGATCACCAATGCTACAACATATGATTAGCTCAACAACATGCATGACTTTGATATGATGATATGATATTTGATTGCTGCAATAATCTTCAATAATCTACCCTTGAATTCCTTTGCAATTCTCTTGAATGCTCTATACTGCACTTGGGAAAGTACTCTTGATTTCTTATGAAGATCTAGGATGAAATATGTGAACTAACCTTATATTTATACTTATCTTAAGATTTAATCCTGATATTCAGATAACACAAGCTAACATCAGATCTAGGATTTGAAATCACTCAAATCCCGCCAAGAATATGCTCAAAAAGGGGTGTCCTAAGTTAAGGAGGACCCATTCACCATAGGGCGAATAGGTCCTAACATACTTTTAACTAAGACCTATTTCAGATATTATGAAATAACATGCCAAAAGGGGGTCCTAACACCTAGTGAAAACCTATTCAGTAGGTGGTGAGTCGGTCCCAAGTCACTGTCTTAGGACACAAAGCTTACCAAATTAAGTTTTGTGTAATATTATTAAAGAGTGTCAAGATTTATCCCTCAAAAAATGCAATAAATAAGGCTTGGATTTGAATTAAAGGGGCCAATAAAGCTCGATTTACCTCAATTAATTAATTAAATCCCTAGATTAGTGTGGAAGTGTAAAGAAAAACTTTACAACACCCTAAATAAGGCATCATTAAGTCTATTTTGTTAAAAAAGGCCCTAGACTTGATGTGGAATGTGTAAAACACATTACAACATTAAATCAAGGCAACATTAAGCTCATTTTTCATTAATTATTCCCAAATTCAGGAAAAAGGGATACATTTTCTATTACTACATTTTGCCACCACTTTAGTGAGATTTTTCCCCCATGTCAAACTCACACTAAAGTATACATTCAAGACACTTATGTATACAACAATGAAAGAGATACACAATCATACCCTATCAAAGACCAAGAGAAACAAAGGAAAATAAAGGATCAAGCTTCAACAGTTTTTCCAATGTGATGTGGAAAAGGTCTAGGCTATTTGTCCAAAAACGTTCAAAAAGAGAACACGATGTCCACTATGTAAATGACACACACACTCACTCTAGGGCATTGGAACTTCAAGCTGTCCACTAGGTGAGTATCCCAAAAATTATTGAAAATGAGAGAATCATATTAGGCTCCCATACCATATCAAAGTTATCCTCCTGACAAATTTGATAAGGCACCACAATCATGAATGCTTTATGAATATTATGTTTATAAGTTTTTTGTTCAATGGGATCTCGCTTCATGTAAGGTCTTCTTCTTAGGAAATATCTTCAAGAGATGACAAATCAAGAATATCAAATTGTCACTTATGGGATGCCTCGCTTCGCATCATGCCACTAAGGTAAAGTTGTATACTTAGATATATCACACTCTTGGAGGAGATCAAACCCAATGATACTAAGAAGAAAATGATGCATCACAAGAAAGAAAATCACACGATGAAATATGAAAATTGTCAAAAGATGTTATCGATGTATGCCCCCACTTTAAAGTAGCCAATATTTTCTCCTAAGACATTGAGAGATTTCCTCAGAAAACCCTATGCCAAGTCATATGTTTCTAACATAAATATACGACATGAAAAAGGAGGAAGGGGTTGTCCCCAAGAATACTTAAGGGATCTATAGATTCAGGGTCATTATGTCTTTGCTACAATGTTGTCATAGAGTATGAAAATTCCATCATTCCCAAATACTCATAGAACTGGAAGAATGACACATAAGGAGTGAAAACAAAAAAAAAGACTTTCAGGTCAACATGGAAGAGACCTAAATGTCTAAATGCCTTTCATTATCCCCAAAAGGAAAACACAAGACAAATTAAAAAGGAAGAATTTAGGTACATATAGAGGAATGCACAAAGAGAGAGAGAGAGAGAGAGAGAGAGAGAGAGAGATACATCAAACGAAACAACATAGGGGATCACATTACGCACATGAAATCACATAAAGAAACATGAGAAAGAAAATAATGCAAAATACTAGTAAGGCACATGTGAGTCAACCTATAGTAGGTCATTTGCATTTTAATCTTGATCGGTATAAATAAAAGGTGGACAACTAGCCAAAGGGACAACATCACATGCCAAAACTCAGACATGGCTAACTAACTCCTTTCCCCCACTAAGTGAAGAACAAGGATGACCCGAGATAGGCAATAAGAATGAGCTCCTTGTGATAAAAATGAATGATTTGCAATGTATGTGAAACATGTAATAATGAGGGTGCTATGAGCCTACAACTATTACATGACAAGGAGTGGAATGCATGCTATTGCTTTGTAATTGCTATTTCATAAAATTTACCATCATCAAAATGAAAATCACTCAATATTAATTTCTATTCACGACACTCATTAGTAAGATACCCAAGAGTTATATGGTATGCACAGTAATTCATATTTTTCTTAGGTATGTTGCTTTAACTATGAGGTGGCAATTTGATCAAACCATTTTTAAGGAGAACTACCATCTTTTGTTCAGTTTCTATTTGAGTATGTAAGAATGGAATTTTTTTGAGTTTGTAAGTTTTTTGTTGCTTGCTTGATTCACTAATTTATTCAAGTTAATATAGAGAAGGACCTGAGATGATCCTATAGCAATCACAAACGCCAACAATTAGACATGTGAAGGAGTCAAAAAAGAGGTTTGTTTTGATTTGTGGAATGACATTATTCAATACATTATTCTCGATCCAGAGTCAAACCTACGACCTCCCTGTACCTACAGAAATAAATAGAAGACATTATATCATGCATACTCTAAAACCCTCGTCGAAACCTTATTTTCAGGTTGCAGCTAGGAAAATTGGAGAAGTGAAAGGTCAATACCAGTGAGGAAGAGTTTGGAGAAGCTAAAACCAAATAACGGCAAAAAAATGGCGAAAATGATGAGCGGCTGAGATTCGTTTAATCGTGGTCCATTGTAATTTGCTCTGTTCGGCATCAAAAAGGGGTTAGCAAAACTCAGCATGGAGATGCTTTCGACGTAATAAAAAGCTGTAATACTTTTAAAAAGTCTATGATCACAAATCTTTTTAAAAGGGCCCTAGTTTTCAAAGAACTCCTGCCACTAATAACATACGAGGATCTATAGCTTGACACCTATGAATCGCTAACAAGGACAAATCTCATATTCTTTTACCGGTTCATTCTATATCTGAAAAATTGAAGGGGGAGATATTGTTTTTCAAAACCATGTAAGCTGTTGTTTAATTGATTGGAAGGGATAAATGTAACTTTTATCACACTCAGAATTAAATCGGAACTTGAGTGAGGGACAAATGGAAGGTAATGGGCACCACATCACAGCGTAGAATAGTCAGCGCTAAGAGTTCCCATTGAATTCGACCACCTTATAAGTATTGAAAATTCAAACAGAAAGTAGTCGTGGAGGGCCCCTCAAATCCTCTGTTAACTGGCAGAGGTCTCTTTGGACCGTTATTTCAAAGCCCAATGGCAGCAGTGGGGATTCGCTCACTTCCACATTGGGTCGTTGGCTGAATCGTGGTTCGAACCCGAACCACTCTCTTATCATGGCATTTAGAAAAATTCCTACCATGGCAGAGAGGTAAACAAAAAGAAAGCTTCTGAGTTTTGCTTTATATAGTTTTTTCTTTCGGTTTTAGGAGTAACATCAGAGCCATGCTCCCAATGTGGATGCCTGCTTCAATTTGGGGCAACTCTATCCCCACCCTATTCCAAATCATTCCAACCATCAAAACAAAATAATAAGCAAACATGGTTAGATAATAAAATTAGAGCTTGAAATGGAGAAAAAAAAACAAGGTAATGGAACACCCACCAATTTTGTTTCGTATTCCATAAAGCAAACGATCAAGAATATCCAAGCTCCTCTTCCTTGACCTCACAGGAAACGGAAGAGGATAAAATAAATACTACTTACTGAACGAGGGCAGGATGGGAGAGAAGCATCATTTTTGCTCCAGTCACTCCCAACCTCCAGTCTATTGTTGATGACGGTGAATACATAAAGCAGTGAATAACCTTTCTAGAGAACCACACAACAACATCACTGTCTAGGCATTTGCAAATAACATTTATTCAATTCATTAATTCACTCTCAACACCCATTTGCAAATATCATTGCTCGTAGTAAATGTGATCTTCCAGTGCAGGCATAACTGACGTAGTATATACCAGCGAATTTATTTCACCCAAGTGGAACAAGGAAGAGTTTGGAGGAGCGAAAAGAAACAGCAGCGGAGAAAGCAGCAAAAAGATGCGTAAATGGCTGGGAAAATGGTCAAAAATGATGAATCAAGAGACAATGACCGTGTTCATGTGGAGGGCCCCTCAAATCCTCTGTTAACTGGCAGAGGTCTCTCTGGACCGTTATTTCAAAGCCCAATGGCAGCAGTGGGGATTCGCTCACTTCCACATTGGGTCGTTGGCTGAATCGTGGTTCGAACCCGGACCACTCTCTTATCATGGCATTTAGAAAAATTCCTACCATGACAGAGAGGTAAACAAAAAGAAAGCTTCTGAGTTTTGCTTTATATAGTTTTTTCTTCTGATTTTAGGAGTAACATCAGAGCCATGCTCCCAATCTGGATGCCTGCTTCAATTTGGGGCAACTCTATACCCACCCTATTCCAAATCATTCCAACCATCAAAACAAAATAATAAGCAAACAAGGTTAGATAATAAAATTAGAGCTTGAAATGGAGAAAAAAAAACAAGTTAATGGAACACCCACCAATTTTGTTTCGTATTCCATAAAGCAAATGATCAAGAATATCCAAGCTCCTCTTCCTCGACCTCACAGGAACGGAAGAGGATAAAATAAATACTACTTACCGAACGAGGGTAGGATGGGAGAGAAGCATCATTTTTGCTCCAGTCGCTCCCAACCTCCAGTCTATTGTTGATGACGGTGAATACATAAAGCGGTGAATAACCTTTCTAGAGAACCACACAACAACATCACTGTCTAGGCATTTGCAAATAACGTTTATTCAATTCATTAATTCACTCTTAACACCCATTTGCAAATATCATTGTTCGTAGTAAATGTGATCTGCCAGCGCAGGCATAACTGACGTAGTATATACCAGCGAATTTATTTCACCCAAGTGGAACCAGGAAGAGTTTGGAGGAGTGAAAAGAAACAGCAGCGGGGAAAACAGCAAAAAGATGCGTAAATGGCTGGGAAAATGATCAAAAATGATGAACGGCTGAAATTCGTTACATCGTAGTCCAAGGCCTGTCAGTCAATCTGCACTGTTCGCCGTAAAAAGAGATGGAAAAACTTCAGCATGGAGACGTCTTCGGCGTAAATATTCATAAAAAGCTGTAGTACTTTTAAAAAATCTATGATCACAAATCTTTTTAAAAGGACCATAGTTTTCGAAGAACTCCTGCCACTGATCGCATACGAGGATCTACAGCTTGACACCTGCGAATCACTAACGAGGACAAATCTCCTATTCTTTTACCGGTTCATTCTATATCTGAAAAATTGAAGGGGGAACTCGAGTGAGGGACAAATGGAAGTTAATGGGCACCACATCACAGTGTAGAATAGTCAGCGCTTAGAGTTCATGGAATTACAGTGTTAGGAATTACTAAGTCCTCCTCATATGGCGCTAACAGAAAGCAGTTGTGGAACTTACTATCGTTTACGTAACATTTACACAGAGTTGGAAATATTCAGCGGTAGAATGTATAAAATGCACAGCGATTTCCTACTCACGAACAAGCTGATTGCTTTTCCAACTCAATCTGAAGAAAAGAAGGTTTCTTTTGCTTCAGTTGGAATAGAGCAGGTAGAAAGAAGTTTCTTCGTTTAAAATGGGCATGAAATTAATGGCTTGCATGGCCATTCTGGGCATGCTAATGAGTGTAGTAATAGCAGAAGCAGAAGTTCAATCTGCCCACAATATTTTAGACAATGATTGGACGCCACAAGCAACTGTTGATGCTCGCAATGTTTTCAATGTAGAAAAATATGGCGCTGGCGCAGATGGCAATCCAAAACATCTTTCTTTTGAGGTAATTCATCACTTTTTAAAATATAGTCAGCCCATTACAAGTAAAATTTATTTTAGGTAATGTTTAATGTTTAATGTTCTTCCTTTTCATTGCAGGGACAACTGTGGAAGGGACGTGGCAAAAAGCCGAAACGTCGAGGGGCCAACAAAGGATGAGATCCACAAAATAATTAATCCATAAATTTTCTCACTATTTCATGTGTTTTATTGTAGTCAAATAAGAACTTACAAAGCTCCCATCAATAGTTTTTGTGGGTTCCCAGAAATAATTATATGAATTATATTATTATCATTCGGTGTTATTAAATTTACAGTCTCTTTGTAATATGTATTTTCTTCATTTAATATTAAGCATATGGTTCAGGAAATTGAAATGACCTTGGTACTTGTTCATACACAAATTGTCAAATCTATGCATAACATTAAACATATTTGTTATAATATATTTCAATTTTTGGGTTAGAGTTTTCTTTATTGTACTATTTTAATAATGTTTTGTGAATATTTCAAAATATCATAAATAAGTATACAAATGGTCTATGTGATTTAAGGTGATAAATATATTGTTTTAGTAAATTGATGTGTCTTTTATATTCATTTTAAGTTTAACAAATAATGATAAGTTTTATCCTTCATTTTTGAATGATAATAATTACACAAATGGATATTTTTTGTATAAAATAGTTATTAATACATGACATAAATTTATATCAAATCATCTCACAATAGATAATATTAATAGACAAGACCTTTGTAATCTAAATTTTTCAAATAGTCTTATTATGATGTTTAATAGTACTTGTTTTTTCATCTTTGATATCATGATCCATGACTAGCCCTTTCCCTATAACTTTAATTTGTATTATGCATTCATTGCAAACTAATTTATAAAAATCCAAATGAAATTTAATATGGAAATCATTGATTTATTGTGTATATCGTATAATCCTTTTAATTATTAGAAAAAAAAAATTACACCATTGTGATAGTTTACCTACCACCCAAGTTACCATTGTTTTTCATATCATCACAACTAAGTACTAAAATAATTTTGCAAGCAAAAACCATCCACGTTATAATTTCTAGCATTATATCCTTATTAGTAATAGTCATGACAACAACTATATACCATTATTTTACATTAGTCAAGACAACAACTATATACTATTATTTTACATACTTACACTAGATAAGGTAAACTTATAAAATATTTGGATCATAGGTATACCCAAAACTATACATTGAAGGTTCACTAGAATGTCTCTACCTATGTGCAAAACTTTTTGAGGATTAGAGGCTTTCTAGTTTGCACACCAATAATAAGTAAATTCAATCCTTAAATTTAGGATGAGAAATTTGATCACTCACTTAAGTCACAACTATGAGTTTTGAACACATACTTCAATTCAATCCATTTATAATCTCATGATAGAAAATTATTCTATTGAAATCTTAGTTTGAAGCCATCATTATTGAATGAACACACACCAATCCATATAGTGACCTACTCATATGTACATCACATTTTCACATCGAAGTTACACCATGCAAACAAAACATGTACAAAATGTTACTAACTCATGAAAATATCATATAAACATAATTTTTTTAATGCATGGCTATGTGTGAAATATACATCATGACTTTCTTATACATATATCAGGCATATAACACAAATACACAATGTCTATAACTCATGTGTTCATCACATACACCTAGTGAGACTAAATTATGCATAAAACACATAAACATAATATAAATTGCTTAGGTATGGATTATTTATTCATAGTGTTTGACTCACACATATAGAGTTAGAAATTGGTAATAGAAAATGGATGCAACCTACTAGATGTATCTTCCCATGTGTCGGTCCACTGAAACTAACTTTTTAAGTATGTTTTAATAAAAAAAAAGTTCTTTTCATCCCATACTACATTTAGTGGGTCTTATCTATTTTCTTACTTCACTACTAGTTATTATGATAACCAAAAATTCATAGTACATTTAGTCATCATAGATTAAGGTTTACATGTAACAAAAGACATCATTTGATGCCACTATTACTATTTCCATATCTCATTATACCTTTTGAGTTTATGGATCCTAACATCTCATGTATTCATGCCATTACTAAGATTTAGACAAACCTAGTATGGGATGACATATGTAGATAAGTAATTATCCATCTAATTATTGAACCCTAATTATCATCACATCATCCTTTAACATTAGTCAATTAACCATTTACTAATCATCATATTTATCATTTATTATATTTAATCATCATTTATCACAATTTAAATTAAAAATCATTTATTATACATTTATCTATTTAATTGAAAAATATTTTATTATTTAATGAAATGAAAGCTAATTATCGATTTTTAAATATAATTTTTATTTTCACTTGATCAGTTAACTCCATCATTGTTTACAAAATTATTCATTGTTAATTATTATCTCCATAAATTTATAGAAACTTATTCTTCTCTCATAACTTGAATTCATCTTCAAATAAAAACTTCATCCTCTCATTTGTTCATTTATTAAATGAAATAATTAATTTTTCTTCTCTCATGGGTTTGAAATGGAAATCTTCCATTTTCTAGTTGAACTGACTTTATAACTTGTTTAATTAAATATAATTTATGATAGATTATCCTCACCTTTTGTTTGATTTTTCCTATAAATTATATAAATAATCTCATTCCTTCATCATTTTAATCAATAACCATTTATGCAAATCTGCTTTGTTTAAATACATTGTCAATCGAATAAAAGTGTTATGGTTCTGATTTGTATCAACATTCTTAATGTCTAAATCAACATAAAAGGGTTACTAATGATGTTTCCAATAATATTGTTAGATAGGAATTTAATTTTTTTATTCTTATTATTTTAAGTTATTATATTTATAAGTTTCAGTGAACCTAATGTGAACATGATAACCTTTAATCTATATTTTTTTCTCTATGTGTCTTGTGTTTCTTATCTCATAGGTTGCATCTTGTTTCAAGAGCTTCTAGAATTCAAGTTTTATAGGGGACTATTTGCACAAAAATAATGTTCGTGTTGCATCTAGATGAGATGAGAAATAAATTTCTAGATGTAACACTTGCATTTTGGTTGCCAAAAAAAATCTTTTTTGTAGGGACTCAAGTGTTTTGAGCATATGGAATTCTTTACGACCACACATTTGTGTTTTATGGTCTATACCATTCAAAAGAAATTATTTTTTGTGTTTTGTTGTATATATTCATTATGTATTTATAATTTGGCCCATTGTCTACAATATACACACATTCACAACCTCCTTCTATTGTATATGCAATGTGATATATATAGTCTAAAAATCATAGTATACATAATGATATCTATTGCATATAGATATTCCCTATGTATACTCCCATATTTTCCACATATACACATTTCTTATGTATAATCTCATATTCACTAAATATACATATTCCTTATTTATTCTCCTATATATATTTCATAAATATTCATAAACCAATGGACCATATATATACATACTCTACATATACACTCTCAAAATCATATCATATATAGAATTTCTTTGTAGAAATTCATAAACTAATGTCAGATATGTTGAAGATTTCCAAGATCAAAGTGATGAGGGTGCAACCCGAGACACAGAAAATCACACAGAAAACTAAGATCCTTAGTATTTTCAAAAATGAAAATCTTACATGCAGAGGATCTCCAATCCTCGAGTTCTACAATACATACAAATTACAGAAAAGAAATTATAGAAATTCCTCTATTCGCAACATGCGATCTTCTTTCCCAAAAAACTACCCACAAAAATCAGAAACTACCCCATAAATAGCCCCATTTCCTCCGTTTGGAGCCAAAAACAACATTCTAATTATGCACAAACTTCCGCAAGCCCTAACTCAAGATCTAACCGTCGAATCTTCAATGATAATAACTTTTCGGAAAGGTCTTGCGAAAATGAACTGCCAAAAATTGGGGCCTAAAGGCTAACCACTTTTGTTTTCTGCCAATTTTCGGGCCCATCCGGAGCCTTTAAGTCCCTCAAAATTAGCTCCAAAGATTTTGTAGGGCAAAAAGCAGAAACTGAAACTTGAATAACTTTTGAACCGAAAATGGTCTTCACCTGATTCTTTCACCAAAGTGTTTATTATTCTGTCCTAAAGCTTCCCTTAAATTTTTGTCTCCTCATGCCTTCAAAATCATATCTGCTAAAAATCGCAGTCGAGCAGAAAAAGTAGAAAAGCAGTTCTGAAAGCTAGGAATTCTTCTTCGACGAAAAGGGTATCCAAAAATGAAAAAACATATACAAAACTCTAAATGAAAGTAAATATATTTTTGGGTGATCTAGGATTGCCCTTACACCACTAGATGCTCCTACATCACAAAGAGCATGAAAAAAACTTCTACAAGTGAACAAATTAAGCACAATAGTATGTCTACCAATATACAAAATAAAGAGTGTATAAATATAATGAAGAAACCTTGTATATATAGGAAAGGATGAGGAGGTAGGAAGGTAGGACTAAATAATTGACTAACCCTCAAAATATGGGACACTTGTGATCCCACTTTACAAGTGTGTGAACAAGTGTCAATAGGTGTCTCAAGCGATGAGCACACATGTCTCAATTCTATGAAGTGAGACAAAAAGATAAGAAACCTAAGTAGACTTAAGCTATGACTGTGAATAGGTCAATCCTAGAAAGGTGATCAACTGACTAGGTAAATAGTGAATGTATTTACACCAATATCCCCCCTAATTTGCAACTTAGGGAGTAATATATGCTAGATGATGAGTCTTGGCATGTTCAGTACTCACATACAAATTTATCATAAAGTGGACTAAAGGAGAACAACTCGGTGGGAAACAAAAACCCCTCTTCAAAAAGAGAAATGATGTAATGAAATAAAATGTACATGTGAAGAACATAGAAGAGGGAATCATGATGACCCCCCAAGAAATAATTTTAGCAAATAAGTACAAGAAATGTTTGAGAGATAGAGAGAGACTATGGAGCCCCCCATAAGACCATAAAACTTGTAGTGCTAAGTGATTCTCGAAGAAGAATGTAGAATGTGATTTCTGAATGTTGAAAATCATTTCTTCCTAATGAAAGAAGATGAACTATAGATAGCTACATGAGATATTTTCATGTGATAAAAATAATAGTCTTTTAATGATGCACAAGGTCCCAAGAGAATGGTCAAATCTATTAAATCTATTGAAATTCTCCATGTGAAGTTTGATGTAGAAAAAAAGCCAAAGATGTTGATAGTTGATGTAGGAGCATCCTAGGTGAAAGTGCAATCAACATCAACCAAAATAATTCAAATTTGTAATTTTCATTTGAATTTCATGTTAGAAGGATAATTTAAATAATTTTGGGCAAAATTATATTTAATTAAATAAATGTCACTTTTTTCATGCTAGTTGGCAAGTGGAGGTAATGGATACGTAGTTTCATTTTTAGAAAAATCTAAACAAGCATATTTGGCCGTTGGGTTTGATTTTTTCATTGTTGAAACCACTCATTCCTTGAGAGGTGGGCATAGTTTTCCCAATTAGAGGGAAAATTTGTTTATAGGATTTTTGGGAGTGGGGTTATGTTGGATGCTTTTGGTATTCATTGTTTGTTATAGATATGGAGAGAGGGAGAGATTGGCATGTGATATTTTCTCAGAGGGTTTTGAAGACCTTTGCTGTAGATTGAGAGGATTATGATAGCCATTAAATATTCAAGGCTCCATTGTTGAATGTGGAAGGGTTTCAAGTGATTGATTGTAGGAGAAAGTTGTAGAAGATATGATAAAAAGGATATGGAAATATATGGAAGATATGGGTTGTGAATATAACATAACAGAATAAGTGAAGCGAGCGAAGACAATAATTGTGTGATAAGAGTAAAACTATTGAGTGAATATTGATATACAATACTACTTGTACCAAGCTTCATCTGGAACTAAATCCAGCACAAAAAAACTGTAATTCATCAATTCACTTTTGGTGGTAAGCCATCACTTTTTTATCTCTGTGGCAGTCATTCATCTAGGTTGTAGCCCTATGGACAGTGAGTGCTTATTCCAGGAATGAGCCTTATTCTAGGTAGTGAGCGTTATTCTAGGCAGTGAACCGTATTTTAGGCAGTGAGCCTTTTTGTAATCGGTTTTGATATTCTCTATAGTGTGAGTTAATACTCACCGTGGTTTTTCCCTTATTAGTTTTTCCACATAAATTTGGTGTTACTGTGTTTATGTGATAACTTTCATTTTTTTCTTTTATAGATAAATCATTTATGATTTAGCTCTGGTAAATAGTAAAGGACCCCCCTCTCAGATGTCCTATTCAACAATTTGTATCAAAGCAAGGTCCTTTGGAATAAGTCTAACAGCTTGAAGGAGATCATGGAAGGTTGAAAAAATGGTGAAGGGATGTGAACTAGATGAAGAATTGAGAACAAAGACCTCAAAATTTGAGAATGGAGATCTGAAAGAAAATGTAAAGCAAGCTAGTGAATATATTCAGAAACTAAGAAATCAGATTCAAAAATTTAAGTTGAAGTACAAAGAAGTTTATTAGGAACTAAAAGAAGCTAATGAGACTGCTGAAAATATAAGGATGAAACTTGAAGAAAGAAAAAAGGTGGAAGAGAATCTAAAATTGGAAATTGAGAAAAGCAAAGAAATTGGCAATCAAAAAACCAAAAAATGTGAAAAGCTTGAACAAGAAGTAGTAACTCGTAAATCTGATCTGGAAAAGGAAAAAAAATTGAAGATAAATTCAAGATAAGCTCAGTATTGCTTGATGAATTGATATCATCTCAAAAGCTAGCAAAGGATAAAGGTGGTCTAGGACTTGAAGAAAGATAAAGTTCAAAAACTAACCAATGTTTCAACAAAATGAATAGTCAAAGGAAAGGCAGTACATATCAAGGAAAAAATAGAAGGATCGATAATGAAAGGTTACCCAGTCGACAACCTAATAATCAAAGGTACACATCTTTTAATGGCTTTTGTTACTCATGCAATAAATTTTGACATAAAGGAACATAATGTAGAAGTATGATGAATCAGAATAGATTAAGTCATAATATTGGATTCTTTGTTGGACAATGCTATGGATTTTTTTAATGTAGAAGTCAAATAATGATGAACAGATTCAATACTGGTAGAATATTTCATTCATTCCAAGGTTATTGTTACATGTGTAATATTTTTGGACACAAGGCTAACCAGTGCAAGACAAATAATTATAAAAACTCTCATAATCAAAGATTTTCTTTGTGCCACTCTTGCAACAAACTAGGACATTTTTCAAAATTTTGTAAGAACAAAGTTGGGAAGAAACCAAATCCAGAATAGAAGGAAAATTTAAATCTAGAAGAAGTGAGAAGAGAAATGGCAAAGATTTGGAGAAAGAAAGAAGATCCTAAGAATCTTGTATATATGCACCTAGTGCAGATTCCCCTTCTATGAACTAAATCTAGTAATGGCTTCAGGGGGAACAGTCATAGAAAAACCTATCTAGCCCCTGATATAAGAGGTGTCATATGATGACACAAGGATATGTGATGAAAATTCTCATTCTGACAAATCCTATGAAATCATGAAAGAAGCAATTGCAACAATAACAAGATTATGGACCCGTTCCAGTCAAGAAGTCAGTAAAGAACAAAGAGTTTGAAGCCCTAACTGGGGTAGTAGGAGATCAAAGGGCACCTATAATTCACACCATAATCGACCCAATAATAAGGTATGTGGCATATGGCATCACATATAAGATTTATTTTAGGAATAAGGAAGCTTCTACCTCAACGATTGTTGTTTATGTTACACATCAAATGGTTAAGTGTAAAGAGGATTTTGACTTGTGTGAATTATTGAGAAATCAATTAATGGAAAATATAACAATGACAAATAATGACAACTATCCTTTTCTCTTTGGATCTCTGATTATATTCTTGATGATGTATTTTATGAATTCATTACCATTGAAAGAAAATGTTGTGTGGAAGTCAGCTACACCTGTTGGGAAGCAAGTTTATCGATATCTAAACTATCTCATTGAAAAATAAAAGGTTTGCAAAGAATATTTTCAAATCAAAATGAATGCATGGAATTCTAGTGTGGTTTACAGTCCAATTATGATATCTGAAGTAGGATCCTCCTCCGAAAAGAAGAAAACAAGAAGAATCAGAACTCATGTTCCCACTCTGGAAATAAAGAAGCAGAAGACAGAGGAAAAGGGAGAAGAAAATGAAACAAAAATTGCAGAAACACTTTATCTGATATCAACAAATTATGATGAAGAAGATGACACTAAAAAAAAGGTGTTAAAATTTCTTGAGCAGCCTGATGGATTGAAGAAGATTGGAGATGTATGGTTGTCCAACCCTCATATGAACATGATGAAATTACAGACGCTCTGGCCATTTACATAATTCGTAATGATATTGATCAAAGTGAATTGAAAAGTATCTTGTCGGAAGTATTGATCAAGCAGATTGAAGAGGGATTAAAGGAACTATCACCCAGTGAAACAACATAAAAAGATGACATCCAATTGGCTATGGAAGAAATATGTCAAAATAAACAGAAGAAGTTGATTGAGAGTATAAATGAGCTAAAAACTTACATTAAGAGTGTATACATTGTATACACATATCAGCTCCGGTGGCCTACTAGTATTGGGAACTACAAAACAAAAATTAGTTCTATCGAGCATGAATTGAACTCTATTGGAAAAATATATGATGTTCTTGATGACAAGGATGGAATGCAAAAGAAAAAGATCAATTCCTTACAATCTGATCTTGTTGTCATCATGGTAAAGAGGGATAATATTGTGAAGACCATTTGGAAAGTTAAGAGATAACTAAGTTAAGATTGGAACAACTTTCTGGTCTCCCGGTGGATGCTTAGAACAATGCACAAAATGTTGGTATTCGAGATACTCTTCTAAAAACAATTGATTCTATAGAAAAGAAAAACAATATTTGTTTATCCATCAAGATGGTAGTGGATTCTTGGAAGATATGTATTTCAGAACTGAAAGAAAAATACAAGGAAATATTTTAATGAAAGAAGGATTGAGGTAAAGAATCATTTTTTATAGCCTTTTTTTAAAATTTATGTAATAAAAAGGAGAGATGGAGAGATGAAGAATGAAAGGAAAAACTTTTTGCAAAACAATTTTGATAGGGGGAGTAGTTTGTATATTCAATACAGTATACTTGAAAATATTTTGTCATTGATGTCAAAGGGGGAGAAAGGAAGCATGTGAAACAAATGAAATATTTACAAAGGTTATTATTGTTGTCTCTTCACATCTTGTGTTTCCATCAATGACAAAGGGGGAGATTGTTGGAGATTGAAGATTGCATCAAATAGTTGTCATTATTGTCAGCAGATTGTCATTGATGTCAACATAGTACTATATGTATGACTCGTTTACCGGATGATATTTCCCATTGAAGATGACCGTTATATGTGGTCTGGTATGTTGGTTTTTAGGTCTGGTTCCTACCATGTGAAAAAAATTGATTCAGTTATTTAAAGATCTTGGTCAACATAGCATGTGCAATACTTTATGGATGTTTGGTCAACCTAATTGGTGAGTATGATACATATATATGCATATACGTCTCTCTGGAATATATAAAGAAGATATGATAAAAAGGAAATAAAAATATATGGAATATATGGGTTACGAATATAGTAGAATAGAATAAGCAAAGAAAGCAAAGAAAATAAGTGTGTGATCAGAGAAAAACTATTGAGCGATTATTGATATACAATACTACCTATACCAAGATTCATGTGGAACTGAATCCAGCACAAGAAAGGTGTAATTCATCAATTCACTTTTGGTGGTAATCCATCACTTTTGTATCTCTATGGCAATGAGTCATTTGGGTTGTAGCCTTGTGGAAAGTGAGTATTTATTCCAGGCAGTGAGCCTCATTCCAAGCAGTGAACCTCATTTCAACCAGTGAGCCTTTTTGTAATCGGTTTTGATATTTTCTATAGTGTGAGTTAATCCTCATTGTGGTTTTTCCCTTATTGGGTTTTCCATGTGAGTCTAGTGTTACTGTGTTTATATGATAACTTTCGGTTTTTGCATTTCTAGATAAATAATTTATGATTTAGTTCTGGTAAATAGTAAACGCAATTATATTGGTGACAACTGTTTCACCCCCCTTCTCAGTTGTCATGTTCAACAGAAGGATCACATTCCAAAGAAGTGAAATATGGTGAAACATTAATGGCCAAGAGAACCATGTTGAATGAAGACGATAAATCAATTTAAAGAATTATATTTAATTTAGAACAAGATGGAAGTTCAAAAAAAAGGTATATAATGTCATCATAGATGGAGGTAGCACATAAAATCTCGTTTTTGAAGAGATGGTGAGAAAATTGCAGCTAGAGAGAAGAAGGCATCTGCATCCATATAAGATAGCATAGCTACAAGATGATAGGAATGTTCTTATCAGTGAACAAAGTTTGGTAAATATTAATATAGGAAGTTATAGAGATTAAATTTTATGTGATAATATTTCTATGAATGCTTTTCATGTTTTCTTATGAAGGCCTTGGCAATTTGACAGGAAGGCAGTGCATGATGGTTATGCCAACACTTAAACAGTAATAAAGGATGCAATGAAATACAAATTGAAGCCATTGAAAGAAGAAATGGGTAAGGTTTGCAACAATGCAAGGTCTTGTTTAGTTGATGAAATCAGACCTTTAGAAGGTATGAGGTATGAATATGTTGACTTTGTTAACACTAACCATGATGAAAATGAGAAAGGTGACTTTTTGACTTAGATTGAAGCAGAGATCTCAAGTGGAATGACAGTAGAAATAGACGGTAAGGTAAAATTTGATTTATTGTTTCCTTTGATGAGAAAGAGAGTGAAGGAATAGATAAGTTTGTTGTCGAAAAAATTACTTTTGATAAAGTTGAATTGGAAGAGTAGAGTGTGAAGGTTAATGAAGAGTTTTCTAAAGAATACTTGTTTGAGAATAATTGAGGTGAATTTTTTTTATTAGTGATCGTGATTCCTTATCAGGTAATGTGGAAATTGAGTCTTTTGATGGTAGTAATAATGAACATGTTTTGAGAGGGATGGTGGGCCTATCTCGATTGGCTAAAGCATCCTATTGCAAGCAAGGGGTCACGAGTTCTAGTCTCCCCACCATACCCATTGTACCATAGGGCATGCCACGCCAATGTCACCAGTCATGTGAAAAAATCTTACTAGGCACACTGCAATTTATAGGGAGACGGATAACCGGCTGATTCTTGCAGTCTAAGAAAATAAATAAATAATCTTGTTTTGAGTGAAGAAAACTAGGTTGCAGCAGTGTCATGTCTTTCGGAAGGCATTGAAGCAATGGAATTTCATGAAGGGGACATGGTGGAAAGAGATGGAAAAGGTAGAATATAAAATAAGGCAAAGAAACATACTTTTTTTATCAAGTCAGAGTTATAAGTTTAATTGTTAGTTCTAATTTTGATGAAGTATGTTGGTTAGAAAAAAAAATTGATGCTTTGAATTACATGTCAGGTAGTAAAGGAAGGCTAAAACATGGTAATGTTGTAATTTTTCAAAAAGTGGTGCACAAAAATATTCCAATGGAAAAGGAAATGAGGTGGATATAAGATAGACACAGGGTCTACAAATGTTTCTAAGTGCAACTCATGAAACATTTCTTTCTACTTGGGGTGTCTGATGTAGAAACATCCTAGGTGAAAGAGCAATCAACACCAACCAAAAAATATGAAATTTGAAATTTACATTTTCATTTAGTGTTGTAAGGATAAATAAGTTTGGGAATAATTATATTTAATTAAATAAATGTCACTTTTGTCATGCAAGTTGGCAAATGGAGGTAATGGAGGTGTAGTTGCATTTTTAGAAAAATCGAAAAAAGCAGATTTGACCATTAGGTTTGTTGGAGTTACAAATTTGAATGAAAAATTATTTAATGAATTTTCCATTGTTGAAACCACTCATTCCATGACAGGTGGGAGTAGTTTTCCCAAATGGAGGGAAAATATGATTTTTGGATTTTTGGGAGTGGGGTTGTGTTGCATGTTTTTGACATTCATTGTGTGTTGTAGGTTTTGAGAAAGGGAGAGGTTGGCATGGTATTTTATCATAGGGTTTTGAAGAAATTTGTTGTAGGTTCAGAGGATTATAGAAGCCATTAAATATTTAAGGATCCATTGTTCAATGTGGAAGGGTTTCAGGTGATTGATCGTATGAGAAAGGTGCAGATTTTGAGGTGCTCATGGAGCACATTGGTTTCCTTTTGTTGTAGTTTATTTTGTGGTTCATTTCAGATTATTTAAGGGGAATATGTTTCTTCTCACTAGTCATTTAATGACTTAAATCATTTGTGTAATCAGATTTCCATAATGAGAAGATCATTTTTTGCATATTTCAATTAGTTTCATGAAACTTTGTTATTGATTTGTATGTGTGCAATTTAATTTCATTATATTTTTGTGTTTTTCAAGATAAATATTGAATGATCTATGATGGAGTGTTGTTGTGATTGAAAAAATGCTAAAACTAGCAATGCAAATCTGATAGTGATGTATAAAAGAAGCAATAAACTAAAATGCTAAAATGGAAATGTCATGATAATGCTTAAATGAACTAAAATGCAAAGTGCAAACTACAATGCTCACTAAAATTCTCTCCAATTTGCAATGAGATTTATGTAGCATAAACTTGTCAAATTCTCCTTATTGAAAAGCTGTAGAAATTCTCCCTATTTATAAAATTTTCCAAGTTGGGAATGATGTGGCAGTGATGAACGGTCGAGATTTTGATCTTGAGGCATCAACGGTTGAGCACAAAGAGGTTGGAGAGAATCATGGATGTGGTTCCCTGCAAGAAAACATTTTGCCAAGTGTTGAAGGGAATCAGAGAAAAGAAGAAGCCATGTGTCCAAGGTGGTTTCAAATTTGTTACAGGTTTGTTGAGGAAAATCCCATTTTAGAAATTAGAAAATTTAATTTCATGTGACACATGGTGAGGTGGAAGGATGTTAGAAAAATATGTAGAAATGTGCCAATTTGAATTTAAAATTCAAATTTAAATGAAGAGGGGAATTGGCTAAATGACAAATTAGTTAATTTGTGCATTTAACTAATTTAAGAGGAATATGATTTTAGAGGCCAATTTGAATTATTTTTTAAATAAAAGAGTGAAAATTAACTAAATGACAAATTATTTAAATTGTGCATTTAATTAATTAAGAGGGAAATGGTTTTGGATAAGAAGAATATTTAGAAATGAAATATATAAATAAATTTTATAATTTATTTATAATTAGAGGATTTAAGATTTTATTAATTAAATAACAAGTATTTAATTAATTTATGCTCAAACCATTTTTATGTGCATACATCTTTCCCCTCTTTGAAGTGATGTGTGTAGATTCATTTCTTCAAAGAATAATTTTTCCGATTGTGATGATAAAACTTCGTCATGCCCCAGATGCTGATTTTTTAGTGATGATAAATGGATGCCCCCTCAAGAGATAAATCAGGGATTTTTCAATTTTTTTATGATTTTTGAAAATTTTGCTAATTAAATGATTTTCAATGATATATTGATGATCTTCAGATTTGAGGATGGATGACTTGATTTATCTCCCGAAAAATGAAAATAATCCCACCACACTGGTGATTAAGTAATTAAAGCCCATTTGAAAAATTAAATGAATGCCACAATAATTACCCCTTAATTAACCCTTAAAATATCAAAAAGGGTAAAAGAAAGCTCATTTGCAACTTGTGCATTGTGAAAATTGAGAGCTTGAAGAGCCAAGATGGATAGGATTCCACAACACACTCACATATTCGAGCGAGTTCACTGCCACTAGCGTCCAGTTGCATAGGGACCTACGATATGTACCCCTAGAACCTCCATTTTTCAAATTTAAATTCAAATTTTTCATGGTTTTTCCCTTTTACAAACTCGGATTAAAACACATTTTAGCACATAGGGCTAGGTTTTTAGCGCATTTGGAACCCGATACAATGCGTAACGTCCCTGTAATAGTGCATAGGGTTAGGTATAGGTCCAAAAATTGCTTAGCACATCCTGTCGCCGCTTTAATGCATTAGGTTATTGAAGTAGCGCATAGGGATTCTAGCACATGTAGATAGGATAATGTAGCGCATTAGGTAGGTCAACTAGCGCATATGGGAAACAGTGCATCGGGACTCTGTTTCATCGCACCGGGACTCTGTTTCGACATATCTGGTCTATTTTCCAGTGCATCCAAGAATTTGTGGATAGAAGGCCTATTCTAGCACATCTAGTAAATTTTCTAGCGCATCTAGTAGATTAGCACATAGAAACTCTTTTTTAGTGCATTGATCCAAAATTGATGATTTTGATAGATTCCTCCTAGATTTTGATGATTGATGATCAGGTCAGTCGATGATAGGATAGATAAAATTGATTGGTCGATTGATTTATTTGACCTCATGAAAAATAAGAGTCAGAGATAGGTTGATTGATGTTGATTGATCTCATGAAAAATGAGACTCAATTGATAGGATAGGTGCTCCTCGAGATTTGATCAAAATCTCATGTGAGCTGATTTGATTAATTGATATGCTGATTTATAGGCTGATTTGATTGATGTGTTTACTTGATGCTTTAATTTTATTCTAGGAGAGTGGCTTAGGTAATTTACAAGTTCGAGATCAGTTTCCTCGGACATACATGATCCCACAACTAACTCTGGCAGATTTAGCCATTATTAACCAGTGTGTACTGACTTCATTGATTGATATGCCCAAGTACCAGATTAACTAGGGGTTGTTGATGGAACTTGCAGAGTGGTGGCACAGTGACTATAACACCTTCCATTTGGTTACTGGAGAGATTACAATTACCCCCGAGGATGTATATTATATTTTGAGGATACTAGTTGTGGGGGATCTGGTTGTATATGATCATGAGGATCAGGGAGGGACTAATGCCATTCGATAGCTTTTCCATGATGACCAGTTCATTATTTCTGAGATATCTTGGCGAGAGTTGATTGCCACTCATCAGCCCTTTCCATGTGTGTTAGTAGGATTCATTGGAGGTTTTCTCTACTTCGACCATAGGTCAAAGGGATTTTCAATTGGCTAGGGTCAGGTTTTGGAGAGCATGATTTCCCATGGTACCAGATATGCTTGGGGTTCATGCATGCTTGCACACCTGTATCATTATTTGCACCAAGTAGTATATCTTTGGGTGAGCAGTCTTATGGCAGGATGCACTTTATTACAGCTCTGGGCTTAGGAGCATATAGCTATTACACGGCCAGTGGGGGCAGGGCTCAACGGGCAGGGCGTCCATATGTTTTTGGTTACACAAGGCCACTTGTCGAGCATAAGCTGGGAAAGTTAGATTATTAGAGGAGAGTCCTTGATGACTTGGAAACAGTGATATGGCGATCATATCTTGATTGCGAGGTATGGCCAGAGGATGACATTGAGATGCCATATGTATTTTCTAGCAGATATTTGATTGGCAGGACACCATACATCCTCGAGAGATTCCTTTTTGGCATAGTGTATAGGCAGTATGGTAGGATTCAAGGTATGTCACAGAGGGTGGCACATTATGCTCACTAGAGATAAGACATTCTAGAGTGAGGAACTTCCCTAGACTATGATGCAGCATACGTGGAGTACTATGGCTTATAGCTGATTTTGTGGCTGTATCACAGAGAGGTAATTGATGCTCATATGATAGCCGATTATGTTGAGCATTTCCGTATGCATCCATTTCCACAGATATCAAGTCCCAATGAGCCTGCACCCATTTTGGAGGTTGGGAGGAGGGTGGGATAGGTGGTGCAGAGGAGGAGAGGTGATGTGGTGAGGAGGAGGCAGAGGAGGAGGTGGGAGATGATAGAGGGGATGATAGAGGAGACATAGGGGGGATGGCAGAGGGAGATAGAGAGATGCGCCTGATTTTGGACCTGTAGATCAAGGAGGAGGAGATCCGCCCCTACTAAACAGCAGCCAGTGATTCTGAGGATGCCCTCCCAGAGGTAGCAGACATAGATAGTTGGGTTCCAAGCTCAAGTGAAGACTCTACAGGGGTAGGTACAAACACTGTAGGAACAGTTAGCCCAGGCACATGCCAAGTTATAGGCATGGGTATCGATGCAGCAACAAGTACAAGGTCAAATGTTAAAACTACAGGCATAGGTGGCCACCCTTACTGCTGAGAGATATGTTGCCCGAAGACAGGGAGAGCAGGCAGTGGTAGTGGTAGATAAGATCCAGACAGCTACTAAGGGAACCTGTTGAGATAGGGGATTTAGTCTGAGAGTTGAGAGAGTCCACCAAGGAGGCGAAGTATTATAGGGGCAGGTACCATGAGGTAGTTCTAATAGAGCAGAGGGTGAGTTATTCTCGATCCAAATTTGGTCGCTCTCAGTCTCAGACTACCAGTAGAGGTGTGACAAAGCCACTCCCAGGGAGCCCACCAGGCGGAGCTCCACCGGGAGCAGGACCATCAGGGGCAAGCGATGTTGGGGAGAGGCCTGTGACCTCCAAGGGTAGTACCATAGGATCTCGTGGTCACATTTGATATGGTGTATCTTGATTCAAAGACTTGGATTTTTCCACATTTTTTATATTGTATCTCTTTCCATTTGGTATCATTGTACACTTGACATTTTATTTTGAGTTTATATATGATATGCAGCGGGGATTGATGATCTATATGTGTTGATGATTTTTTATTATGGATGTTTATGATGGATGCATTTAATTTATGATTATTTCATGTTTTATATGATTATGTTATGTTCGATGTATGGATGTCTTTATTGAGATGGATGCTATTATGTTGTTATGTGTTTGTGAATGATGTATTTATGATGATGGATGAGATGGATGTGATATATGTAAATTAGATGATATGTATTGTATTTTTGTAATTTTTTCACATGTATATACCGGTGTATGGATGAATGAATGCATAAATGGTTTTATTATGGAATGGAAATATATGATTTTATGCATGGATATGGATGGTTTAATGTATGGTTATGAATTCGAAATGGATGAATGGCTTTTGATTATGTGTGGATGTATGGATTTATGTATGGATGGATGATGAATGTAAATGTATGATTTTATGTTATGCCCCAATGTATAGTTATGGATTATGTGGCGGATTTATGTTAATGGAATTCCATGCACTTTTTTGTATGTTTTTGGTACTTTTATAATGCACATATTTGACGTAAATGTATGAATGCAACTGAATTATGATGATTATGTGATGTTATTATGACTACTATGATGAATTCCTATATGGATGGAAAAATGCTTTATTTTTGTGAGGTTTTCGTAATGAAAATATTATGATGAATGAATGGATGAATGATGCATAATATGATAATGATAGATGTATGGATGGATGTATGAAATGATTTTTAATGATATGGTATGAAAATGTTAATGCAGGTGAATAATTTTTTGTTATGTCAAGTGTTTTCAACTTTATAGTGAGAGATAACATCATGTTGATTGTTACCAGCCTTGGAGAAATCTATAATGAAAATGTAGAACTAAAATAAATACAATCCTATCTATGTAATGTTGGCATCTAATTCATTTTGCTTATTATCATCATTGAGCATTTTATTATGTTGAAATTTGGTACAAGCATCGACAATATAATTAGTCCATGATGACCTGAGTACAACTTCCATACAAATTCCGTTGAGATTTGATAATGCAAGATGACACAAGAATCTAGGTATAATTAGACCAAGATGACCTTAGTATCACTTGTATAAATAGACAAGAGTTAATCATGTTCTTATGAAAATTCAGAATGTCATCAATGATACTTTGTAGAGCATGTCCCATGAAAATTTGCACAGTAGTAATGTTTGACTCACAGACATCAGACAAAGAAAAATATCATTCTCGATCATAGCCCCTCTAGTTTTTCGACATCATCGAGGTACTCTCGAGAAATGATAACAACAATCAAGATGCATCAATTGAACATATTTTGCTAAAGTAATCCAACCATGATTGAGAAGGTGATCCTTCAATGAGAGTTGATCTAATTTTCCTTGATGTTTGATTTGATTTGCATGATTGGTTGGTTGATTGTTCGATGTTCAACTTTTGATGGTTGTCGTAATTGTTGTTTTTCCAAGGTTGCTTTGTTGCTTGCTTTCCTGTTGATTTAAGCTCAACAGTGATTTGCCCCTAGTGAGATTAGGATTTTTCCCCCAGTGAGAACAAACCCAATTTTATTATGGATATATACAATGAGAACTAGGCCAAAGTGGGACACGACTGTAGCAGCTGGATATGGACATGAAGCTCGTTGCAAGATATGCGTGAATGCGCATTGATGGCAAAATCGGACGGTCAACACATGCTCAAATAAATGGAGAAGTCGACTTATCACAAATAGCACCTGTTTACCAAGTTAAATTCACCATTTATTTTTATTGCATTGTTTCATATTTTATGATTTTTTTTTTTGTTACCAAGATGCTTGTTTGCTAGGTTTTCATCAAGGCAACCATTTTTTGATTTTTCACTTTTTTTGTATTTTTTCTTTTTCTGATTTTTTTTGCTTTTTTGATCTTTTTTATTTTTAGGTTGTCACCAAGACCCTTTTTTTCTAGGTTTTCATCTGGGCAACCATTTTTTCATGACTTTTTCTGCTTTTTTTTTTAGGACTTTTTCAGCTTTTGAGGATTTTTTTAGGACTTTTTCTGCTTTTTTAGGATTTTTTCCAGGACTTTTTTTGCTTTTTTAGGATTTTTTCTAGGACTTTTTCTTCTTTTTAGGATTTTTTTAGGACTTTTAAACATGCACTGGATGCATTATGTTTAGAACTTCTTCAGATGAAGGTTCTTCATAGGTTCTTCAAACAGATCCCCCTCAAGTGTAGACAACTAATATGCCCTCGATCCAAAGACTAATAGAATAACAAAAGGACCTAACCAATTGGGCTCAAATTTTCCTTTCTTTTCTTGATCCTGTTGATTTTGAGGATTTTCTTTCAGTACCAGATCACCTACTTGAAATGTCCTAGGTTTCACCTTGTGATTGTAGCTCCTTGAAATTTTTTGCTAGTATGCTTTCAAGTGGTCCACTACGAGCTTTCGACGTTCATCCAACAATTCCAGCTCTTGTAGTCTAGACACATGGTAGTCTTCATCTAAAATGAGACCTTTCAAGGACACCCGAAGTGATGGTATCTCCACCTCAATGGGAAAGACGGCTTTAGATCAATAAACAAGTGCATATAGTGTGGCTCCTATGGGTGTTCAGATGCTTGTATGATAGGCCCACAAAGCAGGGTTCAGCTAGATATGCTAGTCACGTCCAACATCGTTAACAGTTTTCTTTATGATTTTTAGGATGGTTTTGTTTGAGGCCTTTGCTTGGTCTTTCCCTTGAGTGTAATAAGGCATAGAAAACTAATGCTGGATATGAATCTTTTCACAAAGTTCCTACATGTCCCGATTCTTAAAAAGGTCTACCATTGTTAGTGACAATGGATTGAGGGATACCATATCTACAAATGATATAGTTCAAGATGATCAATGAGATCTGCTTCATTGTGATGGTGATCAGAGGCACGGCTTCAACCCACTTCATAAAGTACTTTGTGGTTGTGATGATGAACTTGTGTCCATTCGACGAAGATGGGTGAATTTTTCCTACGACATCCAACCCCCACTGACAAAATGGCCATGTTGATGTAAAGGGTTGCAACTCTTGCACTGGTGCATGGATAAGATTACCATGGATCTGGCATTTCTAACATGTCTTGAAAAATTGAAAGGCCTCTATCTCCATAGTCATCGAGTAGTATTCCAAACAGAGGAGTTTCTTAGCGAGGGTCAGATCACTTGAATGAGTGTCACAAATACCCTCATGGACTTCTTGTAGTCATAGCATCGGCATCCTTATTTTCAATTCTTGGTATTTGAGAAAACTTTATGTCAACAAAGTATTTCTTGAAGTCATCAATCATCCTTTTATAGGGAATCAGTTTGACATCCTTGGTTTGATAATCATCGTTGACCTGATTAATGACTAGTTGAGAATCCCCGTAGACTTGCGATTCTGTAATTTTTCATTCCATAGCTATCTTGATTCTGATGATAAGTGCTTCATATTCTATCATGTTGTTGGTGCAAGGAAACATCAAGCAGTATGATCTCAGAATAGTGTTCCCTAGGGGAGTGATGAATTTGATTCCTACTCCTAATCCATGTTGAGTATAGGAACCATCAAAATACAACACCCACTGCTTTGTTGTTATTTTTAGGAAATCTGCATCTAGAAATTTAACATGTAGGGGATGATCGTCATGAATCGATGCCTCAGCTAGTTGATCGGCGATGGCTTGCCCTTTGATTTCTTTTATGTCGATATATTGGATGTCAAATTCACTAAGTACCATTACCCACTTGGCCAATCTTCCTATCATATTTTCTTTGCTAAGTAGCTATTTCAGTGGATCTATCTTGGCTATGAGTTTGACTGTATGAGTCAGCATATAGTGCCACAATTGTTGGGTAGCAAACCCTACAGCTAGACAAGCTTTCTCAATGGATGTATAGTTGATTTCATAACCAATTAAATTTCTACTGATGTAATAGATTCCTCTCTCCTTTCATGTTGAATCTTCTTATGCCGACAAGGCTCCCAATGATCAATAAATTGTGGTGATGTACAATAGAAGAGGCTTTCCTTTTGCTGGAGGTGCTAGAATTGGTGGACTACTCAAGTTTTACTTTAGTTTATTGAAATTTTCCTCACATTTCTCATCCCATCAAAAGGAAACATTCTTGTGCAACAGATGAGTAAAAGGATGGATCTTATTAGCCAGTTGTAATATGAATCTTTTGATTGACTAGAATCTACCTTGAAGGAACCTTAGCTGACCAATGTTTTTCAGAGGTGGCATCTCCATTATAGCTTTAACTTTTGTAGGATCTACCTCAATAACTTTTTCTAACACTATATGTCCCAGTAGCTTTGCTGGCGTTACCCCAAATACACATTTCTTTGGATTTAGGTGAACATTGAACTTCTCTAATCGGGTGAATAGTTCTTCTAATATCTCCAGATGTCCTTCTCTAGTGTAATATTTTTCCAACAATTCATCCACATAGTCTTCCATGAAAGTATGCATCATGTCGTGGAAGATGGTCATCATAGCTCCCTGGTATGTGGCCTTGCATTCTTCAATCCAAAGGGCATGACATTCCAACAGAAGGTTCCCATGGGCAAGTGAAAGTTGTCTTGTCCTGGTCTTCAAGTGTTATCTTAATTTGATTATAGCAAGAAAATCCATCCATTAGTGACAGCATGCCATGACCTGTTGTCAAGTCTATAATGATATCAATGTTTGGCAAGGGGAAATCATCTTTCGGGAAAGCCTTGTTGAGTTCCCTGAAGTTGGTACAAATCTGTATGTTTCCATCAAGATTTGAATAAGTAACAATGTTGGATATCCATTCTGCATAGTCAATGGGGCTGATGAATCCGACATCCAATAACTTCTTTAGTTCTGCCTTCACCAATAGGGCAATATAAGGATGCATTTTTCTCAGCTTTTTTTTGACTGGTTTGATTCCTGAAGGGAGGGATAAATGGTGCGTGATGAGATATGGATCTATTCCTAGAATATCTACATATGACCAGGAAAAGTTGACTTGTCACTCTTCAAAGAACCTGAAAAAGGTAAGCTTTTCCATTTTTGTCAATGATTCTGCCAAATGGAGTGTTTTTACTGTTTCTGCATTGCCGACATTGATGGACTGCATTGGCTCGATCAGGACTTTGGATCTTTCTTGGAATTTCTCTAGGAGAGTATCAAATTTTCCATCCTTCGGTGCCTCATAGAGGTTTTCACAGTTAGATGCACTCTTTATTTTTAGTCTTTCTTGATCTGATACTACCATGGAATGGTTTTCACCATCAAATCTTTCTTTTGTTTCATTTATTTTGCTGTTGGGAAATTTGGCACTCCACTGTCTAGAAGCTTCATTATGATGTTCAATAGTGGAAACTATTTCAGGATTACCAACGTAGAGGAAGTTGACGATGGCCTCATCGTTCAAAAAGGTGGGGATATTGATAGGTTTGGTTTGGTCCCAATCCATGAGTTCAGGATGTACCAATGGTAGGGGATCGTCAAATGGGTTCAAGTCAGATGTCATAAGGGTTGTAATGGAAATGTTGTCATCGAATAATACTATAGAAAGGTCAAGGTTTAAGATGGTACTCTCTTCTGAGTGATCTATCTCGCTAGGAGTTTGATCGTCTTCACTTGAACCATCGATATTTTGTGACCCTAATTCAAGTGGTCTTAACCTTGAGCTTTGTCCCTCCTTGAGAGTGAGATTATATTTGTGTATCACATCAATGTCCTTATCATGACAAGATTCTTTTGATAGTGAATCCCACTCATATTCATTGGAATTAGTTTCATAGTGATCACTTTCTTGGAGTTGTAGGATTCGTTCAACAGAAAATTTCTTTAGGTCCTCCTTTATTTCTTCGTCGTTTTGATGCTCTTTATATCCCAACCCTATCTTGTCTTTTGGATTGGTTATAATGGGTTGAATAGGTTCTATGATACCTTCTTTCCTTTTTCCAATAGGTCCTTGTCCCTCATATCCCATTTTTTCCAGGGTTGATAATCCTTTGCCATACTGGGTGATTTGGACATTTTCCGTTACTGCTTGAGAATCAATTTCATCCTTGTAGAGCCAATTCAAAATATATTTGTCATCAAATTCCTCTTCTTGGGTGCTTGCCTTTATGAATTGACCATCAAAAGGTGTGACTGGTTGTGAAGTGTATTGGGACGAGGTTAATGGTTGACCATAGGATTTTGGTGAAGTTAACTATGAGAGGCAGAGGGATTGTTAAATAGAATGTTCATCTACAGCTTTTCCTTTGACTTGGACTTTCTTCTCAAATAGTTTGGCCAAAGTATTGAGCTGGGCTTCTGAATTAGTAGATGTCGAGGGCCTAGGTTCTTCCTTTTTCTTGATTTGTTTGGATGATGAACTTTATTGGCTTCCTTCATTAGAGGATAAAGCTAACAACTTAGACCATGGATTGGATTGACTTGAATTGTAGGGGATATCAAGGGTGGAATCGGTAGCTTCACAGTTAGAAGGAACAAATACATCCTCGATGGCCTTAAGGGTATTGCAATGTTGGGGTCTATTTGAATCAGAAAGAATGGTAATTTCTTGTCCATTGCAAGGAAATTTTAGGCACTGATGGTATGTTGAAGGTACCGCCTACATTTCATGGATCCAAGGATGACCCAAGAGTATATTATATGTCAAATCCTTATCCAAAACTTGACAAACCACATCTTTCTGAATTGGACCTACCTGAATTGGTAATACAATAAATCCTTTTGAAGCTCTTTCTTCATCATCATATGCTTTGATGGTGATCTTCTTCCTTGCATCTATTTCATTTTCAAAGAACCCTAGTGCACAAACAAGCTTTAAAGTGCATATTTTAAGACCGACTCCTCTGTCTATAAGGACACACTTGACATGACTTTTATGGATTAGAACCTCGATAGGAAGGGCTTCATTATGAGGATGGGTGAGAGATACATCATCATTTTTTGAAAAGGATAAGCAATGAGGCACAACTAGATGTCCCACCATGGCTTCGAAAGCGTAGACATCCAAATTAATTGGCACTGTTGCATCGACTAGGGATTTTTCCAAGATCTCCTTGTGAGCGGGAGAGATTTTAAGGAGCTCTAATATTGATATTTGTGCAAGTATTTTATAGAGTTGATCGACAGTGTCATATTGATGAGATGTATCAGCAGGTGCTTTGCAGGTGCTTCCTTTCAAAACATATTTGGTTTGAGCCCTTTTGGTCACATTTATAGGCACACTGTCTTGTTTTGCATTGATCTTGATGACATCAATTTGATTATCCTTTACAACCATGTTTTTTTGGATATTGGGGGCTTGATCAAAGAGGATGTTGGTGTCGTTGATTGGATGGTTGATTACAACAAGATCTGGTGTATTATTTATTTCAATGTCATTTGCATGATCTTCAACTGCTTACATATGGTAAATGGTAGTGTCATGGACATAGTTGGCATGCTTTCCTTTGTTGTTTGTGTTAGAAGATTCTCCTTTGTCATAATTTGGCAAAGGGTTTTTGAATACCCCATGATCGATGTTTTTTTGAGGCTCTTTTATCTGTATGATCTTATTGTCAATCAAATTTTGCATCTTGTGTTTCAATTGCATACAATTATTTGTTAGGTGACCTTTGCATCGATGAAATTCACAAAAATGGGCCTCATTCCATCATGATGATTTTACTTTGGGTTCAAAACCTCGGGTGTCAGGTAGAGTGATAATATTTTCTGCAAAAATCTCTTTCAATCCGAATTCATATGATTGACCCAAAGGTGTAAACTTCTTATGGTTGTTTGATGTTGGATAAGGTAGAGTCTTGGATGATGTGTTACTTTGATTATTATGATTATTTCACTGGTTGGTATTTTGGTTGGTCTTTTGATTAGTACTCAAGGTGCTTCCTGACAAATTGAAGACTGGTTTAGCATTATGCATTTCAGAAGAGGTATCATTGCCATTATTTTTGTACTTTTTTCAAAACTTTGGTTTTCCATTGTTGGAGGAATTGGATGAATTGATTTCATTATAAATTTTCAATATTCCTCGTTTGACCAAAGCCTCTTCAATCTTGATCCCATTTTCGATCATTTTTTTAAGAGTTGGAGGACATTGTAATTCAATCCTATAGCTCATGTCATCATTCAAGTTATCAATGAATACCTCTATCTTATACTTTTTCGGTATGGGTCATGGATACCTTGCAAATAATCTTCTCCACCTTTGCAAGAATATGAGGAATGATTCCCATTTCTTTTGTTTCACATTACAAAGGTCCTTCATTGTGATTTCATGTTGGATGTTATATGAATATTGGGTAATAAACTTGTTTACCAATTCTTCAAAATATTTGATCCCCAGAGGTAATTGTGAGAACCATTGCATGCATTGCCCTTCCAAAATACGTGGGAATAATCTCATCAAATATGTTTCCTCATGGTAAAATTCAAGATTCATTGTTCGGAATCCCCTTATGTGATCTATTTGATTAGTTTTCCAATTGTACTTGTCATATTTAGGAAATTTACAATGTTTTGGAAATGGTACCATGCTGACACTTTGATCGAAAGGGTAGGGACATATATCTTGTATGGATTATCTCTTGGTAGTCCCTGTTTGCATGTTTTTCATTTGTTATTGAACGATTTGGATTTTTTGTTTCAAAGTGTCCATGGGGTCATTAGTTTTTTCTTTATTTTTAGTTTCCTTTTGTGTTTTGATTTATAATTTCTTAGGAGTTCTTTTTAATTTGGTGACATCAAAATTGTCAGGTATCTTGACTCCTTTGTTTGCTAACATCAAAAGGTATCTTTCCCCATCCTTTTCAAAAATCTTTCCTAGGAATTTGTGGAAATTTGGGTCTTGTTGGGCTTGTTGGACATCTTCTTCATTTACCTCCTCAGTTTCGGTTTAATGGATGTTATGAAAGGGGTTTTCTTCTTGTTTAGTCATGGTATCTTGGGTTTCAATTTATTTTTCTTGGAGCTTTAGCCTTTGAGATCTTGTTTGGATGGGCATACAAGTGATGAAAATTTTCTAAATTTTTTACCAAAGTTTTAGGAGTGCCAAAAGTATTGGTTAAAATATGATTAAGCAAGCTTTATAAATTAGGATGAAGGATGATGAATCCTGATGATGAAAAGTAGTTGCTAAATCAGAAATGAATGTGATGAAAAAGGCACTTTTGGATGTTTGATCAAAGTTTAGATGAGGTATTTTTACTTGAAAATGTTAGGTTCAACAAGATTGAGCTCTATTGTATCAACTGATTCGGACGATTGGAATATTGTATTGTCAGTTGTGGAATGTAAGAATGATGAATGGGTTGACTATGATTATGCCTTTGTGAAAGATCTCTTTGTTGATAATAAGCTTGTGAAGATAAAGGAACTAAAGAAAAATCATCAATATGTCCTCTATCAAAGTTGCAATATCTATGGATGAAGGTTTGATAGTCAAGCAAGACCTTCCTACTTTGGTACAAGAAACATCTCCTTTACAAAAGTTTCTTATAGCCAAGTTGCTTTTTTGGTTTCTTGATTCCTTTGGTAAGGGATTTCTTGACAAATGTTGTTGATTTCCACTCCCTTAACATAAAATTATTAGTGTAAACATCACAGCTTGATTCGACAAGGAAAAGATGTTGTTTGAGAGGGAATATCTAAACTAAATGTTAACTGATAGGCAGAAGGTCCAATTTAGCTTTTTGTTTGAAAATTTACCAGATACTCTAGAACAGTTTCCAAATCTTCCAAAACTTAGATTGTTATGGAATGGTACAAATGCACTATAAAAAAGGGTTGGATGTGCCAGAATAGGTTGTGGATGCACTACGAAAAGGTTTGAATGCGCTGTAGGATTTAACAGATGCGCTAAGATAGTATATGTTGGGATATGACCAGGATGCACCAGAACAGTAAATGTATGTGCTGAGAGATGAAATGTATGCACTGGGAAATTCAATGATTGTGCTAAAATATGATAGGGATGTGCTAGGACAGTCTCTGGATGCGCTGAACTAGGAAAAAAATTCCAGTTTTCGACAGTTTGACAGATTTTTCTGGTTTTTGGCAGTGAATTTGAACTGTTTGATTGAATTATCTCCTGAATCAATGGTTGGATATTTTAGAGTATAGTGTTTTCTTGAATTTTGGTTTAAAACACATAGGTGAAGACACATCAAACAAGCACAATCCTAGGTTGTGTAAGACAATATTCTTTTGGATTCCACATGGATTTTACTCCAGTCGCACTTATTCTTAGTGGGTGATTTAGAAGCTTGGCCACATAGGCCCCCCCTTACAATGCACTCACTTCTCGAGTCAACCAAGCTTCAAACTCCCATGAATCTCCCATGACAAGTTTTTGACCTCTACTAAGAACTACAAGAATGTGGATTTCTTGACAACGACTGTTGCTGCACCAAAGAATAGAAAGGTGATTTTTTTCTTACTACAACAAAGGGGCTTTTAATAAGGGCATTTTTTATGGGTGGGATATACATACGGTAAGATTAGCTCCCTTAAGGAGGAATCCTAGCCTATAGAGGTTATGCTCTATATGTTTTCACATACCACATGGATACTAAGGGAATCACTTGTCGGCATTACCATTTGTGGTCCTTGAACTTTCCTCAAGTCCTCATTTTATATACCGGCTAGAGGGCTTGGCCTTAGCCTATTACCTATCTAGGTCATTCCCTTGGGGTGATTACCTCTTGTCCCACCAAGGTAGGCCCTCTAAGGATAAAAATAAAAATTAATGAATGGGTCTGGCTTTCTGATCACCCAATTAAGGGGAGAGCTTACACACCTACCACTCCAAACACAATAGACATGGGGTTTATTTATCCTTCTAATTAAGTTATGCTCCTATATTAACCAAAAGAAATGAACAATTAAATCCCTGCAACCAAATATTAGTAGTTTCAGCTTTAAATTATTTGACAGTGTTATTTTATTGTCTCAGCAGAGTCTCTGACTACGTACAAGGTTCCTGCAAAATAGAAAAACATAGATTAGTATCAAGAATCTAAAAAAAATTATCTCTAAAACCAGATGCACCATTACAATAACTGAATGCGCTAAAACTCAGACTGAATGCGCTAAAAGAGAGACTGAATGTGCTCAATAACAGATATAATTCACTAAACCACCGAATGCACTGAAAGAGAGACTGAATGCGCTAAATGATAGACCGAATGCACTAAACTACAAAAGCAAAAAAAAAAAAAGTGAGACTCCCTGATGCACCGAAATAATAGCTATATGCACCGAAGCAGCAATGCATCGAAGCAAAAGTCGAATGCATTGGAAGAACATCCAGATGCATCAAAACAAAAACTCAATGCACTGATAAATTTTCCAAATACGCCAGAGAAAAATTTGGATGCACCGATTCTTCACTTTTCACGAAACCTACGAAGAGAAAAATTAACAAAAAAACATATTAATGATGGGGCAAGGCCCCACGGTGGGTGCCAATTTATGTGTGTGATATAAAATATATCAGTGAGAGCAATTAATCATAACTAAACAACACACATCAATTAAATGTATTACATCTAATGAAAGAGAAATAATAAAACAAACTATTATAACCCTGCATTCGAAATCATTCCATTTTCCTTTATTCCTGGTGATTCCTCAACTCATGCTCTCAGAATTATTCGTTGCACATCAATCTGTGAAGTGGCAACCTAAGAAATGAGAAGCTATTATGTAATGCAAACTACAATGCCTACATCATTATAATTTTGTTTTTTTCAAGATAAATGTTGAATGATCTATGGTTGAGTGTTGATGTGATTGAAATGATGTTAAAACTAGTAATGCAAATCTGATAGTGATGTTGTATAAAAGAAGCAATAAACTAAAATGATAAATTGGAAATGCCATGCTAATTCTTAAATGAACTAAAATGCAAAGTGCAAACTACAATGCTCACTAAAATTCTCTCCAATTTGCAATGAGATTTCTACAGCATAAACATGTAAAATTCTCCTTATTGAAAATTTGTAGAAATGCTCCCTATTTATAGAATTTTCTAGGTTGCAAATGATGTGGCAGTGATGAACAGTCAATATTGTGATCCTAATGCATCAACGGTTGAGCACAAAAAGGTTGGAGAGAATCATGGAGGTGGTTCCCTAAAAGAAAACATTTTGCCAAGTGTTGAAGGGAATGAGAGAAAAGAAGAAGCCATGTGTCCAAGGTGGTTTCAAATTTGTTACAGGTTTGTTGAGGAAAATCCCATTTTAGAAATTAGAAAATACAATTTCATGTGACACATGGTGAGGTGGCAGGTGAGGTGGAAGGAAGTTAGAATAATATGTAGAAATGTAACAATTTGAATTTAAAATCTAAATTTAAATGAAGAGGGGAATTGGCTAAATGAAAAATTAGTTAATTTGTGCATTTAACTAATTTAAGAGGAAAATGATTTTAGAGGCCAATTTGAATTATTTTTTAAATGAAAAAGTGAAAATTAACTAAATGAAAAATTATTTAATTTGTGCATTTAATTAATTTAAGAGGGAAATGGTTTTGGATAAGAAGAATATTTAGAAATGATCTATATAAATAAATTTTGCAATTTACTTATAAGTAGAGGATTTAAGATTTTATTAATTAAATAACAAGTATTTAATTAATTTGTGCTCAGACCATTTTTATGTGCATACAGTATGAACTATTGAGATTGTTTGTGTGTGTTTTTTTTAAAAAGAAGAGGGTTGTTGAGAACCCGTATTTCATCAGTAGTTTGGAAATAGCATTGGTGTGGCTATCATCAAAGGTAACTACCAACTGTGTAAAACAGGATTCGCTAAATAAGTCAAATATGTCATGTAAGTAATCATCCCACTCAATTATGAATATCCTACTTCCTTGAATCATGAAAAACTAATGGTGTAGGAACAGTCAATACTAAAGAGGAAGAAAATATAGGAGATGTGATATCAATATAAGGTGAAGGAACCAATGAGTAGGATAGAACTCCAAGGTTCAAATAACTAAATTGCATCTCCTTATGCATGTTGAAGGTATCAATGTCATCTATACTCAAACCATCATCAAAGTCAAACAAACCAAATGAAGAAAAGGAGTGTAATATAGAATTAGGATCAACATGACATGTGGCAATAAAGTATCCACTCTAAAAATCTTTGATGATCAAGTAATGTGGTGTGAACTCAACTATTTTTCCTATGCTGCTATTTGTAATCTAATAAATGGAAAAGCTTTTATTGTATAAGGTACATAAGGTACATCATTGAATGTTCCTTCACCAATTTCAATAGATCACTTTTCAAGCTCTAACATATAGGTGTCTTTTACCATCAATATTGGTGGGAATGAACAAGGATAAAATATGGAAAATAGTTCCTTGTATGTAGCCATGTGGTGTGATACCACAAAATAAAGAATCCACTTGTGTAGTGTAGTTTTTTAGAATAAATGAGTATCATATGAATTATCTTATCCTTTCTTGGATATGAAAATGATGTGGATGGAGAAAATAAAGAACCATTTATCCTAGTTTTAGGCAATTAAATTTGAATTTGTTGAAGAATAATCTATAATTCACCAATTTTATTTTTATATTAGTGTTGTTCTTCATGCCCTAGGGTATGTGTAGGATTATGATGGGCCAAAAAGTGGCAATGAGAAAAAATCACGTATTGGATCGACTCAAAAACGCGGAAATGCCAAGTTGACTTTTCTAGGTTTGAGTGTCAGTACATTTACCCGAACCAAAAACCAAACCTAGTTTCCACAAATCGGATATCCGATCCAAATCAGATATCTGATTTCTGGAAATAGTAAATAAAAAAACAACCGACACTTTCAACTTCATTTCTCATAGTTTGCACACAGGTGCAAAAGGAAAAACCCAAATCCGATATCCGCTTCGATCAGATATCCGATTTCAAAGGTATGTATTTGGTTTTTTCAATCTTGTAATCAATTTTTCAAGTAGATTCTCTTAAGTTTAAGTAGGTTTTATTAAAAAAAAAAAATCAAAAATAGGGTTTTCTATTGATTTTTTAAAAAAACTAGATTTTACATTGATTTTTTATTAAAAATTAATGTTTTGAAATGGATCTTGATTAAAAATTAGTGTTGTTGATGTATTTTTATCAAAAATAAGAGTTTGTTATTGATTTTTGTGAAAAAGTATGGTTTTTTTGGGATTTTTATTAGAAACTAGGGTTTTTTTACAATAATTTCATTTATATTGTGTAATTTCAATTAGTTTAATCAGTTTTTAACTTTAATCAGGTATTATGGCTGCGAATGTAAATCCACAAATACCAAACGCTCCACCACCTCCATAGCCAAATGCTCCACCACCTCCACATCCACCAATTAAAGACTTAATTGGTGAAAAATTAGGGCAATTGAGGGGCATTTGTGAAATTTATCAGACAATGCCTCAATTGAGAGATATGACAAACACATTGAAGGAAATAATTAAAAATATAGAAACCCTCTCCACCCAACATAATTCCTTTTATTCATGGCGAGAAGACATGAGGGAATATTATCGATGTGGATTGTCTTACGATGATGTGAAAGATCTCCAAATAACCAAAGCCCAAATAGCCTCTTTATTCATTGACCCCTGCACCGGTTTGCCAGTGAATGTTAATAAAAGAAAACTTTCCATAAAATGGTGTATGCATAGGGACATTGTAGCTAACTTTTGGGATCATTGGTGTATGGTTTTTGATAAACCACCGAACAATAATTCTGACATACCATTTTACTTTATTAAAAAATTATATGTTGAGTTTGTGTTAGGGCATCATGTCAATTACTTTGACATTAAACCCTTCCAGGGCAGCGGTGGAGCTATGCCCCAGGATAGACCAGGGGCAATTAGAGTAGTCCCGCACCCAAATATTCCCCTTCCTCCCCTTCCTCCGCCACCTCCAATATATCATCCAGAGATTATCCAGGATGCATCCACACAGACTATTCAGGCTATTCACTCTTTGAGTGGTCATTTGGTTTCACATGATTCTATAGTAGCTCAGCCACATTTTGGTGATGTTGACGAAGGCTCGAGTGTTGCTGCATCATCCTCCTCATGTCAACATATTTGTGTGCCACATACTTGCACTATGTGCCGCCAGATATGCTTGGGTCCTCTTGTACAGCCCGCTGAGCATCCCTGGGACACTTCTGATTATTACCTCCATGATGTGGACATTATAGATCAGTTGCAAGGGAGTGGAGCACACCCTACAGAGTCCTCTCCTGCTAGAGAGGGAGATGTTGGAATAGTGACACAGGTAAGATTTAAGTTGTAATTTCATAACTTGCATTTATTTTTAAATGAATATTAATAAGAGATAGTATCAAGTACTAATATTTATTTACATGGTCTATTTAACAGTTGATGTCTAAGGAGGAGCTCACATGGGTGACTGATAGAACCTTTAGGGCTATTTCATTTGGCTTGGACACACACGCAGTATATATTTTTGCACTCACTCATTTATATTTTATATTATATACTTGCTTGTCATTTGAATTTTCATTAATGAAATTATATAATAACTTATATGTTTATCTTGTTTTCCTCCTGTAGGAAATACCTAGTGCAAGTGAGGTGCAGCATCGTCCAGACTATGGAGGCGCAAATCTAGATAAGGGGAAGGTAATTGTCGACATAGATTGGTAGTTTCATATGTACTTGTCAATTTTATGTACAGGCAATTATGAGCTATATAGATATGATGACAAGGGACACACCGCCTAAAGGAGTAGTTATTGGAACACCTAAAAGAGTAGGTGTTGAAATAGCTCAAGGAGGAGGTGTCGAAACACCTAAAGGAGATAAAGAAAAAGATCAACCTAAAGAGGTATGTGCTTATTTTATTTTTTGTTTGGTAAATAAGTTCCTATTACCAATAATCGTATGCTAACTTGGATCAATTTTATGTTTTTGTTCACATATATAGATTGGCATTTCAAAATTTGATTTGGTATATTCTAGGACTCCTGACCCTTTGAAGAGACGTATATTTCAGGTAATCAAGATTTCAATTTTAGAGTTCAATTAAAATTCAATGTATATTTATTTTGATGTTAATTATTAGATTTTAAATTATATAGTATAACTAATCTCAATTTTGGTTTGAATTTTTCTTGTGTAGCTACCTTCAGAGCCAACGAGTGCTTCAAAGAGGCTCCATTTTGATGATCCACCAGTAGTTTAGGATGAGAGACATTTTGGCATGTAAATTTTGAATACATATTGAGATGGCATATTCCACATTTTGTAAAACTTTGTTTGAGTTGGCATCGATGCCATTTTTTAATATGGACATACACTTGATTATTGGATAATTTGATATATAGAAGTTGACAATCGAAATTTAATTTGTTCCTCATGTGCATGATTAAACTCTTTGAAAATTTTATCTTGAGCAATGGTTAAATATCAATGTACAATAGCTTAAAACTGAATGGTTATATTATGTAGTTTATATTTATATCGCTGATTGCATTGCATTACACATCTTTCAAACTCAAATCATTAATTCACATTGCATAACTAACAACTAGATGTTCATAGATGAAAAATTTTCAATTACAATATAGTTCTTACAAAGTCAACCTAAGCAGTTATGCAATTACTTCACATTGCATAACTAAAAACTATGAGCATTTGTCAATTGTATTTGTTTGTCATTGAATTCTATGAGACCACATTTCTTTGAAGCTTTTTTTCAAATAGTCCACTGCCTTGTCTATGCTACCACATTTTTCATACATGATAGCGATCACATTAAGTTGTAATAAATTAAATGATAGCTTATGGCTATTTAATTTATACTCATTTTATTTAAATGGATGAGGCCAACCGTCCTTGATATTATTTTGTAATTTATTATTTTCAAGAGAGGCTGACCTCCTTGAAGAGTCACCTTATTTTGTATAAATATAAGGTGATGTTTCTTCATTTCCTCAATCAAGTTCATTCAACATAATTTTCAATCCAAGCAAAAGTTTGCACTTGAGCAGCAACGCTTCATCTTGCAGCAGTAGGCCAATTTCAAGGAGAAGCATATTTGATTGTATCTTTGCATCTACGAGAGGTGCTATTATTCATTGTATCAAATTCAGCCATGAGCTGGGCCTGAGTTGTAAGCAAATTTCTTGTTGTGTTTATTGTCTTATGTGTTTCATTTTTTGAGTTCTTTCAGTTGTATTAACTGATCTCTAAGTTGAAGACAACGAGAGAAATGGTCATATTATTGATGACACAGATTTGACCATGTTGGCTCTTAATGGTCTTCCTTCATCTTGGGAGTCTTACATTCAAGGAATCGACATGAGATCGAAACTTCCCATGTTTGATTGGTTGAAGGCTGATTGTATTCAAGAGGAGTCAAGGTTTGTTGTGAGAGGTATTGGATGAAGCCCTACAAATGAAGACATTCATGTTCTTTCCGCTCAATCCTCGAAGAAGGAAGGAAAAGGAGGAAAAAAAATATGCTTCAAGAGGAATGGAGATAAAGGGTTAGATGGTGCTCATGCATTCAAGAAGAAGTGCGACCTCTATCGTGTTTAATGGGATATGATTTTCTCAAAGTCAGTCAACTTGGATTTAACATTGATAGCTCCGCAAACCTATACAGAATAGAGCGATCTGAAGAGGACATCCCTAAATCTCTACAGAGGTGTAAAGTTGCAAAGTGGTGCAACTTTCATTCTTAAACTCATATGACCCAACAGACTATTCCAACATGTCTAGATGGGTACATTTACGCTAGGTATGGTTCTCTTTTGCACCCAAATACGTTGAATCGCTATGAGCTGCATTGGAGCGACGTTTTCCCTTAAGAGTCCAAAGTGCTAAAAGGTAGCAATCTTTGATGGACTATTTCTCAAAAACCGTGATGCTTACAGACTCTTCATCTGAGGATATGGGATCGTGTTGAGACCATCTACAATAACCTCTCTCGGTTTTTTTATCTTGAAGGCGTTTTCCCATGGTGATGAGTTTTCAGTTGAGGGAAAAGTTGCCAGATGCAAGTAGTGTAAAGTTGCAAAGTGGTGCAACTTTCATTCTCGAACTCGTACGACCCAACAGGTTGTTCCAACACATCTGTATGGGTATGTTTATGCTAGGTATGGTTTTTTCTTGCACCCAAATACGTCGAATCGCTCTAAGCTGCATTGGAGCAGCGTTTTCCCTTAAGAGTCCAAAGTGCTAAAAGGAAGCAAACTTTGACAGACTATTTCTCAAAAACCGTGAAGCTTACAAAATCTTCATCTAAGGATATGGGATCATGTTGAGACCATCTACAATAACCTCTCTCGGTTTTTGCTATCTCAAAGGCGTTTTCCCATGGTGATGATTTTTCAGTTGAGGGAAAAGTTGCCAGATGCAAGTAGTGTAAAGTTGCAAAGTGGTGCAACTTTCATTCTCGAACTCATACAACCCAACAAACTATTCCAACACATCCAGATGGGTACGTTTATGCTAGGTATGGTTCTCTTTTGCACCCAAATACGCTGAATCGCTCTGAGCTGCATTGGAGCGACGTTTTCCCTTAAGAGTCCAAAGTGCTAAAAGACAACAAACTTTGACGGACTATTTCTCAAAAACTGTGATGCTTACAGACTCTTCATCTGAGGATATGGGATTGTGTTGAGACCATCTACAATAACCTCTCTCGGTTTTTGCTATCTCGAAGGCGTTTTCCCATGGTGATGAGTTTTCAGTTGAGGGAAAAGTTGCCAGATGCAAGTAATGTAAAGTTGCAAAGTGGTGCAACTTTCATTCTCAAACTCGTACGACCCAACGGACAGTTCCAACACGTCCGGATGGGTACGTTTACGCTAGGTATAGTTCTCTTTTGCACCCAAATATGCTAAATCGCTCTAAGATGCATTGGAGCGGTGTTTTCCCTTAAGAGTCCAAAGTGCTAATGTCAATGAAATGTGGGGGAAAAAATATTTAAGGTTGGATCAAGATTCTGCAAGTCCTAGCTCTTGCATCAGAAAACTCTTACCCAATCAACTTGAATCAATTACATGGAAAATGAAATTCACAATGAACTTTTTACTTTTTTGTTTTTCAAAAAAGTGGCAAGCCACTGTAATTTGTTATATATATATAGGAGATATTACAAAACCTGGTTCAAACGAGCATACCAACAGGAAAGAACCAGGAAGAAAACCTTTGGTTGTAGCTCGATTAAGTACAAAAATCTTTTAACATTTTAAACATACCCTTTATACAATGGCAAACATTTGAACCTTATTTCAAAAAACATCACTGGATATAGATTATGCCTATACACAGTTATGACCTTTTTACATTGTTTCACATTTCAAAATTCAATTTTTACAAAATTTTCCTATTTGAGGCATTCAGGGCACAATCTTCCACAAGAGTAGTATGTTAGTGTTTTGGAGTGACAAGCACCTATACAAACCATCAAGGTAGCAGTTAAACTACATATAATAGAAAATATGCTTAGAATAACCAATCGATATTATTGTAATTTATCACATACCTCTCTGAAAGGATCAAAGTTGCCTATTGTTGTTGCAGGTCAATGATCAGTCATGCCAGGAATATCACAAAATTTGTCAAATGATAAATCTATATTGTAACAACAAAAAATATGCTTAGACTAACAAATCTATATTAATCTAAACAACCTGAATAATGATTAATTGGTAATGCAAACTATAAAAGATGCTTTAAATAAGCAATCTATATTATTGTGATATGTCGTATACCTCTTTGAAAGGATCAGAGTTGGATATTGTTGCAGCAGGTCCATGATCAATCATGCCAAGAATATCGCAAAATTTGTTAAATGATATATCTATATTGTCACAACAAAAAAGAGGCTTAAGAATTGTACTTTCCATTCTTGAATATGCTATTCAAGTGTGCCTGAAGGGTCATCTCTTTGCTTAAGAGTATCCAATATTGCTTCCTGATCAGCATTACTAAGTGTCCATAGTTATTTTGTCTTTGGTTTGGCATGATGCTTCAACAACTTAACATTTGTTGCTATTACAAGGTGTGAATACATGAGAATGGTTTTGTGTTTCTCGTAGTCTTCAAATGCAGGTCTGCCATTCTTTCTAATCATGTATGTTCGCAACCAAGTTCTTGCAACCACAATTGAACCTGTAGGATACACAAACCCATCATCATCTTCCATCAATTGTGTTAGCTTGTGCTTTACCTGCACACATCGAGCCAACCAATATTTTGATCTCTCTTCATTCCCCTATGGTGCAACAACTGCAAAAACATGTCCTGGATGTAGTAGATCTGAAAGTCAGTCGTAATCAAGTGAAATTTCCATTGTGTAATTTTTCATGGATATAGTTTGAGATAAAGGAGTTAGATACTGTGGAATCCATGTATCCACCCACTCACTTGACTCGCATTGATCCCACTCGCACTGAATACAACTCTGAAAAAAACAAGCCAACTGTCGTGTCCAAATGGTCCATGTGCTTGCATCTGAGCTTCGAAACGAATGCATCTTTGAAGAATCTTTGATTGTATGACAATCCAATTTGCCTCCCATTGTACCCTCCTCAACCAACCAAAAGAATCTGTGCACTGTTGGATCAAGTGTCCCTCCCTGTGAAAATGTTGAACTGCACCAATCAACAATAGAACATGCATCACTGAATTTTGATCCTGAAATCTTCAATTTCTCCTTAACTAGACCTCTCTTTAAACATGCACCTGCTCCATCATGCTCCCCTTTCCCATGCCCAGCTTCAAAAAAACTCCAAATATTAGGTACACCCCTCTCTACATGCATTCTACTCAACCAATAAAACATACGAGCATTCTTGAATTGACCTGTACAGTTATTTGACCAAATGAGATGTCGACCCAGTGCTATATCATGCTCCTGCAAGAACTCAAAAAAATTCTTGAAACAATGTTGGACATACTCGGACGAGTGAGATCTATCATCACTCATATAAAAATGATACTCTCTAATTATCTTTCAATCCTCCTCTATACTATCAGGTGTATGTCTAAACGTTATGTGGACAAAAATAGCAATCTGAATGGAATTGTAATACTGAGATTGTACCTCATTTTGTGGTTGCAATGTGTAGTTTTCAGCAAAATCAACCACTAATATAATAGTACCAATTGGAAAAGAGTCCTTACATATCCTGAATTGTTGATCCAACCACTAAGACCTATGACTGTGCCTTGCATATTTGTAGAAAAGATTGTCCTTAAAATCTGAAATAAAATCAGCAACACTGCATTATTTTGTAACCAACTCGCATCTAGAACCTTCACCTCCACTCTGCAAAGTATATTTGACTATCTCATATCTCTTTTTCTCAACAATATTATTTCCAAATTCATGTTCGGAACCCTCATGAAAACATTGAACAAACTTTGACAAGCCACCACATTGTGAGCACTTCGCATTTAAACAATCATTTCTATAAAAAAAGGAACCATCATCCCTAGAACATAAAAATAGATCTAGCAAGTCCCTTGATGATTTCAGAAGATGCATTGCACCACACTCCTACAACATTTCATTAGTATGCAAATTAGAATGGATATAGCATAATAGTTCATGGTACATTGAAAACTCCACATGGTATTTGCAACAAGTATTACAAATCTTAAGAGGCACACAATAAAATGGCTTCAAACCTTCAAAAGTTCTTTGCGAGATTTCCATATTTGGATGTGTTTGAATAAATTTGTTGAACAACATTGTTTGGCTTGATTCCAAGAAATGTTTAGGATGCGGTGTATGGTCTCGACTGCCAATTCTTAACTTTAAAACATCCTTTGCATTGGGTGATACTCTATAGTTATCATGCCAAAATTGTTGAATTGCCTACTTTACATTATCGGTTAGCTTCTTATCAACACGTGTAAGCCTTCTGGAAAAATCCCATGTATCATTTTGAAGAGGATCATCTATTCTTTCTCTTTCTTGCAAGTGCTCTATCCAAAGTTTTACGATTTAAGTCAAAATCAATACAATTTTGTCTCATAAAGCGAGCCTTTTTCAATTGATGGCTTACTGGGGCGGTGGTAATGACTCTCCGAGCAGCTCTCTTATCTTTTTCCTTTTTATTTTTTCCAATAGACTTGAGAGCATTAAAAATATTTTTGACAATAATAGAATTTTTTTCGATCCTCTTGTTTAGACGAATCTTCAATTTGGCTAGCAAAGGTCTCATCTTTTTCATCTTTAGCAATTGTACAAAAATTTGGCATTGCTCGTTCAATGTCTTATCGCTAAAATATTGGTTGAAAAGTATTCTAGCCCACAACTGAATAGTTTGTGTTGACCTCTTGCCTTCAAAATTGTTTATAATGTTATCATCAATTTCAACTAACCATTTAGGGGTCCTTGAAGGTCTTGAATTTGGAATACCTCTTTCTTCCACACAAGGTTCTTCATTTCTCGTGTAATCTGGTGAAACATAATTTACACTTGCTTCAATATTATGTTCAACATCTTCATTTCCAACATTTTCACCTTGAACATTTTCAATATCAATTTGAAAATTTCATTCCCAATTTCAATATCATGTTCAACATCTTCAATTCCAACATTTTCATTATCAATTTCAATATTTTCATTCCCAATTTCAATATCATGTTCAAAATCTTCAATTCCAACATTTTCACCTTGAAATTTTCAATATCAATTTGAACATTTTCATTCCCAATCTCAATATCATGTTCTACATTTTCACCTTGAACATATTCAATTTCCTCTTCACTTGAAAGACCATAGGGCTCAGGTTCACCAATATTTAACATACCTTGTCTTTTCTTCCTATGACCTTCTCTAGCTCTTTGTCTATATCCTTCAATTTGTTCTTTTGTCATCTTTCTCTTACATTTTTGCTTCTGATGACTGCTGCTCCCCATTATACCAAATAAAAGATGCTAAAAAATCATTATGTATGACAAATTTGAGTACAAGATGCTCCAAAAAAATTATCTTTGTCTCTTCTTGTCTGAAACCGCGCATTTGTCGCTTGCAAAGTGCTGCAAACATAATGCAAGGTCCGTTGGAAGGCACAAAAATGGCCCACATGGGGTTTTTCTATGGCCCACAAATCCGATATCTGATATAATCAGATATCCGATTTGTAAAACATGTTCTACAATGGTAAGATTTCACCTCTGCATAATGAAGTTTCACAAAATGGTAAGAGGGAGAGGGAGAGTGGGAGAGGGAGAGAGAGGGAGAGAGAGTGAGAGAGTGAGAAAGAGTGAGAGAGAGTGAGTGAGAGG
>CM021103.1:137817383-138258960 GCA_007115665.2 Sequoiadendron giganteum | reverse complement strand
TATATACATGCATACATATATGTAAGTAAACTCTTGAAATACTTGACCTGAAATGTCATCTTCTAATTTGACATGCTCTTTACAACCTTCATAGTTGTGTATACATGCATACATATATGTAAATATATATGTATGTATGTACATACATACATACATACATACATACATACATACATGTACGTATGTATACACAACTAAGTATATGCATACATATATCTATACATCTATATGCAGCATATCCAAAAATTAATCTATTTGAAATTATAAATTTTTCAACACCTACACTTGGAAATCAATCTAATTGTAAATTTTAAATGTAAGTTTACAATGAATATGAAAAATGAGCATTATAAATGAACACTATGTCTACCGGGTCACAGCAAAAGTAAAGTCCTGAAAGACTTTACCTAAATTGTAATCTTGCAATTTGACATGCTCTTTAAAGCCTCCTAGCCATTTTACATGCCTACCAGAACAAACAAACATGGATAATAGTTATTGAAATAAATACCAAAGACATACTAGTTAGTGAACAATATAGCAAAATAATTGAAACATAGATCCATTTGAACAAAAAATCCTTAATTATTTGGTGTGTTGACAAACACATTTATCAAAGTGCCCACCCTAAACATTGTTGCACCACCTCTCCTTGTTCTCTCGTGCCTGCAAGAAAATATTTACAACCACAGGTAGTCACAACCGAGGCTAGTAACATACAAACATCATACAACATTTGAAATAATGCATGTACAACAACACATAATTAATCACTGAATTCTACATTATATTAAGATTTGATGTTTATTTGGGGAGCCTTATATATTTGTGATTTTTTGCATGTTTGTATGCATGCATACAGTCATACAAACATAAGCATACATGTAAACATTCATAGAAACACAAGCATATATGCATGTATTCATATAAACATATACATGCATATACATTGCATAAAATCTCTGATATACATTGCAAATAAATTTTAAAAAACACGTAAATGTGTCACTATTAACATTTAAATAAAACTATTATATCATTCAAATCCGCTCAAAAGTCAATGGGTCTAATTCACGTTGGCACCCTAAAAAATCATTTTCGTGCCCATTAAAAATCACTCCTATATATTAATCTCCTTACTTTAGCACCGGACACCAAACACATTACACCCCAATTAATCTTCATTTGGAGTCTGATTTAAGCATATGACTAATTTTTTTTTTGGTGGGTACCCCATTATTTTCCATCATTTTACCGCGTGCTCTCTCTGGAAGGTTCTCATGACGATGGAAGGCATATATATATGTATGTGCATACATACATACATACATACATACATACATACATACATATATGTATGTATGTATTTATGTATGTATGTACATACATACAGACATACATATATATATGTATGTATGTGCATACATACCATACATATATATATGTGTGTGTGTATGTATGTGCATACATACATACTGTATGAATACACATACATACACACACATATATGTGTGTGTATGTATGTGCATACATGCATACTGTATGAATACACATACATACACACATATATATGTGTGTGTATGTATGTGCATGCATACATATTGTATGAATACACATACATACACACATATATATGTGTGTGTATGTATGTGCATGCATACATACTATATGAATAGACATACATACATACTGTATGAATACACATACATACACACATATATATGTGTGTGTATGTATGTGCATACATACATTATATATATATGTATGTATGTATGTATACATATACATGCACATGTACATACATACATTTATTGACCAAATTGATATATGTTTGTATCCTGGGCTTATCCTTTTTGAAATGCAAACAATGGTACTGGTTAATCATTTTCTTCTGCATTTTTATTGAATTTGTAAAAGAATGTATACAATGTCCATACATAAATACATACATACACATATATATGTATGTATGTATGTATGTGTGTATGTATGTATGTATATATGCACATACATACATACATACACTTTGAAAGGAGAATGATGTTTGTTGTTACCTCACATCATGGACATACAACTTTATACATACATGCATACATACATTAATACATGCAATGTGGGAGAAAAAAATAGCACCATGACCCAACAAAATAAAATAGCACACAACGAGAATGCGTGTAAGAGGAATGATTTATTTCATAAACAAGCAATAATAATTTTTCAATCATCGAATGAACCCTCCACGGGTCATGAAAGATGCAGAAGAAAATGATTAACTAGTACCATTGTTTGCATTTTCAAAGGATAGTTAAAGGAAACAAACATATATATCAATCTGCTCAATGAACAAGAGACAATAGACACATAATTTGTAAATGAATGTATAAAACATTGCAAAGATTCATTTACAATTTGAAACACACTGCTTAATGTGTGTTTTACAGGTATATATATATAAATAACATTGTACACATTCTTTTACAAATTCAATAAGATGCAGAAGAAAATGATTAACCAGTACCATTGTTTGCATTCCCAAAGGATAGACAAATGATACGCACATATATATCAATTTGCTGAATGAACAAGAGACACAGAATGTAAAATGACAAATATATGTATGCTAGCCTGTTGTATGTGCAATGGAATGTATAAAAATATAAACAAATGCTAGTCTGTTGTATTGAATAGCCAAAGGAAACGTATTGAAATGATAGTCTCTTGTATTGGACAGCCAAAGGAAACGTAGAAAATGATATAAAATAATTGTTGCAAAACTTAGGAGAATTCATTTTGCAGATCTTGTAAAGACAACAAAAAAGACCTCTTATTTACTTATAAAGTAAAGTAAAAAGACAGTGCATAAATATAAATGTTAAATGAACAGTTCGTGAAAGTAAGAAGACACTGCATAAATATAAATGTTGAATGCATAGTTCATGAAAATAACTATAAGTAGAATGTGTATAAAGTACCAGACTGAAACTGCAAAGGAATGTGCAGAGGATGCAAAGAACAAGTTGTCACATATAACAAATGAAACTGGCTGCTTTCCCCCTCTTATTTAGGAATTTGAGTGTGGCAATTGAATGCATTCAATTTGGTTGTTGAGTTTGAAATTTGAATTTGTTTGAAAAAATGAATTTGTAGATGCCAGTTACGTAGGTTTTTAGAGATGATATGAGTGAATTATGCATTATGGATGTGATGTTTATTTGGGTACCCCATTATCTTCCATCATTTTACCGTGTGCTCTCTCTAGAAGGTTCTCATGGTGATGGAAGGCATATATATGTATGTGCATACATACATACATACATTCATACATATATGTATGTATGTATTTATGTATGTATGTACATACATACAGACATGTACATATATATATATATGTATGTATGCATGTATATATGTACATACATACAGACATACATATATATATATGTATGCATGTATGTTTACACATACATAAAGACATATATATATATATGTGTGTGTGTGTGCACATATATACACACATATATATATTGTACAGTAGATGAAAGAAGTTGTGCTATATTCAATAACAATAGGATATAAATTTTAACAGAAGTAGATTGTTTACACACTTGGGTTTTCAGAAATGTGCACAAGAAATTAACCAAGGGTTTCATAATAATAATTCCTCACTTGTAGGAATACACTAAGGTTTTCAGAAATTTGCAGACATCTGATCAAACCCAGGAAATTCCTCATCATTTATGGAGATAATATCATGAGATAGTCGAGTTTACCAGGTCGTATTTAATCATTTAACCCCAAAAAATCCAGTATCTGGAAAAACAAAGCAAGGGTTTTCACAAAAAATGGTGTATACTAAATGGGTTTGCCGATTTACGCTCGTATGCACATGGGTTTTTTATAAAAAAGTCGATGTAGACCATTAATCATTGTTTGCAGACTTGTGGTCAAAACCCACAAAATTCCTCACCATTTCTGCATACAAAATCATGATACAATTGACTTTACCAAGTCGTATTTAATCATTTAACCCCAAGAAAACCCGTATTTGGAAAAACAATGCAAGGGTGTTCGCAAAAATGGTGTATACTAAATGGGTTTGCCGATTTATGCTCGTATTCACATAGGTTTTTTATAAAAAGGTCGATGCAGACCAGTAATCATTTTTTGCAGACATGTGGTCAAACCCACGAAATTTCCCTATCATTTCTGCAGACAAAATCATGATACAATGAACTTTACGAGGTCGTGAGCACGCAGTAAAACAGGGAGAGGAAATCATTTAACCCCAGAAAAACCCATGTGTAAAACACCAACACCATGAGCCAACAAAATCAAATAGCACACGGCAGAAATGCGTGTAAGAGGAATAATTTATTTAATAAACAAGCAGTAATAATTTTTCAATCATCGCATAAACCCTTCACGGGTCATGAAAATGCAAAAGAAAATGATTAAACAGTACCATTGTTTGCAATTTCAAAGGAAAATGATGTTTGATGTTACCTGTGCAGGAGCCGTGGAGACCAGACGATGTTCGCTTCCATGGGCGTGGAGACCAGTCGGCGGTCGCTTCCATCGCCGTGAGAACCTTCCAGAGAGCGCGCGCAAAAAAATGATGGTGCCCATCGAAAAAAACATTACTCATATGCTTACATCGGACCCCAAATGAAGATTAATTGGGGTGTAATGTGTTTGGTGTTTAGTGCTAGGGTAAGGAGATTAATATGTAGGAGTGATTTGTAATGGGCACGAAAATGATTTTTTAAGGTGCCAACATGATTTAGGCCCACTGACTTTTGAGCGAATTTGAATGATATAATAGTTTTATTTAAATGTTAATAGTGACATATTTAGGTGTTTTTGAAGAAAAAAAATTGGTGGCTGTAGCTGGCGGGTACTGGGATGTTAGGTGGCGGGGAGCGGACGGCACCTCTAAAAGGTGTCTTTTTGACCTCCATGCGCATATCCAACGCTCCCGCACTCTACCAAATTGCCCAGAAGCCAAAAGCTTAGCTATAAGCTCTTAACTCATGGGAAAAAAAAAACCCATAAATTATTTTTCCGATTCGATGCACGGTTCACATTCTATGATTGCGCGAAGTTAGCCCTGACGGGTACTGGGTCTTCTCCCCTACTTCCCGAATGAGGGCAGGATGAAAGAGAAGCATCATTTTTTCTCCAGTCGCTCCTAACCTCACCGTTACCGTCTACGCATTTGCAAATATCGTTTATTCAATTCATTAATTCATTGTAGACACTCATTTGCAAATATTGCTAACGAGGACAAATCTCCTATTGTTTTTCAAAACCATGTAAGGGGTTGTTTAATTGATTGGAATGGATGAATGTAACTTTTATCACACTCAAAATTAAACCGGAACTCGAGTGAGGGACAAATGGAAGGTAATGGGCACCACATCACAGCGTAGAATAGTCAGTGCTTAGAGTTCCGACTGAATTATAAGTATTGAAAATTCAAATAGAAAGCAGTCGTGGAATTACAGTGTTAGGAATTACTAAGTCCTCCTCATATGGCGTTAACAGAAAGCAGTCGTGGAACTTACTATCATTTACGTAACATTTACACAGAGTTGGAAATATTTAGCGGCAGAATGTATAAAATGCACAGCGATTTCCTACTCACAAACAAGTTGATTGCTTTTCCAACTCAATCTGAAGAAAAGAAGTTTCTTTTGCTTCGGTTGGAATAGAGCAGGTAGAAAGAAGTTTCTTCATTTAAAATGGGCATGAAATTAATGGCTTGCGTGGCCATTCTGGGCATTCTAATGAGTGTAGTAATAGCAAAAGCAGAAGTTCAATCTGTCGACAATATTTTAGACAATGATTGGACGCCACAAGCAACTGTTGATGCTCGTAGTGTTTTCAATGTAGAAAAATATGGCATTGGCGCAGATGGCAATCCAAAACATCTTTCTTTTGAGGTAATTCATCACTTTTTAAAATATAGTAGCAGCCCATTACAAGTAAAATCTATGCATAACATTAAACATATTTGTTATAATATTTATTTTTTTGATGAATAGGCAGATATCTATAATATATTTTAATTTTTGGGTTCGATTTTTCTTTATTGTACTATTTTCATAATTTTTTGTGAATATTTTAAAATATCATAAAGAAGTATACAAATGGTCTATGTGATTTAAGGTGATAAAGATATAGTTTTAGTAAATTGATGTGTCCTTTATATTCATTTTAAGTTCAACAAATAATGATAAGTTTTTTCCTTCATTTTCGTATGATAATAATTACACAAATGGATATTTTTTGTATAAAATAGTTATTAATACGTGAGTTAAATTTATATCAAATCATCTCACAATAGAAAATATTAATAGACAAGACCCTTGAAATCTAAATTTTTCAAATAGTCTTATTATGATGTTTAATAGTACTTGTTTTTTCATCTTTGATATCATGATCCATATCTAGCCCTTTCCCTATTTATGACTTCATCATTTATTACCTTAATTTTAATTTTTATTATGCATTCATTGCAAACTAATTTATAAAAATCCAATTGAAATTTGTAGCCGGTTACATTAGCTTCTTCTTTTTATTTATTTTGTTTAAGATTTTACTTACTAGAAGTGTCAACTTTTCCTAAAGTAATTTTTTTATTTACATTAGTTGACCAATTACTAGTATCTATAGATCTATAAGAAAGTAAACTATTGTAATATCTATGGATGTATGTGACATAATATAATTCATTTCTAATAATTTGAAGAGTAATATATGAAATATGTATGGGATATTAGATGTACACACATGAATAAAATTATACAACATGAGGCATCAAATAGTAAATATAATAATGGATTTGTATGTCTTGTAGTGATTGTTTTCTTGCATGCTTAGTGAATACATCAAAGTTAATATGGAAATCATTGATTTCTTGTGTATATTGTATAATCTTATTAATTATTAGAAAGAAAAAAAATCACACCATGGTAATATTTTACCTACCACCCAAGTTACCATTGTTTTTCATATCATCACACCTAAGTACTAGTAATTTCTAGCATTATATCCTTATTAGTAATAGTCATGACAACAACTATATACCATTATTTTACATACTTACACTAAATATGGTAAACTTCTAAAATATTTGGATCATAGGTATACCCAAAACAATACATTAAAGGTTCACTAGAATGTCTCTACCTATGTGCAACACTTTGTGATGATTAGAGGCTTTCTAGTTTGCACACCAATAATAAGTAAATTCAATCCTTAAATTTAGGATTAGAAATTTGATCACTCACTTAAGTCACAACTATGAGTTTTAATCACATACTTCCATTCAATCCATTTATAATCTGATGATAGAAAATCATTCTATTGAAATATTAGTTTCAAGCCAACATTATTGAATGAACACACACCAATCCATATAGTGACCTACTCATATGTACATCACATTTTCACATCGTAATTACCCCATACAAAAAAAACATGTACAAAATGTTACTAACTCATGAATATATCATATAAACATAATTTGACTAATGCATGGCTATGTGTGATATATACATCATGACTTTCTTACGCATGTCTCACAAACACAATTTTCTAAATCATGTATACATAACAGATACACAATGTGGCTAACACAAGTTCACGTCGCATATTTGCAATACGACGAACATAGGCATGTATCACATATAAATTGTTTCTAACATATGCCTACATAATATGTACACAAAATGACTATTTCAAGAGAATTTCACATTTACATAGTGTGAATTACTCAAACATAAACCACATATACATTTAATGTAACTAACTTTTGCATACATCACATATACATAGTTCAACTAGATCAAGCATACAACACAAATACACAATGTCTATAACTCATGTCTTCATCACATACACCTAGTGAGAATAAATTATGCATACAACACATACATAATATAAATTTCTTAGGTATGGATCATTTATTCATAGTGTTTGACTCACACATATAGAGTTAGGAATTGGTAATAGAAAATGGATGCAACCTACTTGATGTATCTTCCCATGTGTACAACACATACATAATATAAATTGCTTAGGTATGGATCATTTATTCATACTGTTTGACTCACACATATAAAGTTAGCAATTGGTAATAGAAAATGGATCCACCCAACTTGATGTATCTTCCCATGTGTTGGTCTACTGAAACTAACCTTTTAAGTATGTTTTAATAAATAAAAAAAGTGTTTTTTCATCCCATACTACATTTAGTGGGTCTCATATATTTTCTTACTTCACTACTAGTTATTATGATAAACAAAAATCCATAGTACATTTAGTCATCATAGATTAAGGTGTACATGTAACAAAATACATCATTTGACGCCACTAATACTATTTCCATATCTCATTATACCTTTTGAGTTGATGGATCCTAACATCTCATGTCTTCATGCCATTACTAAGATTTAGTCAAACCTAGTATGGGATGACATATGTAGATAAGAAAATTATTCATCTAATTATTGAACCCTAAATATCATCACATCATCCTTTAACATTATTCAATTAACTATTTACTAATCATCATATTTATCATTTATTATATTTAATCATCATTTATAATATCTTAAATTAAAAATCATTTATTATCCATTTATCTATTTAATTAAAAAATATTTTATTATTTAATGAAATGAGAGCTAATTATCGATTTTGAAATATAATTTTTATTTTCGCTTGATCAATTAACTTCATCATTGTAAATACAAACTTATTCGTTGTTAATTATCATCTCCATCAATTTATAGAAACTTATTCTTCTCTCACAACTTGACTTCATCTTCAAATAAAAACTTCATTCTCTCATTTGTCCATTTATTAAATGAAATAATTAATTTTTCTTCTCTCATGGGTTTGAAATGGAAATTTTCTATTTTCTAGTTGAATTGACTCTATAATGTGTTTAGTTAAATCTAATTTATGATCCTATCAAAACCTTTTGTTTGATTTTTCCTATAAATTATATAAATAATCTCATTCCTTCATCATTTTCATCAATAACCATTTATGCAAATCTACTTTGTTTAAATACATTGTCAATTGAATAAAAGTGTTATGGTTTTGATTTGTATCAACATTCTTAATGTCTAAACCAACATAAAAGGATTACCAATGATGTTTTCAATGATATTGTTAGATAGGAATTTTTTTATTATATTTATAAGTTTTAGTGAGCCTAATGTGAACATGATAACCTTTAATATTTATTTTTTCTCTATGTCTTGTGTTTCTTATCTCATAGGTTGCATCTTGTTTCAAGAGCTTCTAGAATTCAAGTTTTATAGGGGACTATTTGCACAAAAATAGAGTTTGTGTTGTATCTAGATGAGATGAGAAATAAATTTCTACATGTAACACTTGCATTTTGGTTGTCAAAAAAAACCACTTTTGTAGGGCCTCAATTGTTTTGAGCATATGGAATTCTTTACCACCACACATTTGTGTTTTATGGTCTGTACCATACAAAATAAATTGTTTTTTGTGTTTTTTTGTATATATTCATTATTTTTTTATAATTTGGCCCATTGTCTACAATATACACACATTCACAACCTCCCTCTATTGTATATGCAATGTGATATATAGAGTCTAAAATTCATAGTATACATAATGATATCTATTGCATATAGATATTCCCTATGTATACTCCCATATTTTCCACATATGCACATTTCTTATGTATAATCTCATATTCACTAAATATGCATATTCCTTATTTATTCTCCTATATATATTTCATAAATATTCATAAACCCATGGACCATATATATACATACTCTACATATATACTCTTAAAACCATATCATATATAGAATTTCTATGTACACATTCATAAATTAATGTCAAATATGTTGGAGAATTCCAAGATCAAAGAGCATGAAAAAAACTTCAACAAGTGAACAAATTAAGCACAATAGTATGGGTAAGTGCACCAAGATGGTTCCCAAAAAGGGGACTTAAGTGGACAACGTTTTTCTGAAATCAGGAAATACTGACCTTGGACGTGAAATGAGGATACTTAGACTCAAAATTTGAGATGGAACAAAAATAAGGATTCAAGTGCTCCGAGTCTACTTTCTAAACTACTAATTTATTTTGAAAATGGTTGAGATTACGGGGTTCAAATGAGGGACATACACAAATTGGTGTTGTTTTTGGCAGAAAAACATAACATAGCAACTCTTGTATGGCCCTCATACGGTGAACTTTTTTTTAGTATTTTTAAAATCGCAACAGTCAGAAGTTAGCTAACAGTATGTAGTTGATGCACGATTTTTCTAATAATTTTTTAATGAATATTTGATTTTTTAATAATTTGCAAAGTGGACATATCCTGAAAATAGAATTTTGGTCATGCTACCCCTACAAATTTTGGAAACTAATTGATTTGTTTTTTTTTTAATTTTTTAATTTTGTAGAATGGAGTCTAGTTTCTAGAAATGTAACTTATTTGAAAAATTGACGAACGGTTAATTTATAACGAAAAAAATACCAAACACTGCTTTTTGGCAAAAAAAAGACATACAGATAAAATAAAATATGGATGAAAGACTTAACGTTTTCATAAAGTGAAAAAAATTACATCATTGGATAGCTAAGAGATAACCCAACATTACCCATGTGCTCAATTTTTTCAATATTGAACCACGTGCAATCCTGATGGTGAGCACGAACTCGATTATGAGAAATATGGTGGATTTTTTAAAAACACGTCTCTGGTCGTTGGGAATGCCCTCCAAGCCTTTGGGTTGGTATTCCAAGGAAAATACCAAGCCTTTGGGTTGGTATTCCAAGGAAAATACCAAGCCTAAGGCTCGGGAATTCCCAAAGCAAGATATAACGCGAGCGCGTTATAACGCGTTCGCATTATATCTCACTTTTGACATGCTTTTTTCTTTTGCGAGGAACATGTCTACTAGCACATAACGCGATCGCGTTATGTAATACTTTATGTTAAATGCCAATATATTAATGTATGCTGATATATTTTTATGTACATGTATGTCATGTATGTATGTATTCTTGTATGGATGTAAGATTATATGTACATATGTATTATGCTTGTATCTATGCATTTATGTATGTCTTTAGATGAAGGGAGAATCTATAGAGTCTAGAGAGATGGAGAGGGGGTCGAAGTGAGAGTTTAAGAGAGAGGGAGTGGGAGAGAAGGGTTTGGATTGAGGGGGACTTAGCTAGGTAGGGTGGGAGGGATAGAGGGAGGGAGAGAGAGAGGGGGGTGGGAGAGAGAGAATTGAGGGAGAGGGAGAGAGAGAGAGGGAGAGAGATGAGGGAGAGGGAGAGAGAGAGACAAAGAGAAAGAGAGGGTTATGTAGGTAGGGTGCCAAAGGGAGAGACTTGAGAGTGTGAGAGGGAGAGACGTGAGAGGGAGAGACTGAGAGATAGGAGTGAGAGGGAGTGTGAGAGAGATGGAGTGGGAGAGAGAGGGAGTGTGAGTGAGAGACCTAAGAGAGGGAGAGGGTGTGAGAGGGAGTGACCTGATAGAGGTAGAGAAAGAGGGGGATGGAGTGAGAGGGAATTATCTAGGTAGGGTTGGAGGGATAGATAAAGAGAGGGGAGAGAGACAAAGAGAGAGTTACCTAGGTAGGTTGTGGGAGGAAGAGACATGAGAGAGAGGGAGAGAGAGGTAGTGGGAGAGAGTGGGATGGAGTGGGAGGGACATAAAGAGAGATGGATAGAGGGAGTGAGAGAGGGTGGTAGGGATATATTGAATGAGAGGTGCACAGAAAGAGGGAGACGATAGATAGAGACAATTAGAGAAGGTGGGAGGGAGGGAAGGAGGGAGAGGTGAGATGTATAGATAGAGAGAAAGTGATAGGGGTTGAGGGATTAGGGTGGAGGATCTATAGGGTTGATAGTTTCTAGGGTATTAGGGTTTAAGGTTTGGGGGTTGAGGGAATAGGTTTGATAGTAGAGGGTATTTGGTTGAGGGTATAGGGTAGAAGGTTTAAGGTTTAAGCATTTAGGGTTGAAGGGTTTGGGGTTAAGGGTTTAGGGTTAAGGGTTTACTTGGTTGAGGGTAGAGGGTTTAGGGTTGAGGGATTAAGAGGGTATAGGGATTGAGGGATTAGGGTTTAAGGGTTGAGGGTTGAGGGATTATGGTTTTGAGGGTTGAGTGATTAAGAGGGTATAGGGGTTGAGGGGTTAGGGTTTAACGGTTGAGGGATTAGGGTTTAAGGTTTGAGGGTTGTGGTTAGAGTGATTAAGAGGGTATAGGGGTTGAAGGATTAGGGTTTAAGGGTTGAGGGTTGAGGGATTAAGAGGGTTGTGGGGTTGAGGGATTAAGAGGGTATAGGGGTTTAGTGATTAGGGTTTAATGGTTGAGGATTGAGGGTTGAGCGATTAAGAGGGTGTAGGGGTTGAGGGATTAGGGTTTAAGGGTTGAGGGATTAACAGGGTATGCGGGTTGAGGGATTAGGGTTTAAGGGTTGAGGGTTGAGGGATGAAGAGGGTATAGGGGTTGAGGCATGGTCCTCTTTCACACTGAAACATGTGGAATCGCTCCGAGCTATGTTCCACCGGATCGATCCCTTAAGGATCCAAACTGCAAAATGGCTGGAAACTTCAACATGCTATTACTCAAATACTGTGACACTTAGAAACTTCTCGTCTGATCCTACAGAAAGGTGTTGGGCCCCTCTACAAAAATTTCTCTTGGTTTTGGCTATCTCGGAGTGGTTTTCCCGTGGTGGCAGATTTTCACTTGATGGAAAAAGCATCAAATGCAAACAGTGCAAAGTTGCAAAGTGGTGCAACTCCCCATCTGCAACTTGTGTGACCAAGCAGACTATTCCAATAGGTCCAAATAGGTATTTTTACACTAGGCATGGTCCTCTTTCACACTGAAACACGTGGAACTGCTCCGAGCTATGTTCCACCAGATCGATCCCTTAAGGGTCCAAAGTGCAAAATAGCTGCAAACTTCAACATGCTATTACTTGGATACCGTAACACTTAAAAACTTCTCATCTAATCCTACATAAAGGTGTTAGGCCCCTCTAGAAAAACCTCTTTCGGTTTTGGCTATCTTGGAGTGGTTTTCTCGTGGCAGCGGATTTTCACTTGATGGAAAAAGCATCAAATGCAAGCAGTGCAAAGTTGCAAAGTGGTGCAACTTTCGTTCTGCAACTTGTGTGACCAAGCGGACTATTCCAACATGTCTGAATAGGTATTTTTACACTATGCATGGTCCTTTTCCGCATCAAAACATGTGGAATCGCTCTGAGCTATGTTCCACCAGATCGATCCCTTAAGGGTCCAAAGTGCAAAATGGCTGCAAACTTCAGCATGCTATTACTTGGATACCGTGACACTTAGAAACTTCTCATCTGATCCTACAAAATGGAATTGGGCCCCTCTAGAAAAACTTCTCTCGGTTTTGGCTATCTTGGAGTTTTTTTCTCGTGGCAGCGAATTTTCACTTGATGGAAAAAGCATCAAATTCAAGTAGTGCAAAGTTGCAAAGTGGTGCAACTTTCGTTCTGCAACTTGTGTGACCAAGCGAACTATTCCAACATGTCCGAATATGTATTTTTATGCTAGGCATGGTCCTCTTTCACACCGAAACACGTGGAATCGCTCTGAGCTATGTTCCACCAGATCGATCCCTGAAGGGTCCAAAGTGCAAAATGGCTGCAAACTTCAGCATGCTATTACTTGGATACCGTTATACTTAGAAACTTCTCTTCTAATCCTATAGGAATGCGTTGGGCCCCTCTACAAAAACCTCTCTCGGTTTTGGCTATCTTGGAGTGGTTTTCTCATGGCAGAGGATTTTCAGTTGATGGAAAAACTATCAAATTCAAGTAGTGCAAAGTTGCAAAGTGGTGCAACTTTCACTCTGCAACTTGTGTGACCAAGCGGACTATTCCAACACGTCCAAATAGGTATGTTTACACTAGGCATGGTCCTTTTTTTGCACTGAAACACATGAAATCGCTCTGAGCTATGTTCCACCAGATTGATCCCTTAGGTTGGAGGAGTCTAAAGTTGCAAATTTGTAAGTTGCTTAAAGCAACAAATTTGAAATGATATTGAATGGACCAGTTAGCACTCATTACATCTAGGTGATGCTCATAGAGGTGAGGCACTAGGCCTTCCCGGGAGGTCACCCATTCCAGTATACTCCAGCTCAAGCGCTTAACCACTAAGTTTTTTCCCCAAGGTTAAGCCCACTTAGCTTGTAACCCCATTTCCAAAACCTTCAGCAAGTGTTGTGCCTTATGAAACATTCATTATAGAGCCCCTTTAGCTCATCAATTGATAAGTAGGAGGTATTTTCTACAATGTGTCAAATTGTGATATTGCTATCAGGATTCCATTGAGCAGTCATTTGTAGTATTAGATATAGCTCTAGCTTCTATAGTATTGCACATGATTGCAGACAGTTTCAAAGATCTAGATGACATCAATATATCACATTACTCAAGAAGGATGAACATCTTCAAGAGATTTGCGAAAATCCGAACAACTAACCTTCTTATGGACTTAGGGTTGCAATATTTGATCTACAACATGTTCCACCATTTCTTCAGTAGGATCAAGAACACACATGTAATGAAGGTGTGTTTGTAGCCATGAAAGATTATGGTTTGAACTATCCAGAAGAGTGATGTTTTATCTCGACCAACCATATCTATACCATGGTTTGTTTGGAAACAAGGATGGGTTCTCTCTTCATCGACATATACATTATTCCTCGATGTGTTCACACCAGTATTACAAGACTAGGACTCGCCTCGAACTTGACAAGCCATTTTTTGACTTGGACTCGGGCTCGGAGCCTAGACTTGACAAATAGAAAAACCTAAGAAATTCAAAAAATTTTAAGGATTTAAAACTTGTTTCATGCACCCTTTAATAAATAAACCTTAAAGACATAATAGCATCATCAAATAGAAATTACTATGATCCCATACACAAACATACATAAATCACATAAGTATAAGCACAAATTTTAGTTGGGGAAATAACACATTTAGATATATAAATATTGTCATATTGCTATCAGGATTCAATCATGTAGTTTTACAAGTCAAACTCATTGACCCATGATTCATTAGTAGTGGTTCACAAGAACCCATCTCTCATGATAATGAATGGTTCATAAGGAGGAAGATAAATCTTCATACATTTCTTCTATCACAAATGAGATAAGTGCTTGGTTTCATGAAGGTCATGAGACAACCATTAATGGGGAGTGGATACATGAATAACTGATGGAGAATGATAATGGCTTCAAACCTTCTATAAAGGGAAAAAAAAATCATTTCAATGATGCAAGAGGTTTTTGATTTCACTACCAAAATGAGCCTATGAAGAATGCATGTGAAACTCCTTTTGACCTTGAGGGTGTTCTTACTCCATCTCATGGATCATGCATTGAGGATGACATAGATCAATGCTAGGGCTAACCAATTAATAATTATACACATGAATAAGTCAAACATGTACATGTCAATTAGGGAAGTACAAGTACTCAAAAACACGTAAGCCTCAAAAAGTATACACACGAATACATAGTATACACAAATTAAAACAAAGTATATGCATGAATACAAGGTATATGCATGAAAACATGTATGCCACAAAGTATACATTCGAATGCACGTAAGTCACAAAGTATACACGTAAGTTGTAAAGTATACACTTGAATACACGTAACTCATATCTATTGAACCATCAATTTAGAATGCAAATATGGATAGGCATCGATAAAAGATATTTGTATTAACCAAATAGCCATGTAGGCATACATCAATATATGTCGATATAAGTATGAAATATATGTACAAAATAGCCATATAGGCTTACAAGAATGCCATCTAGGCATACAATGTCAAATATGTCCAATAAAAAATATGTACAAAAGTGCCATGCAGGCATACAACAAAGGACTCTGGAATCAAAATTCATTGCTCTCCATGCCCTGGAAATAAAATCTTTCCCTTTCCTTTTCGCTCTGATGGCGATAGGTCTGTCACTCATTTTTGTTGCGCTCGTGGAGTGCTCCTGCTACTCCTCCTAGGGTTTAGTTCATGGTGAAGTTTTAACTGGTACAATAAGAAGTAAAGACGTGAATATATAGAAATTACATTATAAAAAATGATATATTTGACAAAATAATCACTTACAGCCATCTCAATATCTCTCTCCATGAGGGAAATATTCTCACACCCATGCTCAGGCATACTCAAGCCCTGTATAAACCATACAAATAGAAATTAAACTACGTGAATCAATAATGGTTTGATTTTTCACTAACTAACATCTATAACAACAAATGTAAATTGAAATTTACTAATTTTCCTCATACCTCTTCTGTCAGAGCCATCGAGGATTTTATAGCAGATGTCACACCAATATCCATTTCCCTCGTCACATTTGGAGGTGTATCGTCTCACAACGATGTGCATTATAAACTACACAGATCTATTAAGTACTTGATTCATTAGTTAAACTCTTTATTCTATTACCTGCTTGAAGGTTTGAGTAAATCCACCACCACTGGGAAGTGTTCCATCAAAACCTCCAATATTAGTCTATTCAACATCCAAAATTGCATATTAAATTACCATTCGTAAAACAATGCCATTAACATGCAATAAATTTATAATTGTTTACTAGTTACATACCCTAATGATAGGTGTACTGCAGAAATAGGTTGGTGGGGGGCCGATGTATCTAGTCTCAACACTGTGACACTGCAATTTCATTAAAATCATAAAACATTTTTAGTTAATCTTGCATTTCAAAATCAAAATTTAATAAATTAAATTCAATGAACACATGCACTAACTTTTACCTGACTATCAATGCCATATGCCTCATGCAAAATGTTAGCTGCCCTCTCCATCTCCATAGCTGCAAATGGATCCTGCGTACCAGTCTCCTGAGTGTCGGTGGGGTCATGTGAACAAGTAGCCCCGTAAGATTGACACACATGTATTCGAAGGCCACCACTCGAAGACTCCCCTGGATGGCACTGTAGAATAGGGCTAGTATGATGGATGACACTCTAGGTCAAATTGTTGATTGCCTGCAATATCTCTACATCAGTACTTTCCTTCGCGATGGAAGGCATAACAATGTGCTCACAAGGTTGCCTAGCAAGAGCTCGTCTACCTTGCCGCGTAGGATCCGGCTGTGCACCAGGTCTATCCTGAGCTGACCCCCCACCTCTCCCCTGGAAATCCCTCATATCAAAATAATTTGGGATTTTCTTCAATATGAACTCACTATACAGTTTCCTAAGGAAATATTGCGGGACCTCGCAATTGTTGCACGGTGGGTAATTGAAGACCATGTACCACCTATCATAAAACCGGTCCCTAATCTATCAGTGGTGGCACCAATGGATAGGAAACCTCTTCGCATTAAGGGTAAGATTTTGATTTGTGCATGGGTCGGTGAATAATGAGCACAAATCACCTTTTGTAATTTTTAAATCTTTCACATCCTTGTATGATAGTTTATTTGCATAATAGTCCCTAGCCGCCTGCCTCCTATCTTCCCATCCAGTTATTTGTTTGCTAATTGAATCTACGTTTTCTAGCATATCTTTCAATGAATCTACTAGGGTGATTCTTTATGTGGTTGAACCATTTGGATCACTCAACCTATTGATCAAATCCTCAATTTTGTTTTTGTTGTTCTCAATTTCACTCATTAAATTTTGTTGAGTGCCATGAGGGGGTTGAGTGATTGGTGGAGGAGGTTGATGTTGTGGTTGATTTTGATCTTGAGGATTTGGTTGGTCTTCCTATTGAGGATTTTGAGGGTTTGCAGGTTGATTTGCATCTCCTAAAAATTGAAAAACAATATATATCAAATTCAACCTAAAACTAACAAATTCAAAACAAAAACCATAGAATCCTTACCTCTCACAACTCCTCGTCGTCGTCGCGCCATCATTGTGAAGAAATACGGATTGTTGGTGAAGAGATTCACCTCCTAGAATGCGAGCGCGATATTGTGGGGTTTTTGGCCACAGGTGCAACAAAAAAACCAGTCGAAATGCAAATGAGAGATTTGCATTTGTTTTTTTGCTTTTAACAGTCAATAACGTGAGCGTGTTATAACACGCTCACATTATTTATTTGTAGTTGCCAAGACCTAGTCTAGGCTTAACGGAGACATAACGCGAGCGTGTTATAATGCGCTCGTGTTATGGTTTTCCAACTTTTTTTTTAGGGTGTCCACGGAATTGCTACCCATTTCCATGCACCCGCTCGTATGTCTACCAATATACAAAATAAAGAATGTATAAATACAATGACAAAACCTTGTATATTTTGGAAAGGATGAAGAGGTAGGAAGGTGTCTCAATTCTATGAAGTGAGACAAAAAGATAAGAAACCTAAGCAGACTTAAGCTATGAGTGTGAATAGGTCAATCCTAGAAAGGTGATCAACTAACTAGGTAAATAGTGAATCAATTTACACTAACATCCCCCCTAATTTGCAACTTAGGGAGTAATATATGCTAGATGATGAGTCTTGGCTACTAGGCCATGTTCAATACTCACTTAAAAATTTATCATAAAGTGGACTAAAGGAGAACAACTCGGTGGGAAATAAAAACCCCTCCTCAAAAAGAGAAATGATGTAATGAAATAAAATGTACATGTGAAGAAGATAGAAGAGGGAATCATGATGACCCCCCAAGAAATAATTTTAGCAAATAAGTACAAGAAATGTTTGAGCTCGATAGAGAGAGACTATGGAGCCCCCCATAAGACCATAAACCTTGTAGTGCTAAGTGATTCTCGAAGAAGAATGTAGAATGCAATCTCTGAATGTTGAAAATCATTTCTTCCTAATGAAAAAAGATGAACTATAGATAGCTACATGAGATATTTTCATGTGATAAAAATAATAGTCTTTTAATGATGCACAAGGTCCCAAGAGAATGGTCAAATCTATTAAAGCTATTGAAATTCTCCATGTGATGTTTGATGTATAAAAAAAGCCAAAGATGTTGATAGTTAATGCAGGAGCATCCTAGGTGAAAGTGAAATCAACATCAACCAAAAAATTTCAAATTTGTAATTTGCATTTGAATTTCATGTTAGAAGGATAATTTAAATAATTTTGGGCATAATAATATTTAATTAAATAAATGTCACTTTTTTCATGCTAGTTGGCAAGTGGAGGTAATGGATATGTAGTTGCATTTTTAGAAAAATCTAAACAAGCATATTTGGCTATTGGGTTTGAATTTTCCATTGTTGAAACCACTCATTCCTTGAGAGGTGGGCGTAGTTTTCCCAATTAGAGGGAAAATTTGATTATAGGATTTTTGGGAGTGGGGTTATGTTGGATGCTTTTGGTATTCATTGTTTGTTATAGATATGGAGAAAGGGAGAGATTGGCATGTGATTTTTTCTCAGAGGGTTTTGAAGACCTTTGTTGCAGATTGAGAGGATTATGGTAGCCATTAAATATTGAAGGCTCCATTGTTGAAGGTGGAAGGGTTTCAAGTGATTGATTGTAGGAGAAAGTTGTAGATTTTGAGGTGCTCATGGAGTGCATTGGTTTCTTTTCTTTGTATTTTATTTTATGTTTCATTGTAGATTATGTAAGGGTAATATGTTTCTAAACATTAGCCATTTGATGACTAAAAATGAGTATGTAATCAGATTTCCATAATGAGAACATCTTTTTTTGGATATATATGTGTTGTGGGTGTTGTAGAAAATGTATGCAAGAGGAGCCCCACATGGAGTGGTAGAGGAATAAATTAGAATGTTATCCATGGTGTTGATTTTAGAACCTTGAGAAGGTAGGTAGAAGAATTACAAGAATAAATTAGAAAAGGGTTTTCACAAAGAAGAGAACTTATAAGTGATGAAGAAGAAGAAACCTCAGAGGATGCCAGCCAAACAAGTGAACAAAGAGATGTAGTAGCAGCAGTTGCCAATAAAAAGGATATGTCTCTCTAGAATATATGAAGAAGATATGATAAAAAGGATATGAAAATATATGGAAGATATGGGTTGTGAATATAACATAACAGAATAAGCAAAGCAAGTGAAGATAATAATTGTGTGATAAGAGTAGAACTATTGAGTGAATATTGACATACAATACTACTTGTACCGAGCTTCATCTAGAACTAAATCCAGCACAAAAAAAGTGTAATTCATCAATTCACTTTTGGTGGTAAGCCATCACTTTTGTATCTTTGTGGCAGTCAATCATCTAGGTTGTAGCCCTATGGATAGTGAGTCCTTATTCCAAGTAGTGAGCCTTATTCCAGATAGTGAGTGTTATTCTAGGCAGTGAAAATTATTTTAGGCAGTGAGCCTTTTTGTAATCGATTTTGGGGTATGTGCAGGATCATGATGGGCCAAAAAGTGGCGATATATAAGTGATATGATGACCCATGTGGCTGACTGTAAGGAAACTCAGGTGCGGAAACAGCTTCCTACACTAATCTCTTAAGGAAAGTATGGTGCAAATTCGTTTTAAACCCTTACAATTTCAGATTCGTTAATCTACTTAACAATGATATTGCAGCAATATACCATTCATACAGAAAATAAAGAATGACACAATGATTTACCCTGGGGAAAACCTTTCGGTAAAAAACCCCAGCACTCCAAAACCTGCACAATGTATTATCTTCAACACAACGATTACAACACACTTGCAATGCAAGTTCTTTCAGGAGATTTCCAACACTTGAAGACAAAATGTGGCAGCATCAAAAACGTTCCAACAATACACTCACATTACACATCTTCGCAACCCTAAAAAATGCTTATATCATGCGCTTCCCTTTTTAGGGCAACTTCCGAAGATAACTGTATTAGGGTTTTACCATTCTCCGAGAAAATAGGGTTATATCGTGGAAGAGTGTACAGTACTCAACTTTATCAATTGCCACATGTCTTCACCTGTCATTGAATCTTCTAGACATAGCTCTTACGTGTCATAGGAATCCGTCATAACCGTTTCAGCCATGATCTCCTTACACACAATTCAAGATGTTGACACATCAAGTGGAGTGACACCACAACATGCCAACTAGACATGTACACTCACACTTAATTACATTATTTGTAAGAAATACATTTTACAAAACAAATAATAAGAATAGGAATTATCCAAGGTTGAGACACCTTATTCCTAACACTGACGACTTTTTTTTTACCCAAAATTGATGAAACGAAAAGGGTTTTTAAAGGAGATTCTCATCTTTCCACCAATATAAATTATGCTTTACTTTGAATTTAATAAATAATTATTATTCATTTTCTATTTGAATTAAGACTAAAATCCTGATTGATAGGTTGATTGAAAAACAACTATAGCTTTCAAACAGTATCACATTTTTTGAATCTGAAACATGCGTCACATTCTATGCTTAACATACTATAGGATTTTTTTTTTAAATGAATTTCATGAAGTTTTGACCAAGTTAAGGTGGTCAGACAGAGGAGTTTTTATATTTTTTTAAAGTTGTAAAAAATTCATAATTAATTATTTACTTAGAAAAAAATTACAAAAAAATATGCATCACATTGGGACATGAATCCTCTACTTATATCTAAAATATTATAAAAAAATATGATCATTTTATTGTGGTTAGGGTGCTTAGACAGACACCTACTTATTTTCTCCTTGAAATTTAAGTACTACTGCATTGAAATTTCAAAGTTTCACCAAATAGATTTTTTTATTTTTTAAATAAACCTACTAGTTTAGAAACTACATTCAATTTGATATAGATTTTATTCTTACATATTTTTGAAATAATATAGATAACTTATTCAATTTTTTACGTCAAGTTGCCTAACTCTGATTTTTCTGAATTTATTGCCACTTAAGGGCCTATTTTTTCCATGATGATCCTGCACATACCCTTTGATATTATCTATAGTGTGAGTTAATCCTCACCGTGGTTTTTCCCTTATTAGGTTTTCCACGTAAATTTGGTGTTACTATGTTTATGTGATAACATTTAGTTTTTGCATTTATAGATAAATCATTTATGATTTAGCTCTGCTAAATAGTAAAGGAACCCCCCCCCCCCCTCTCAGATGTCCTGTTCAACAATTGGTATCAAAGCAAGGTCCTTTGGAATAAGTCTAACAGCTTGAAGGAGATCTTGGAAGGTTGAACAAATGGTGAAGGGATGTGAACTAGATGAAGAATTGAGAATAGAGACCTCAAAATCTGAGAATGAATATCTAAAAGAAAATGTGAAGCAAGCTAGTGAATATATTCAGAAACTAAGAAATCAGATCCAAAAAATTTAAGTTGAAGACTTAAAAAGAATTTTATCAAGAACTGAAAGAAGCTAATGAGACTGCTGAAAATCTAAGGATGAAACTTGAAGAAACAAAAAAGGTTGAAGAAAATCTAAAATTGGAAATTGAGAAAAGCAAAGAAATTGGTAATCAAAAAACCAAAAATGTGAAAAGCTTGAACAAGAAGTAGTAACTCTTAAATCTGATCTAGAAAAGGCAAAAAATTTTGAAGAAAAATTCAAGATAAGCTCAGGATTACTTGATGAATTGATATCATCTCAGAATCTAGCAAAGGATAAAGGTCGTCTAGGACTCAAAGAAAGAAAAAGTTCAAAAACTAACCCAAGTTTCAACAAAATGAATAGTCGAAGGAAAGGCAGTACTTCTCAAGGAAAAAATATAAGGATCGATACCGAAAGGTTACCCAGCCAACAACCTAATAATCAAACGTACAAATATTTTAATGGCTTTTGTTACTCATGCAATAAATTTGGAGATAAAGCAACATAATGTAGAAGTATGATGAATCGGAATAGATTAAGTCAGAATATTAGATTCTTTGTTGGACAATGCTATGTGTGAAACAAGTTTGGACATAAATTTGTTGAATGTAGAAGTCAGATAATGATGAATAGATTCAATACTAGTAGAATTTTTCATTCATTCCAAGGTTATTATTACATGTGTAATATTTTTGGACAAAAAGCTAACCAGTTCAAGACAAATATGAATAAAAACTCTCATAATAAAATATTTTCTTTGTGCCACTCTTGCAACAAACTGAGACATTTTTCAAAATTTTATAAGAACAAAGTTGGGAAGAAACCCAATAGAATAGAAGGACAATTTAAATATATAAGAAGTGAGAAGAGAAATGGAAAAGATTTGGAGAAACAAAGAAGAACCTGAGAATCTTGTATATATGTATCTGATGTAGATGCCCCTTCTATGAACTAAATCTAGTAATGGCTTTAGGGGGAGAATTCATTGAAAAACCTATCTAGCCCCCAGTATAAGAGATGTCATGTGATGACACAAGGATATGTGATGAAAATTCTCATTATGAAAAACCCTATGAAATCATGAAAGAAGCAATTGCAGCAATAACAAGATTATGGACCCGTTCCAGTCAAGAAGTTTGGAAAGAACAAAGAGGTCGAAGCCCTAACTGGGGTAATTGGAGATCAAAGGGCACTTATAATTCACACCATAATCAACTCAGTAATAAGGTATGTGGCATATGGCATCTCATATAAGATTTATTTTAGGAATAAGGAAGCTTCTACCTCAACGATTGTTGTTTATGTTGCGCATCAAATGGTTAAGTGTAAAGAGGATTTTGACTTGTGTGAATTATTGAGAAATCAATTAATGGAAAATATAACAATGACAAATAATGACAACTATCCTTTTCGCTTTGGATCTCTACTTATGCTTGATTATGTATTTTCTGAATTCATTACCATTCAAAGAAACTTTTGTGTGGAAGTAAGCTACACCTATTGGGAAGAAATTTTACTGATATCTGAATTGTCTCATTGAAAAAGAAAAGGTCTACAAATAATATTTGAAATCAAAATGAATGCATGGAATTTTAGTGTGGTTTACAGTCCAGTTATGATATCTGAAGTAGGATCCTCCTCCAGAAAGAAGAAAAAAAAAAAAGAATCAGTTCATGTTACCACTCCAAAAATAAAGAAGCAGAAGACAAAGGAAAAGGGAGAAGAAAAGCAAACAAAAATTGTAGAAACACTTTATCTGATATCAACAAATGATGATGAAGATGTCACTAAAAAAAAGGTGTTAAAAATTCTTGAGCAACCTGATGGATTGAAGAAGATTGGAGATCTATGGTTGTCCGACCCTCATATGAACATGATGAAATTACAAATGCTATGGCCATTTACATAATTCATAATGATATTGATCAAAGTGAATTGAAAAGTATCTTGTTAGAAGTATTAATCGAGCAGATTGAAGACGGATTAAAGGAACTATCACCTAGTGAAATAGCAGAAAAAGATGACATCCAATTGGCTATGAAAGAACGATGTCAGAATACACATAAGAAGTTGACTAAGAGTATATATGAGCTAAAAACCTGCATTAAGAGTGTATACAGGTATTGTCTCTGGTGGCCTAATACTATTGGGAACTACATAACAAAATCTAATTCTATTGACCATGAATTGAACTCTATTGGAAAAATATATGATGTTCTTAATGACAAGGATGGAATGCAAAAGAAAAGGATCAATTCCTTACAATATGATCTTGTTGTCATCAATGTAAAGAGGGATAATATTGTGAAGACCTTTCGAAAAGTTAAAGAGATAACTGAGTTAAGGTTGGAACAAATTTTTGGTCTCCTAGTGGATGCTTAGAGCAACGCATAGAGTGTTGGTATTCTAGATACTCTTCTAGAAAAAATTGATTCTATAGCAAAGAACAACAATATTTGTCTATGCATCAAGATGGCAGTGGATTCTTGGAAGATATGTCTTTTGGAACTGAAAGAAAATTACAAGGAAATATTTTAAAGAAAGACGGATTGAGGTAAAGAATCATTTTTGATAGCCTTTTTGTAGAATTTATATAATAAAAAGGAGAGATGAAGAATCAAAGGAAAAACTTTTTGCAATACAATTTTGATAGGAGTAGTCTATACATTCAGTATAGTATACTTGAAAATATTTTGTCATTGATGTCAAAGGGGGATAAAGGAAGCATGTGAAACAAATGAAATATTTACAAAGGTTGTTATTGTTGTCTCTTCACATCTTATGTTGCCATCAATCACAAAGGGGGAGATTGTTGGAGATTGAAGATTGCATCAAATAGTTGTTATTAATATCAACATAGTCTTGTATGTATGACTCATTTACTAGATGATATTTTCCATTGAAGATGACCGTTATATGTGGTTTGGTATGTTGGTTTTTAGGTCTGGTTCCTACCATGTGACAAACTTTGATTCGGTTATTTAAAGATCTTGGCCAACTTAGCATGTGCAATACTCTATGGATGTTTGGTCAACCTAATTGGTGAGTATGATACATATATATATATATGCATATACGTCTCTCTGGAATATATGAAGAAGATATGATAAAAAGGAAATAAAAATATATGGAAGATATGGGTTGTGAATATAGTAGAATAGAATAAGCAAAGCAAGCGAAGAAAATAAGTGTGCGATCAGAGCAGAACTATTGAGCGATTACTGATATACAATACTACCTATACCAAGGTTCATCTGGAACTGAATCTAGCACAAGAAAGTTGTAATTCATCAATTCACTTTTGGTGGTAATCCATCACTTTTGTATCTTTGTGGCAATGAACCATCTGGGTTGTAGCCTTGTGGATAGTGAGTCTGTATTCCAGGCAGTGAGGCTTATTCCAAGCAATGAGCCTCATTTCAAGCAGTGAGCCTTTTTGTAATTGGTTTTGATATTTTCTATAGTGTGAGTTAATCCGCGTTGTGGTTTTTCCCTTATTAGGTTTTCCATGTGAATCTAGTGTTACTATGTTTATATGATAACTTTCAATTTTTTCATTTATAGATAAATCATTTATGATTTAGTTCTGGTAAATAGTAAACACAATTATATTGGTGACAACTGATTTACCCCCCTCTTAGTTATCATGTTCAATAGAAGGATCACATTCCCAAGAAGTGAAATATGGTGAAACATTAATGGCTAGGAGAACCATGTTGAATGAAGACAATAAATCAATTTAAAGTATTATTTTTTTTAGAACAAGATGGAAGTGCCAAAACAAGGTATGCAATGTCATCATAGATGGAGGTAGCACATAAAATCTCATTTCTGAAGAGATGGTGAGAAAATTGTAGCTAGAGAGAAGAAGGCATCTGCATCCATAAAAGATAGCATAGCTACAAGATGATAGGAATGTTCTGATCAGTGAACAAAGTTTGGTAAATATTAATATAGGAAGTTATAGAGATTAAATTTTATGTGGTAATATTTCTATGAATTCTTGTCATGTTTTCTTATGAAGGCCTTGGTAATTTGACAGGAAGGTAGTGCACGATGGTTATGCCAACACTTACACATTAATAAAGGATGCAACGAAATACAAATTGAAGCCATTGAAAGAAGAAATGGGTAAGGTTTTCAGAAACGCAAGGTCTTGTTTAGTTGATGAAATCAAACCTTTAGAAGGTATGAGGCATGAATATGCTCACTTTGTTAGCACTAACCATGATAAAAATGAGAAAGGTGATTTTTTGACTTAGATTGAAGCAAAGATCTCAAGTGGAATGACGGTAGCACTAGAGGGTAAGGTAAAATTCGATTTATTGTTTTCTTTGATGAGAAAGAGAGTGAAGGAATAGATAAGTTTTTTGCAGCACAAATTAGTTTTGATAAAGTTGAATTGGAAGAGTAGAGTGTGAAGGTTAATGAAGAGTTTTCTGAAGAATACTTGTTTGAGAACAATGGAGGAGAACTTTTTTATTAGTGATCGTGATTCCTTATCAAGTAATGTGGAAATTGAGTCTTTTGATGGTAGTAATAATGAACATGTTTTGAGAGGGGAGGTGCACCTATCTCGATTGGCTAAAGCATCCTATTGCAAGCAAGAGGTCATGAGGTCTAGTCTCCCCACCATACCCATTGTACCAGAGGGCATTTCATGCCAATGTCACTAGTCATGTGAAGAAATATTACTAAGCGCACTACAGTTTATAGGGGGATGGATAACTGGTCGATTCCTGCAGTCTAAGAAAATAAATAAATAATGTTGTTTTGAGTGAAGAAAACTAGGTTGTAGCAATGTCATGTCTTTCATAAGGCATTGAAGTAATGGAATTTAATGAATGGGACATGGTGGAAAGAGATGGAAAAGGTAGAATATAAAATAAGGCAAAGAAATACTTTTTTTTATCAAGGTAGAGTTATAAGTTTAATTATTAGTTCTAATTTTGATGAAGTATGTTGGTTAGAAAAAAAAATTGATGCTTTGAATTATACGTCTAGTGAAGGAAGGATAAAATATGGTAATGTTGTAAGTTTTCAGAAAGTGGTGCACAAAAATATTCCAATGGAAAAGGAAATGAGGTGGATATAAGATAGAAACAGGGTCTACAAATGTTTCTAAGTGCAATTCATGAAACATTTGTTTCTACTTGTGGTGTCTGATGTAGGAACATCCTAGGTGAAAGTGCAATCAACACCAACCAAAAAATTTTAAATTTCAAATTTACATTTTTATTTAGTGGTATAAGGATAATTTGAATAAGTTTGGGAATAATTATATTTAATTAAATAAATTTCACTTTTGTCATGCATGTTGGCAAGTGGAGGTAATGGAGGTGTAGTTGCATTTTAAGAAAAATCTAAAAAAGCAGATTTGACCATTAGGTTTGTGGGAGTTACAAATTTGAATGAAAAATTATTTAATGAATTTTCTATTGTTGAAACCACTCATTCCATGATAGGTTGGATTAGTTTTCCGAAATGGAGGGAAAATGTGATTTTTGGATTTTTGGGAGTGGGGTTGTGTTGCATGTTTTTGGCATTCATTGTTTGTTGATTGTAGGAGAAAGGTGCAGATTTTGAAGTTCTCATGGAGCACAATGGTTGCCTTTTGTTTTCATTTATTTTGTGGTTCATTTCAAATTATTTAAGGGGAATATGTTGCTTCCCGCTAGTCATTTAATGACTTAAATCATTTGTGTAATCAGATTTCCATAATGAGAAGATCTTTTTTTGCATATTTCAATCAATTTCATGAAACTTTGTTATTGATTTGTATGTGTGTGCAATTTAAAATGTGTCAATGAGAGTAATTAATCATGACTAAACACCACACATCAATGAAATGTATTACATATAATGAAAGAGAAATAATAAAAATAAACTATTATAACCCTACATTCGAAATCATTCCATTGTCCTCTATTCCCGGTGATTCATTAATTCATGCTCTTAGAATTATTCATTGCACATGAATCTATAAAATGGAAACCTAAGAAACAAGAAGCTATTATGTAATGCAAACTACAATGCCTACATCATTATATTTTTTTGTTTTTGAATATAAATGTTGAATGATCTATGATTGAGTGTTGTTGTGATTGAAAAATGCCAAAACTAGCAATGCAAATTTGAAGGTGATGTATAAAAGAAGCAATAAACTAAAATGCCAAAATGGAAATGTCATGATAATGCTTAAATGAACTAAAATGCAAAGTGCAAACTAAAATGCTCACTAAAATTCTCTCCAATTTGCAATGAGATTTTTGTAGCATAAACTTGTCAAATTCTCCTTATTGAAAAGTTGTAGAAATTCTCCCTATTTATAGAATTTTCCAAGCTGGGAATGATGTGGCAGTGATGAATGGTCGAGATTGTGATCTTGAGGCATAAATGGTTGAGCACAAAGAGGTTGGAGAGAATCATGGAGGTGGTTCCCTAAAAGAAAACATTTTTCCAAGTGTTGAAGGGAATCAAAGAAAAGAAGAAGCCATGTGTCCAAGGTGGTTTCAAATTTCTTACAGGTTTGTTGAGGAAAATCCAATTTAGAAATTAGAAAATTTAATTTCATGTGACACATGGTGAGGTGGCAGGTGAGGTGGAAGGATGTTAAAAATGTATGTAGAAATGTCCCAATTTGAATTTAAAATTCAAATTTAAATGAAAAGCGAAATTGGCTAAATGGCAAATTAGTTAATTTGTGCATTTAACTGATTTAAGAGGAAAATGATTTTAGAGGCCAATTTGAATTATTTTTTAAATAAAAGAGGGAAAAGTAATTAAATGACAAATTATTTAATTTCTGCATTTAATAAATTTAAGAGGGGAATGGTTTTGGATAAGAAGAATATTTAGAAACGAACTATATAAATAAATTTTGCAATTTATTTATAAGTAGAGGATTTAAGATTTTATTAATTAAATAACAAGTATTATATTAATTTATGCTCAAACCATTTGTATGTGCATACATTTTTCCCCTCTTTGAAGTGATGTGCGTAGATGCATTGCTTCAAAGAATAATTTTTTCGATCGTGATGATAAAACTTCGTCATGCCCCAGACGCTGATTTTTCAGTGATGATAAATGGATGCCCCCTTGGGAGATAAATCAGGGATTTTTCAATTTTTTGATGATTTTTGAAAATTTTGCTAATTAAATGATTTTCAATGATATATTGATGATCTTTAGATTTGAGGATGGATGACCTGATTTATCTCCCGAAAAATGATAATAATCCTACCACACTGGTGATTAAGTAATTAAAGCCCATTTGAAAAATTAAATCAATGCCACAATAATTACCCCTTAATTAACCCTTAAAAGATCAAAAAGGGTAAAAAAAAGCTCATTTGCAACTTGTGCATTGTGAAAATTGAGAGCTTGAAGAGCCAAGATTGATAGGATTCTGCACCACACTCACAGATTCGAGCGAGTTCGCCAGCACCAGCATCCAACAGCATACGGACCTCCGATATGTACCCCTAGAACTATCATTTTTCAAATTTAAATTCAAATTTTTCATGATTTTTCCCTTTTACAAACTCGGATTTAAACACGTTTTAGCGCATAGGGCTAGTTTTTCAATGCATTTGGAACCCGATACAACGCATAAGGTCCCTATAATAGTGCATAGGGGTAGGTATAGGTCCAAAAATTTCTTAGCACATCCAATCGCTGCTTTAGCGCCTTAGGTTATTGAAGTAGCACATAGGGATTCTAGCACATGTAGATAGGATAATGTATCGCATTAGGTAGGTCAACTAGTGCATCTGACAAACAACGCATCGAGACCCTGTTTCAACGCATTTGGTCTATTTTCCAGCGCATCCAAGAATTGGCGGATAGAAGGCCTGTTCTAGCGCATCTGGTAAATTTTCTAGCGCATCTAGTAGATTACCACATAGAAACTCTTTTTTAGTGCATTGGGCCAAAATTGATGATTTTGAAAGATTCCTCCTAGATTTTGATGATTGATGATCAGGTCAGTTGATGATCGTCCTCATGATAGGTGACGAATGATGATAGGATAGATAAAATTGATTGGTTGATTGATTTATTTGACCTCGTGACAAATGAGAGTCAGAAATAGGTTGATTGATGTTGATGGATCTCATGAAAAATGAGAGTCGATTGATAGGATAGGTGCTCCTCGATATTTGATCAAAATCTCATGTGAGCTGATTTGATTAATGGATATGTTGATTGATAGGCTGATTTGATTGATGTGCTGACTTGATGCTTTAATTTTATTCTAGGAGGGTGGCTTAGGTAATTTACAAGTTCGAGAGAAGTTTCCTTAGACATACATGATCCCACAGCTGACTCTGGTAGATTTAGCCATTATTGACCAGTGCGTACTGACTTCATTGATTAATATGCCCCAGTACCAAATTAACCAAGGGTTGTTTATGGCACTTGTAGAGTGGTGGCACAGTGACCACAACACCTTCCATTTGGTTACTAGAGAGATTATAGTTACCTCCGAGGATGTATATTGTATTTTTGAGGATACCAGTCGTGGGGGATCTGGTTGTATATGAGCATGAGGAGCAGGAAGGGACCGATGCCATTCGATAGCTTTTCCATGATGACCAGCTCATTGTTTATGAGATATCTTGGTGAGAGATGATTACCACTCATCGGCCCTTCCCATGTGTGTTAGCAGGATTCATTGGAGGTTTTCTCTACCCTGACCATAGGTTGAAGGGATTTTCAATTGGATAGGGTTGGGTTTTGGAGAGCATGATTTCCCATGGTACTAGATATGCTTGGGGTTTGTGCATGCTTGCACACGTGTATCATTGTTTGTACCAAGTAGTATATCTTCAGGTGAGGAGTCTCGCGGTAGGATGCACTTTATTATAGCTATGGGCCTGGGAGCATATAGCTATTACATGGCCAGTGGGTGTAGGGCTCGACCGATAGGGCGGCCATATGGTTTTGGTTACACAGGGCCATTTTTCTAGCATAAGCTGGGCAAGTTAGAGTATTGGAGGAGAGTCCTTGATGACTTGGAAATAGTGATATGGTGACCATATCTTGATTGCGAGGTATGGCCAGAGGATGACACTAAGATACCATACGTATTTTGTAGCAAATATCTAATTGGTAGGACAACATACATCCTCTAGAGATTCCTTTTTGGCATAGTGTATAGGTAGTATGGTAGGATTCAAGGTATTTCACAGGGGGTAGCACATTATGGTCACCAGAGATAGGAGATTCTAGAGTGGGGGCCTGCCCTAGACTATGAGGTGGCATGCAAGGAGTACTATGGCTTATAGCTGGTTTTGTGGCAGTATCATAAAGAGTTCATTGATGCTCAGATGAAAGTCGATTATGTTGAACATTTCCATATGCATCCATTTCCACGGATCTCGAGTCCCAATGAGCCTACACCCATTTTGGAGGTTGGGAGGAGGGTGGGATAGGTGGTGTAGAGGAGGAGAGGTGATGTGGTGAGGAGGAGGCATAGGAGGAGGTGGGAGATGATGGAGGGGATGATGGAGGAGATGGAGGGGGCAATGGCGGAGGGAGATGGAGAGATGCGCCTGATTTTGGACCTATACCAAGGAGGAGGAGATTAGCCCCTACTAGACAGTGGCCAATGATTTTGAGGATGCCCTCCTAGAGGCAGCAGACATAGATAGTTAGGTTGCAGGCTCAGGTGTAGACTCTATAGGGTTAGGTACAGACACTGCAAGAATAGTTAGCCCAGGCACATGCGCAGTTATAGGCATAGGTACCGATGCAACTATAGGTACAATGTCAAATGGTACACCTACAAGCACAAGTGGCCACCCTTACTACTAAGAGAGATGTCACCCGAAGATAGGGAGAGCAGGAAGTGGTGGTAGTAGACAGGATCCAAACAGCTGCTAAGGATTTTGAGACAAGGTATTTAGTACGAGAGCTGAGAGAGTCCACCAAGGAGGAAAATTATTATAGGGGCAAGTACCATGGAGCAGTGCCAGCAGAGCAAAGGGTGAGTTATTCTCGATCCAGATCTAGTCGCTCTCAGTCTCGGACTACCAGCAAAGGTGTGACAAAGCCACCCCCAGGGGACCCACTAGGCGGAGCTCCACCGGGAGCAAGACCATCAAGGGAAAGCAGTAGTGGGGAGAGGCATGCGACCTCCGAGGGCAGTACCATAGGATCTCGTGGTCACATTTGATATGGTGTATCTTGATTCATAGACTTGGCTTTTGCCACATTTTTTATATTGTATCTCTTTCCACTTGGTATCATTGTACACTTGACATTTTATTTTGAATTTATATATGATATGCAGCTGTGATTAATGATCTATATGTGTTGATGATTTTTTCTTATGAATGTTTATGATGGATGTATTTAATTTATGATTATGTCATGTTTTATATGATTATGTTATGTTTGATATATGGATGCCTTTAATGAGATGGATGCTATTGTGTTTTTATGTGTTTACGAATGATTTATTTATGATGACGAATGAGATGGATGCGATATATGTAAATGAGATGATATGTATTGTATTTTTGTAATTTTTTCACATTTATATACTGGTGTATGGATGAATGAATGCATAAATGGTTTTATTATGGAATGGAAATGTATGATTTTATGCGTGGATATGGATGGTTTAATGTATGGTTTAATGTATGGTTATGAATTCCAAATGGATGAATGGATTTTGATTATGTGTGGATGTATGGATTTATGTATGGATGGATGATGACTGTAAATGTATGATTTTATGTTATGCCCCAATGTATGGTTATGGATTATGTGGCGGATTTATGTTAATGGAATGCCATGCACTTTTCTGTATGTTTTTGGTACTTTTCTAATGCACATATTTGATGTAAATGTATGAATGCAAGTGAATTATGATGATGATGTGATGTTATTATGACTGCTATGATAAATACCTTATGGATGGAAAAATGCTTTATTTTTGTGAGGTTTTCGTAATGCAAATATTATGATGAATGAATGGATGAATGATGCATAATATGATAACGATAGATGTATGGATGGATGTATGATAATGATTTTTAATGAAATAGTATGAAAATGTTAATGCGGGCAAATGATTTTTTTGTTATGTCAAGTGTACTCAACTTTATAGTGAGAGATAACATCATGTTGATTGTTACCAGCCTTGGAGAAATCTATAATGCAAATGTAGAACTAAAATAAATGCTATCCTATCTATGCAATGTTGTCATCTAATTCATTGTCCTTATTATCATCATTGAGCATTTTATTATGTTGAAATTGGGTACAAGTGTCGATGGTATAATTAGACCATGATGACCTGAGTACAACTTCCATACAACTTTTGTTAAGATTTGATAATGGAAGATAACACAAGAATCTAGGTATAATTAGACCAAGATGACCTTAGTATCACTTGTATAAACAAACAAGATTTAATCATGTTCTTATGAAAATTCAGAATGTCATCAATGATACTTTGTAGAGCATGTTCCATGACAATTTGCACAGTAGTAATAATTGACTCATAGACATCAGACAAAGAAAAATATCATTCTCGATCATAGCCCCTCTAGTTTGCGACATCATCAAGGTACTCCCGAGAAATGATAACAACAATCAAGATGCATCAATTGAACATTTTGTGCTAAAGTAATCCAACCATGATTGAGAAGGTGATCCTTCAACGAGAGTTGATTTGATTTTCCTTCATGTTTGATTTGATTTGCATGATTGATTCGTTGGTTGTTCGATGTTCAACTTTTGATGGTTGTCGTAATTGTTGTTTTTCCAAGGTTGCTTTATTGTTTGCTTTCCTATTGATTTAAGCTCAACAGTGATTTTCCCCCAGTGAGATCAAGATTTTTCCCCTAGTGAGAACAAACCCAATTTTATTATGGATATATACAATGAGAACCAAGCCAAAGTGGGACATGACTGCAGCAGTCGAATATGGACATGAAGCTTGTTGCAAGATACACCTGAATTCGCAATGATGGTGAAAGTGGACGGTCAACACACACTCAAATAGATGGAGAAGCCAATTTATCATAAATAGCACATGTTTACAAGGTTAAATTCAACCCTCACTAACAAAATGGCCATGTTGATGCAAAGGGTTGCAACTCTTGCACTGGTGCATGGATAAGATTACCGTGGATCTGGAATTTCTGAATGTCTTGACAAATTGGAGGGCCTCTCTCTCCATATTCATCCAATAGTATTCCAAATAGAGGAGTTTCTTAGCAAGGGTTAAACCACTTGAATGAGTGTCACAAATAGCCTCATGGACTTCTCGTAGTCATAGCATCAACATCCTTATTGTCAATTCTTGGTATTTGAGAAAACTTTATGTCAACAAAGTATTTCTTGAAGTCATCAATCATCCTTTTATAGGGCATCAATTTTTCATGCTTAGTTTGATAATCATCATTGACCTTATTAATGACTAGTTGAGAATCCACATAGACTTGCGGTTCTATAATTTTTCATTCCATAGCTATCTTGATTCTGATGATAAGTGCTTCATATTATGTCATGTTGTTGGTGCAAGGAAACATCAAGCGATATGATTTTAGAATAGTGTTCCCTAGGTGAGTGATGAATACAATTCATGCTCCTGATCAATGCTGAGTATAGGAACCATCAAAATAAAACACCCACTGCTTTTTTGTTATTGTTAAGACATATGCATCTAGAAATTCAACATGTAGGGGATGATCATGATGAATCGGTGCCTCAGCTATTTGATCGGTGATGGCTTGCCCTTTGATTTCTTTTTTGTTGATATATTGGATGTCAAATTCACTGCTCGTACCGTTACCCACTTGGCCAATCTTCTTGTCATATTTTATTTGCTAAGGAGATATTTCAGTGGATCTATCTTGGCTATGAGTTTGACTATATGAGTCAACATATAGTGCAACAATAGAAGAGGCTTTCCTTCTGTTGGAGGTGCTAGAATAGGTGGACTCATTAGGTATTACTTTAGTTTATTAAAAATTTCCTCACATTTCTCGTCCCATCGAAAGGAAACATTCTTGTGCAACAGATGAGTAAAAGGATGGGTCTTATTAGCCAGTTGTGATATGAATCTTCTGATTGATGGAAATCTACCTTGAAGGGTCCTTAGCTGAATAATGTTTTTCAGAGGTGGCATCTCTATTATAGCTTTCACTTTTGTAGGATCTACCTCAATACCTTTTTATAACTATATGTCCTAGTAGCTTTGTTGGCGTTACTTCAAATACACATTTCTTTGGATTTAGGCGAACATTGAACTTCTTTTATCAGGTGAATAGTTTGTCTAATATCTCTAGATGTCCTTCTCTAGTGTAAGATTTTTCCAACAAGTCATCCACATAGTCTTCCATGAAATTATGCATCATGTTGTGGAAGATGGTCATCATAGCTCTCTGGTATGTGGCCCTTGCATTCTTCAACCCGAAGGACATGACATTCCAATACAAGGTTTCCCATGGGCAAGTGAAAGTTGTCTTGTCTTGGTCTTCAAATTTTATCTTAATTTGATTATAGTCAGAAAATACATCCATTAGTGACAGCATGCCATGACCTGCTGTCAAGTCTACAATGATATCAATGTTTGGCAAGGGGAAATCATCTTTCGGGCAAGCCTTGTTGAGTTCCCTAAAGTCGGTACAAATCTGTATCCTTCCATCAAGCTTTAAAATAAGAACATAGTTGGAAATCCATTCTTCATATTCAATGGGTTTGATGAATCCGACATCCAATAACTTCTTTAGTTCTACCTTCACCAATAGGGCAATATGAGGATGCATTTTTCTGCACTTTTGTTTGACTAGTTTGATTCCTAAAGGGAGGGATAGATGGTGCATGATGAGATATGGATCTATCCCTAGAATATCTACATACAACCAGAAAAAGTTGACTTGTCACTCTTCAAAGAACCTGACAAAGGTGGGCTTTTCCAGTTCTGTCAATGATTCTGCCAGATGGAGAGTTTTTACTTTTTCTGCATTGCCGACATTGATGGACTGCGTTGGCTCGATCAAGAATTGGATCTTTCTTGCAAGTGCTCTGGGAAAGCGTCAAATTTTGCATCCTTCAGTGTGTCGAAGAGGTTTTTACCATCGGATGTGCTCTTTATTTTTATTCTTTCTTGATCTAACACTACCACAGAATGGTTTTCACCATCAGATCTTTCCTTTGGTTCATTTATTTTGTAGTTGGGAAATTTGGCACTCCACTATCTGGAAGCTTCATTATGACATTCAATAGTGGAAATTGTTTCAGGATAACCAGCGTAGAGGAAGTTGACGATGACCTCATCGTTCAAAAAGGTGGGGATATTGATAGGTTTGGTTTGGTCCCAATCTATGAGTTCAGGATGTACCAATGGTAGGGGATCATCAAATGGGTTCAGGTCAGATGTCGTAAGGGTTGTAATGGCAACGTTTTCATCAAATAATACTATGGAAAGGTCAAGGTCTATGATGGTACTCTCTTCTGAGTGATCTGTCTCGCTAGGAGTTTGATCGTCTTCACTTGAACCATCGATATTTTGCGATCCTAATTCAGGTGATCTTAACCTTGAGATTTGTTCCTCCTTGATTGTGAGAGTATATTTGTGTATCACATCAATGTCCTTATCATGATAGGATTCTTCTGATAGTGAATCTGACTCATATTCATTCGAATTAGTTTCATAGTGATCACTTGCTTGGATTTGTAGGATTCGTTCAACAACCTTTTGCTTTAGGTCGTTGTTTGTTTCTTCATCCTTTTGATGCTCTTTATATCCCAACCCTATCTTGTCTTTTGGATTGGTTATAACGTGTTGAATAGGTTCTATGATACCTTCTTTCATTTTTTTGGTAGGTCCTTGTCACTCATATCCCATTTTTTCCAAGATTGATAATCCCTTTCCATACTGGGTGATTTGGACATTTTCCATTCCTGCTTGAGAATCAATTTCATCCTTGTAGATCCAATTCAAAATATCTTTGTCATCAAATTCCTCTTCTTGGGTGCTTGCCTTTATGAATCAACCATCAAAAAGTGTGACTGGTTGAGAAGGTGATTGGGACAAGGTTGATGGTTGACCATAGGATATTGGTTAAGTTAATTGCGAGAGGTAGAGGGATTGTTAAATGGAATATTCACCTACACCTTTCCCTTTGAATTGGACTTTCTTCTCAAACAGTTTGGCCAAAGTATTGAGTTGGGCTTCAGAATTAGTAGATGTCGATGGGCTAGGTTCTTTCTTTTTCTCGAGTTTTTTGGATGATGAACTTGATTGGCTTCCTTCATTAGAGGATAAGGCTAACAACTTAGACCATGGATTGGATTGACTTGAATTGTTTGTGATATCAGAGGTGGAATCAGTAGCTTCATGGTTATGAGGCACAAATACATCCTAAACGGCCTTAAGGGTATTGCAATGTTGGGGACTAATTGAATCAGTAGGAATGGTAATTTCTTGTCCATTTCAAGGAAATTTTAGGCACTAATGGTATGTTGAAGGTACCGCTTGCATTTCATGGATCCAAGGATGACCTAAGAATATATTATATGTCAAATCCTTATCCAAAACTTGACAAACCACATCTTTCTGAATTGGACCTACCTGAATTGGTAATACAATCAATCCTTTTGAATCTCTTTCTTCATCATCCTATGCTTTGATCGTGATCTTCTTCCTTGCATCTATTTCATTTTCAGAGAACCCTAGTGCACAGACAAGTTTAAAAGTGCATATATTAAGACCAACTCCTATGTCTATAAGGACGTGCTTGACATGACTTTTATGGATTAGAACCTTGATATGAAGGGTTGCATTATGAGGATGGGTGAGAGATATGTCATCATTTTTCAAAAATCATAAGCAATGAGGCACAAGTAGATGTCCCACCATGGCTTGGAAAGCGCAGACATCCAAATTATTTGGCACTGTTGCATCGACTAGGGATTTTTTCAAGATCTCCTTGTGAGCGGGAGAGATTTTAAGGAGCTCTAATATTGATATTTGTGCAGGAATTTTCTAGAGCTGATCAACAATGTTATATTGATGAGATGTATCAATAGGTGCTTTTGAGGCACTACCTTTCAAAACATATTTGGTTTGAGCCCTTTTGGTCACATTTACAGGCACACTGTCTTGTTTTGCATTGATCTTGATGACATCAATTTGATTATCTTTTACAACCATGTTTTTTTGGATATTGAGGGCTTGATTAGAGAGGATGTTGGTTTCATTGATTGGATGGTTGATTGCAACAAGATCTGGTGTATTATTTATTTCAATGTCGTTTGCACGATCTTCAACTACTGAAATATAATAAATGCTAGTGTCATGGACATAGTTGGCACACTTTCCTTTACCGTTTGTGTTAGAAGATTCTCCTTTTTCATAATTTGGCAAAGGGTTTTTGAATACCCCATGATCGATGTTTGTTTGAGGCTCTTCTATCTGTATGATCTTATTGCCAATCAAATCTTGTATCTTGTGTTTCAATTGCACGCAACTATTGGTTAGGTGACCTTTGCATCGATGAAATTCACAAAAATGGGCCCCATTCCACCATGATGATTTTACTTTGGGCTCAAAACCTCGGGTGTTAGTAGAGTGATAATATTTTCCGCAATAAGCTCTCTCAATGCGGATTCATATGATTGACCCAAAGTTGTAAACTTTTGACGGTTCTTTGATGTTGGATAAGGTAGAGTCTTGGATGATGTGTTACTTTGATTGTTTTAAGTATTGCACTGGTTGGTATTTTGGTTGTTGCTTTGGTTGGTATTTTGGTTGGTCTTTTGATTGGTATTCAAGGTGCTTCCTATAAAATTGAAGACTGGTTTAGCATTATGCATTTCAGCAGAGGTATCATTGCCATTCTTTTTCTACTTTTTCCAAAACTTTGGTTTTTCATTGTTGGAGGAATTGGATGAATTGATTTCATTATAAATTTTCAATATTCCTCATTTGACCAAAGCTTCTTCAATCTTGATCCCATTTTCAATCAATTTTTCAAAAGTTGGAGGACATTATAATTCAAGCCTATAGCTCATGTCATCATTCAAGTTATCAATGAATACCTCTATCTTCTCCTTTTCTGGTATGGTTCGGGGATACCTTGCGAATAATCTTCTTGACATTTGCAAGAATATGAGGAATTATTCCCATTTCTTTTGTTTCACATTAAAAAGGTCCATTGTGATTTCATGTTGGATGTTATATGAATATTGGGTAATAAACTTGTTTACAAATTCTTCAAAAGATTTGATCCCCAAAGGTAATTGTGAGAACCATTGCATACATTTCCCTTCCAAACTACGTGGGAATAATCTCATCAAGTATGTTTCCTCATGGGAAAATTCAAGAGTCATTTTTTGGAATCCCCTCATGTGATCTATTGGATCGGTTTTCCTATTGTACTTGTCATATTTAGGAAATTTACAATGTTTGGGAGATGGTACCATGTTGACACTTTGATCAAAAGGGTAGGGACATATATCTTGTATGGAATATCTCTTGGTAGTCCCTGTTTGTATTTTATTCATTTTTTGTTGAAGGGTTTGGATTTTCTGTTTCAAAGTGTCCACGAGGTCATTTGTTTTTGCTTCATTTTTTGTTTCCTTTTGTGTTTCGATTTCTGTTTTCTTAGGAGTTCTTTTTAATTTGGTGACATCAAAATCGTCAGGTATCTTGACTCCTTTGTTTGCTAACATCAAAAGGTATCTTTCCCCATCCTTTTTGAAAACCTTTCCTAGGAATTTGTGGAAATTTGGGTCTTGTTGGGCTTGTTGGACATCTTCTTTATTTACCTCCTCAGTTTCGGTTTAATGGATGTTATGAAAGGGGTTTTCTTCTTGTTCAACCATGGTATCTTGGGTTTCAATTTATTTTTCTTGGATTTTTAGCCTTTGAGATATTTTTTGGATGGGCATACAAGTGATGAAAATTTTCTAAATTTCTGACCAAAGTTTTGGGAGTGCGAAAAGGATTGGTTAAAATCTGATTAAGCAAGCTTTATTTTGGGATGAAGGATGATGAATCTTGATGGTGAAACGTAGATGCTAAATCATAAATGAATGTGATGAAAAATGCACTTTTGGATGTTTGATCAAAGTTTAGATGAGGGATTTTTACTTGAAAATGTTAGCTTCAACAAGATTGAGCTCTATTGTATCAACTGATTTAGACGATTGGAATATTGTATTGTCAGTTGCAGAATGTAAGAATGATGAATGGGTTGACTATGATTATGCCTTTGTGAAAGAGCTCTTCATTGATAATAAGCTTGTGAAGATAAAGGCTCTAAAGAAAAATCATCAATATGTCCTCTATGAAAGTTGTGATCTCTATGGATGAAGGTTTGATAGTCAAGCAAGACCTTCCTACTTTGGTACAAGAAGCGTCTCCTTTTCAAAAATTTCTTATAGCCAAATTGCTTTTCTAGTTTCTTGATTCATTTGGTAAGGGATTTCCTGACAAATGTTGTTGATTTCCACTCCCTTAACATAAAATGATTAGTGTAAATATCATAGCTTGATTCAACAAGGAAAAAATGTTTTTTCAGAGGGAATATCTAAACTATATGTTAACTGACAAGCAGAAGGTCGAATTTAGCTTTTTGTTTGAAAATTTACCAGATGCGCTAAAACAGTTTCCAGATCCACCAAAACTCTGAAGATGTGTTATGGAATGGTACAATGTGCTATAAAAATTGTTGGATATGCCAGAACAGGCTCTCGATGCACTATGAAAAGTTTTGGATGCACTATAGGATTCAACAGATGCGTTGAGATAGTATATGTTGGGATATGACCGGGATGCGCCAAAACAGTAAATGTATGTGCTGAGATATGCAATGTATGCACTAGGGAAATCAATGGATGCAATGAAATATGACAAGGATGTGCTAGGACAGTCATTGGATTATCTCCTGAATCAATGGTTTGATATTTTAGAGTATAGTGTTTGCTTGAATTTTGGTTTAAAACACATAGGTAAAGACACATCAAACAAGCACAATCCTAGGTTGTGCAGGACAATATTCGTTTTGATTCCACGTGGATTTTACTCCAGTCGCACTTATTCTTAGCAGGTGATTTAGAAGCTTGGCCACATAGGCTACCCCTTATAGTGCACTCACTTCTCAGTTCAACCAAGATTAAAACTCCCATGAATCTCCCATGACAACTTTTTGACCTCTACTAAGAACTATGAGAATGTGGATGTCTTGGCAACAACCATTGCTAGACCAAAGAAGAGAAAGGTGGTTTTTGGCTTACTACAACAAAGGGGTTTTTAGTAAGGGAATTTTTTTATGGGTAGGCTATACATACAGTAAGACCAACTCACTTAAGGAGGACTCCTAGCCTATAGAGGTTATGCTCTACAGGTTTTCACGTACCACATGGGTACTAAGGGAATCACTTGTCGGCATAACCATTTGTGGTCCTTGAACTTTCCGCAAGTCCTCATTTTATATAGCAACTAGAAGGAATTGGCCTTATCCTATTACCTATCTGGGTCATGCTCTTGGGGTGATTACCTCTTGTCCCACAAAGGTAGGCCCTCTAAGGATAAAAATAAAAATTAATGAATGGGTCTGGCTTTCTGATCACCCAGTTAAGGGGAGAGCATACATGCCTACCACTCCAAACACAGCAGACATGAGGTTTATTTATACTTCTAATTAAGTTATGTTCCTATCTTAACCAAAAGAAATGAACAATTAAATCCCTACAACCAAATATTAGTAGTTTCAGCTTTAAATTATTTGACAGTGTTCTTTTATTGTCTCAATGGAGTCTTTGACTGTGTACAAGGTTCCTGCAAAATAGAAAAACACAAATTAGTTTCGAGAATCTAGAAAAATTATCTTAAAAACCAGATGCGCCATTACAGTAACTGAATGCGCTAAAACTCAGACTGAATGTGCTAAACTACTGAATGCGCTGAAAGAGAGACTGAATGTGCTAAATGATAGATCAAATGCGCTAAACTATCGAATGCACTGAAAGACATACTGAATGCGCTAAATGATAGACCGAATATGCTAAACTGGAAAAGCACAAAATAAAAAATGAGACTCCCTGATGCACCGAAAGAATAGTTTTATGTGCCGAAGTAGCAACCCGATGTGTCGAAACAAAAGTTGAAAGTGCTAGAAGAACTGCCAGATGCGTCAAAATAGAAACTCAATGCACTGATAAATTTTCCAGATATGCCAGAGAAAAATTATGATGCACCGATTCTTCACTTTTCATGAAACCTGCGAAGAGAAAACTGAAAAATAAAAACACATTAATGATGGGGTGAAGCCCCATGGTGGGTGCCAATTTATGTGTGTGATATAAAATGTATCAGTGAGAGTAATTAATCATCACTAAACAACACACATCAATGAAATATATTACATCTAATGAAAGAGAAATAATAAAACAAACTATTATAACCCTGCATTTGAAATCATTCCATTGTCTTATATTCCTGGCGATTCCTCAATTCATGCTCTCAGAATTACTTGTCTCACATGAATCTGTGAAATGGAAACCTAAGAAACGAGAATCTATTATAAAATGCAAACTACAATGCCTACATCATTATGATTTTGTGTTTTTGAAGATAAATGTTGAATGATCTATGATGAAGTGTTGATGTGATTGAAATGATACTAAAACTAGTAATACAAATCTGATAGTGATGTTGTATAAAAGAAGCAATAAACTAAAATTCTAAAATGGAAATGACATGCTAATGCTTAAATGAACTAAAATTCAAAGTGCAAACTACAATGCTCACTAAAATTCTCTCCAATTTGTAATGATATTTTTGCAGCATAAACTTTTCAAATTCTCCTTATTGAAAAGTTGTAGAAATTCTCCCTATTTATAGAATTTTCCAGGTTGGGAATGATGTGGGAGTGATGAACAGTCGAGATTGTGATCCTGATGCATCAATGGTTGAGCGCGAAGAGGTTGCAGAGAATCATGGAGGTGGTTCCCTGAAAGAAAACATTTTGCCAAGTGTTGAAGGGAATCAAAGAAAAGAAGAAGCCATGTGTCCAAGGTGGTTTCAAATTTGTTACAGTTTTGTTGAGGAGAATCCCATTTTAGAAATTAGAAAATACAATTTCAAGTGCCACATGGTGACGTGGCAGGTGAGGTGGAAGGAAGTTAGAATAATATGTAGAAATGTGTCAATTTGAATTTAAAATCCAAATTTAAATGAAGAGGGGAATTGGCTAAATGAAAATTAGTTAATTTGTGCATTTAACTAATTTAAGAGGAAAATGATTTTAGAGGCCAATTTGAATTATTTTTTAAATGAAAGAGTGAAAATTAACTAAATGACAAATTATTTAATTTGTGCATTTAATTAATTTAAGAGGGAAATGGTTTTGGATAAGAAGAATATTTAGAAATGGACTATATAAATAAATTTTTCAATTTATTTATAAGTAGAGGATTTAAGATTTTATAAGTTAAATAACAAGTATTTAATTCATTTGTGCTCAGACCATTTTTATGTGCATACAGTATGCACTGTTGAGATTGTTTGTGTTTTTTTTTTAAAGAAGAGGGTTGTTGAGAACCCATCTTTCATCACTAGTTTGGAAATAGCATTTGTGTGGCTATCATCAAAGGTAACTACCAACTGTGTAAAACGCGATTCGCTAAATAAGTCAAATATGTCATGTAAGTAATCATCCCACTCAATTATGAATATCCTACTTCCTTGAATCGTGAAAAACTAATGGTGTAGGAACAGTCAATACTAAAAAAGAAGAAAATAGAGGAGATGTGTTATCAATATAAGGTGAAGGAACCAATGAGTAGGATAGAAATCCAAGGTTCAAATAACTAAATTGCATCTCCTTATGTGTTTTGAAGGTATCAATGTCATCTATACTCAAACCATCATCAAAGTCAAACAAACCAAATGAAGAAAAGGAGTGTAATCTATAATTAGGATCAACATGACCTGTGGCAATAAAGTATCCACTCTAAAAATCTTTGATGATCAAGTAATGTGGTGTGAACTCAAAAAAATTTCCTATGCTACTATGTGTAATTTAATAAATGGAAAAGATATTATTGTATAAGGTACATAAGGTACATCATTGAATGTTCCTTCACCAATTTCAATAGATCACTTTTCAAGCGCTAATATATAGCTGTCTTTTACCATCAATATTGGTGGGAATGAACAAGGATAAAATATGGAAAATAGTTCCTTGTATGTAGCCATGTGGTGTGATACCCCAAATTCAAGAAGCCACTTGTGTAGTGTAGTTTTTAAGAATAAACGAGTATCATATGAATTTTATTATCCTTTCTTGGATATGAAAATGATGTGGATGGAGAAAATAAAGAACCATTTATCCTAGTTTTAGGCAATTAAATTTTATTTTGTTGAAGAATAATCTATAATTCATCAATTTTATTTTTATATTAGTGTTTTTCTTCATGCCCTAGTTTCCTATTATAAGTACATTTGAGCTTCTACTGAGAATTTTCCATTTTGTTGACAGAGATGAATATGATATATTATATTATTTTGATCCTTTAGCTTGATCCTTAGTTTTTTATTTCCCTTAGATGATTGAGAATTTAATGGTTGAAATTTTTACAAGGTGATAGCATCCATAGATATTTTCATTTTTCTCATACGAGTCTATCAAAACATTGATGCAGGATCATCCAAGCATACTTGTTGAAATGGAAGAAAATGGGTGGAAATGAATAGGAGACCTAAAAATGAGGGACCTATGCCAAAAATAAAAAGAGGGTATCCACCTTTTCCATTTTCATCAGGAAGAGGGATAGAACAACAAATGATTAGAATTGACTTGCAACCCTCAAGGTGAGTCAACCCTAGGTTTGGACACTATAATGCCCTAACTTCCTTATGACAGAAATGATTGGACAATAGTTTTGGGAGACGAATAAAAGTGAATTAGCAATAAAACTTATGAGATCTAACACTTAAAACATAAAATATTATGATATCACTAATAGAAACAACCATCAACCAATAGATCTAGGAAGATTAGGATGGTATGTACTTGGGTCCTGTAGTGTAGGAAAATGCACACCCTTGAGTTTTCAGACTTTTTTGGGCCCGCCTTGCTTTATTTATCCTTATTTATGTCTTAATTCGTCCTATTTTGCATGCACAAGCCTAATAAAATATATATTTTTATGGCTAATCCCAAAAAAACATCAAAGGATAAATGATAATTTATTGATCTTGGTTGTGTTTCCTTGATTTTTTGATTGGGACTAAGATGCCACCTAGAGCATCTTTATCCTCCAAATGTCTTGTGACCCTCTTTTTAAAAGAACCTTAAATGGGCCCCTTTTTGGAGTATGTGCCCCGAGTTTCAAGGCTCGAGACAAAGACGCCACCTAGGGTATCTTAGTTCCCCTCAAGTTATTTTCAAGATTTAGCCTCCTTTAATTAATCATTTCATGTGTCAACTTGTTGTGGTGTAATTTTGGGATATTAAGCATGGATAAGTATAAATACAAGGTTTTTTCACTCATTTTTTATTTGAAAAGCATTGAAGTATTCATCATAATAGAATAATTGGAGTTCACAAGAGCATTCAAGAGAAATTCATCAAGCATTTGGAGCCATCATCAAGATTCAAGCATCATTTCAAAGATATTCTTGCATCATGTGTGCTTTTGAGCTAACATTTGTGATGTAGGGTTTTGATTCAAACAAGTAATTCAATTCAAGATCTATCAAACATTCCTTTGATTCAAGATCTACATTCAAGCTAGCCACTTCATACAAGTTTGTAGATTTCCTAACAAGGGTTTGGTGAGTTGCAACATAGCACTTTGTTCATTCATCATTTCCATCCATAATTTCATTTCATTCCAAGGTTTAATTACTAACAAGGGGTTTGACTAAGGCAAACCCCCATTTACTAACAATCAACAAGTTTTTCCTCACTTGCATGTTTATTTTTGCAAATTTAGGTTGAAGATCATTTGAAGTGCAAAAATGTAAACTTGCAAAGTCATATTCACACAATGTCACCTACAGGCTAGATCTGGAAGTTTCAGGACCTGAAATCTGAGAAGAAGAAAGTTCAAACATTGAGCCTCGGGATCACATTTAGGGATTTTAGAAATTCAGATCAGGACTAAGTCGGTAGTAAGGGTGTCATAGTCTTCCCAAGGTTGTTTTGTAGAGATTCTTTCAGATTTCATTTCAACATCCAGATATTTTGTATTTTCCCAAAAAATAGCACCAGGACTAAGACAGTAGTAAGGGAGTCTTAGTCCTCCCTAGCATATTTTGACAGCATTTTTTCATTTCTATAATCCTCATCACAATTCCAGACTTCCCATGTACACACATCCTAACTTACTGTTACTTGATTTTGTTATTTGCATTCATCATTTGGCTTGCATACTATGTTTTGTGAGTTGAATGTTAAGTTTTCTTTTCCAAGATTTTTCTCGGTGGTGATCCCTTCAAAGCCTAAAGAACCCCCCCCTTAGGTCTTCCTTGTTGATAAGTGACTCACCTTTATGTTGATATTCAATCCAATTTGGGATCCTAGGGTATCCTTCCTCCTTGAATGAATGATTTTTGGGGAAGAGTGGTGTCTTATGACCTAAGTTATAAAGCATTACATTCCCCAATGGTTTATTTTGGTGAACCCGACATTTTGGACATTCATTTTTCTAATTTGGAGTTCACTAAGGTCCTAGATCTAGGTTGTATTCATTCTTGCATTGCATCTTGCATTAATGAAAGTGCATCTAGGTTTTCTCACATTTTCATTAGTGAAAGTGCATATATAGGTTGCATTTTTTCTTTCTTGCATCATTTTATCTCATTGAAAATTTGAAAATTGCATTGTTAATCATCCTACTTGCATTTAGAGACATTGTTATTACATTCAAATTGAAAAAAAATTGTATTCAATTGCTTGTCATTAGTTACTTTTTCTTGCATTCATTGGAATACTTTTATATTTCTAAATATCAGGTCACTGAGTAGGCAACCTGGGAACATTATTAGCAACTTAGATTCTTGTATTTTTCTGTAACAATCTTCTAATGGGACAAAAATTCCCTTACCGGAGTCTTAGTCCCTGTATGGGTTTTCAGCTCAGAACCTTATCTCAGTTGTTTGCATTATATTCTAGTTTTTGCAACATTAGAATCTCATCAGTAGGACCAAGATGCCCTTACTGTTATCTTAGTTGCTATTGACTTTGACTTTGTAGTTTTCAAGGTTTTGAAAATTATTTTATGTGCTTTTGTTGGTTGCTTTTAGTTTTTTGTTACAGTTTGTAAAATTATTGTTAGTCCAATTTCTTTCATTTCAAGTGTAATTGTAAGCATGGGATATTGTGTTCATTCCACTTTCTTTGGTTTATCCCTTGCAATTTCTTCACTCCCTTAGCTCTTGCATACACTTGATATCTTTCAAATGAAATAAATTTTGATCAAAAAGAAATAAATATGCCTCACACCAACCCTAGTCACTCTACATTAAATGGGTTTCTTAATTTTTGGCATTAGCAATTTTTTACTATCTATGATATCACAAAGATCCGTAAACATTCAATAAAATTCTATAGAGAGAGTATTTGCTCATGGGCCTTGAGCAAACATATTCATGTTACAAACAACCATTATGTTGAAGACTTAAACATCTTATACTTTAGAGGGGTTTAAAAGGAATTATAACTCCCCCTGAAATAATACTTTCTCTTTACTTGTTGAAGGATTCATTTGCACCATGGTGATGTATAGATGCACTCTTTACTTCACTTTCTTCCTTCTTCTACCACACTTTATTTATTTCCTTCTTTTTCTAACCAAAGTTCTAGAATTTTTTAGTAGCAAAAGATCTTGCATTGTTTCCCTTGCAGAACCTTGTAATGTGTTCTGGTTTATTACAATTGTAGTAGGTGATACTAGCTTGTGGAGAATAATTACTTGTCATATTGGATCTACAATCAACATCCCTATGGCCAGAATTGTTGCATGTATAACAGTAACCATAGAAGGATTGAGGAATCATAGCATTAATATTCCTTATCATTAGCTTAATGACCAAATTTTCTTGTAAGCATAGCATTGAACATGAAATGATTGAGAGTTCATAGAATTGTACCTAAGAGAACTAAATGAATCCTGACTCATATTACTTCTACACTCAGCTATCTTATGACCAAACTTATTGGAAGCATATTAGTAACTATTGAACCTAATAGGAGCAATTTGTTTAGGATCAGGCTTTCTAAAGTTTATTTTCTTTTTCTAATGAATCCTCCTTTCTTGTTGTCTTGATTTATCTTTGCATTTTTGAAGGATGTCTCCTTAGGTTTTTGAGTGTGGAAGTGTAAATAAAAACTTTACAACACCCTAAATAAGGCATCATTAAGTCTATTTTGTTAAAAAAGGCCCTAGACTTGATGTGGAATGTGTAAAACACATTACAACACTAAATCAAGGCAACATTAAGGTCATTTTTCATTAATTATTCCCAAATTAAGGAAAAAGGGATACCTTTTCTATTACTACATTTTGCCACCACTTTAGTGAGATTTTTCCACCATGTCAAACTCACACTAAAGTATACATTCAAGACACTTATGTATGCAACAATGAAAGAGATACACAATCATACCCTATCAAAGACCAAGAAAAACAAAGTAAAATAAAGGATCAAACTTCAACAGTTTTTCCAATGCGATGTGGAAAAGGTCTAGGCTATTTGTCCAAAAAAGTTTAAAAAGAGGACACGATGTCCGCTATGTAAATGACACACACACTCACTCTAGGGCATTGGAACTTCAAGTTGTCCACTAGGTGAGTATCCCGAAAATCATGGAAAATGAGAGAATCATATTAGGCTCCCATACCATATCAAAGTTATCCTCCTGACAAATTTGATAAGGCACCACAATCATGAATTCTTTATGAATATTATGTTTATAGGTTTTTATTTCAATGGGATCTCGCTTCATGTAAGGTCTTCTTCTTAGGGAACATTGTGTCTAATATCTCCAAGAGAGGACAAATCAAGAATATTAGATTGCCACTTATGGGATGCCTCGCTTCACATCATGCCACTAAGGTAAAGTCGTATACTTAGATATATCACACTCTTGGAGGACATCAAACCCAATGATACTAAGAAGAAAATGATGCATCACAAGAAAGAAAATCACACCATGAAATATGACAAATTTCAAAAGATGTTATCGATGTATGCCCCCACTTTAAAGCGGTTGCTAACACCATTGTTGTGAGAAACTACTTTAAAGTAGCCAATGTTTTCTCCTAAGACATTGAGAGATTTCCTTAGAAAACCCTATGCCAAGTCATATGTTTATGACATAAATATACGACATGAAAAAGGAGGGAGGGGTTGTCCCCAAGAATACTCAAGGGATCTATATATTCAAGGTCATTATCTCTTTGCTACAATGTTGTCATAGAGTGTGAAAATTATATCATTCCCAAATACTCATAGAACTGGAAGAATGACACATAAGGAGTGAAAACAAAGAAAAATACTTTCATGTAAACATGGAAGAGACCTAAATGTCTAAATGCCTTTCATTATCCCCAAAAGGAAAACATAAGATAAATTAAAAAGGAAGAATGTAGGTACATATAGAGGAATGCACAAAAAGAGAGAAATAGAGATACATCAAACGAAACAACATAGGGGATTACATTATGCACATGAAATCACATAAAGAAACATGAAAAGGAAAACAATGCAAAATTACTAGTAAGGCACATGTGAGTCAACCTGTAGTAGGTCATTTGTATTTGAATCTTGATCGGTATAAACAGAAGGCGGACAACTAGTCAAAGGGACATCACATGCCAAAACTAGGACATGACTAACTAACTCCTTTCCCCCACCAAGTGAAGGACAAGGATGACCCGAGATAGGTGATGAGAATGAGCTCCTTGTGATAAAAATGAATGATTTGCAATGTATGTGAAACATGTCATAATGAGGGTGCTATGAGCATACAACTATTACATGACAAGGAGTGGAATGCATGCTATTGCTATGTAATTGCTATTTCATAAAATTTACCATCATCAAAATGAAAATCACTCAGTATAAATTTCTATTCACGACACTCATCAGTAAGATACCCAAGAGTTATATGGTATGCACAGTAATTCATATTTTTCTTAGGTATGTTGCTTTTACTACGAGGTGGCAATTTGATCAAACCATTTTTAAGGAGATCTACCATCTTTCATTCAACTTCTATTTGAGTATGTAAGAATGGAATTTTTTTGAGTTTGTAAGTTTTTTGTTGCTTGCTTGATTCACTAATTTATTTAGGTTAATATAGAGAAGGACCTAAGATGATCCTATCATTCTTGGTAGGCATTGGTTTTTCTTTAAGATGGAGGACACTTATGTCAAGAGGAGGATATTGATATCATATTCCTTTGATTTGTTTAACATGAATTTACTCTAAAAGTTTATGAATTTCATGATCATTAGTTATGTCACATCCTTGGTTGGTTAAGATCTTAAATCCTTGGCCATAAGTCTCTTCTAGGTTGATGGGAGTGTTGGTCACTTTGTCAACATAATATGAATTACTATGCACTTGACAAGAGCAACTAGGTTCACTCATTGTTGAAAGTTTAGGTTTAGTTTGTGACTCAATTTCAGGATGTAAAATACCAAACATATCAAGTTGTGTTGGTTGTTTCATGAAAGGATGGAAGGATGCATTATTCTCAAGATTGTTAAGGAGAACATTTATGAATTCATTCATGCTAGCATCATCTTCTCCAATGATGTCAACTTCACGAGGAAATTCATTAGGAGTTGAGTGAGCATGAGTGGGTTCAATTGCATTAGGAACATTACCAAAAATACAACTGGAAACATCAACCAAAGAAAATAAAGACTAACACATATTTCTAAAACACTTGTCCATTTTAAAATTTTCAGACTTAAAACAAGGCAATTGATTGGTTACACTATGTAACAATTTGAAAATGAAATGTTGTAAATGCAATTTTGAAATTATAAGAAGCACTAAATGAATGAACCAAATCAAGCTAGATGTAATGAAATGAATGAAACAGAAAATCAACAAACTAAAAAAAGATATGATAGCAGCAAACATAAAACATAAAACGGAATATTTTAATTTCCAAAAAAACACTATACTCACACTTTTACCGGTTCATTCTATATCTGAAAAATTGAAGGGGAAACTCGAGTGAGGGACAAATGGAAGGTAATGGGCACCACATCACAGCGTAGAATAGTCAGCACTTAGAGTTCATGGAATTACAGTGTTAGGAATTACTAAGTCCTCCTCATATGGCGCTAACAGAAAGCAGTCGTGGAACTTACTATCGTTTACGTAACATTTACACAGAGTTGGAAATATTCAGCGGCAGAATGTATAAAATGCACAGCAATTTCCTACTCACAAACAAGCTGATTGCTTGTCCAACTCAATCTGAAGAAAAGAAGGTTTCTTTTGCTTCAGTTGGAATAGAGCAGGTAGAAAGAAGTTTCTTCATTTAAAATGGGCATGAAATTCATGGCTTGCGTGCCCATTCTGGGCATGCTAATGAGTGTAGTAATAGCAGAAGCAGAAGTTCAATCTGCCCAGAATATTTTAGACAATGATTGGACGCCACAAGCAACTATTGATGCTCGCAGTGTTTTCAATGTAGAAAAATATGGCGCTGGCGCAGATGGCAATCCAAAACATCTTTCTTTTGAGGTAATTCATCACTTTTTAAAATATAGTAGCAGCTCATTACAAGTAAAATTTATTTGAGGTAATGTTTAATGTTTAATGTTCTTCCTTTTCATTGCAGGGACAACTGTGGAAGGGACGTGGCAAAAAGCCGAAACGTCCAGGGGCCAACAAAGGACGAGATCCACAAAATAATTAATCCATAAATTTTCTCACTATTTCATGTGTTTTATTGTAGTCAAATAAGAACTTACGAAGCTCCCATCAATAGTTTTTGTGGGCTCCTATTTAGTTGTAGGACATTTCCCAGAAATAATCATATGAAATATATTATTATCATTGGGTGTTATTAAATTTACAGTCTCTTTGTAATGTATTTTCTCCATTTAATATTAAGCATATGGTTGAGGAAATTGAAATGAGGTTGGTACTTGTTCATACACAAATTGTCAAATCTATGCATAACATTAAACATATTTGTTATAATATATTTAAATTTTTGGGTTCGAGTTTCCTTTATTGTACTATCTTCATAATTTTTTGTGAATATTTCAAAATATTATAAAGAAATATACAAATGGTCTATGTGGTTTAAGGTGATAAAGATATTGTTTTAGTAAATTGATGTGTCCTTTATATTCAATTTAAGTTCAACAAATAATGATAAGTTTTTTCCTTCATTTTTATATAATAATATTTACACAAATGGATACTTTTTGCATAAAATAGTTATTAATATGTGACATAAATTTATATCAAATCATCTCACAATAGATAATATTAATAGACAAGACCTTTTGAATCTAAAGTTTTCAAATAGTCTTATTATGATGTTTAATAGTACTTGTTTTCTCATCTTTGATATCATGATCCATTTTTATCCCTTTCCCTATTTATGACTTCATCATATATTACCTTAACTTTAATTTTTATTATGCATTCATTGCAAACTAATTTATAAAAATCCAAACAAAAGTTGTAGCTGTTTACATTAGCTTCTTCTTTGTATTTATTATGTTTAAGAGTTTACTTACTAGAAGTGTCACCTTTTCCTAAAGTAATTTTTTTATTTACATTAATTGACCAATTACTAGTATCTATAGATCTATAAGAAAGTAAACTATTGTAATATCTATGGACATGTGACATAATATAATTCATTTCTAATAATTTGAAGAGTAATATATGAAATATGTATCGGATACTAGATGTACACACATGAATAAAATTATACAACTTGGAGGATCAAATGGTAAATATAATAATGGATTTGTATGTCTTGTAGTGATTTTTTTTTGCATGCTTAGTGAATACATCAGAGTTAATATGGAAATCATTGATTTCTCATGTATATCGTATAATCTTATTAATTATTAGAAGAAAAAAAAATTACACCGTTGTGATATTTTACCTACCATGCAAGTTACCATTGTTTTTCATATCATCACACCTAAATACTAAAATAATTTAGCAAGAAAAAACCATCCACGTTATAATTTCTAGCATTATATCCTTATTAGTAATAGTCATGACAACAACTATATATCCTTATTAGTAATAGTCATGACAACAACTATATACCATTATTTTACATTAGTCAGGACAACAACTATATACCATTATTTTAGATAGTATACATAATGATATCTATTGCATATAGGCATTCCCTATGTATACTCCCATGAATATTTTCCACATATACACATTTCGTAAGTATAATCTCATATTCACTAAATATACATGTTCCTTATGTATTATCCTATATATATATATATATATTTCATAAACATATTCCTTATATAAATATTCATAAACCCATGGACCATATATATACATACTCTACATATATACTCTCAAAACAATATCATATATAGAACTTCTATGTACACATTCATAAAAATTAATGTCAGATATATGTTGGAGAATTCCAAGATCAAAGAGCATTGAAAAAACTTCTACAAGTGAATAAATTAAGCACAATAGTATGTCTACCAATATATAAAAATAAAGATTGTATAAATATAATGATGAATCCTTGTATATATTGGAAAGGATGAGGAGGTAGGAAGGTAGGACTAAATAAACCCTCGAAAGATGGGACACTTGTGAGCCCACTTTACAAGTATGTGAACAAGTGTCAATAGGTGTCTCAAGTGATAAGCACACATGTCTCAATTCTATGAAGTGATACAGAAAGATAAGAAACCTAAGTAGACTTAAGCTATGAGTGTGAATAGGTTAATCCTAGAAAGGTGATCAACTAACTAGGTAAATAGTGACTCTATTTACACTAACACCCCCCTAATTTTCCATTTAGGGAGTAATATATTCTAGATGATGAGTCTTGGCTACTTGGCCATGTTCAGTACTCACATACAAATTTATCATAAAGTGGACTAAAGGAGAACAACTCAGTAGCTCCAAAAAAAAACCCCTCTTCAAAAAGAGAAATGATGTAATGAAATAAAATGTACATGTGAAGAAGATAGAAGAGGGAATCATGATGATTCCCCAAGAAATAATTTTATCAAATAAGTACAAGATATGTTTGAGAGCTAGAGAGAGACTATGGAGCCCCCCATAAGATCATAAAACTTGTAGTGTTGAGTGATTCCCGAAGAAGAATGTAGAATGTGATCTCTGAATGTTGAAAATCATTTCTTCCTAATGAAAGAAGATGAACTATAGATAGCTACATGAGATATTTTCATGTGATAAAAATATTAGTCTTTTAATGATGCACAAGGTCCCAAGAGAATGGTCAAATCTATTAAAGCTATTGAAATTCTCCATGTGAAGGTTGATGTAGAAAAAAAGCCAAAGATGTTGATAGTTGATGCAGGAGCATCCTAGGTGAAAGTTCAATCAGCATCAACCAAAAAAAATTTAATTTGGAATTTGCATTTGTATTTGATGTTAGAAGGCTAATTTGAATAATTTTGGGCATAATTATATTTAATTAAATAAATGTCACTTTTTTCATGCAAGTTGGCAAGTGGTACAGGAAGATCGAGTAGAAGTTTTGGAAGAGGAACCATTAGAGGAACCTATTTTAAGTGTGGAGAAGATGGTCACAAAGCATATGATTGTCCTCATGAAGAGGAACAAATTCTCAAAGAAGATAAAAAAAATCAGAATAGAGCAACAAAATGTGAATAAAGAAGATGCAGGTGTTGGAGATTGAAGATTGCATCAAATGGTTATCATTAATGTCAGCAGGTTGTCATTGATGTCAACACAGTACTGTATGTATGATTCATTAATCGGATGATTTTTCCCATTGAAGATTACTATTATATGTGGTTCAGTATGTTGGTTTTTAGGTTCGGTTCCTACCTTGTGAAAAACTTCGATTCAGTTATTTGAAGATCTTGGCTGACTTAGCATGTGCAATAATCTATGGATGTTTGACTGACCTAATTGATGAGTATGATACATATATATATATATATATATATGCATATATGTCTCTTGAGAATATATGAAGAATATATGATAAAAAGGATATGAAAATATATGGAAGATATGGGTTATGAATATAGCATAATAGAATAAGTGAAGCAAGCGAAGACAATAAGTGTGTGATCAGAGCAGAACTATTGAGTGATTATTGATATACAGTATTACCTATACCAAGCTCCATCTGGAACTGAATCCAACACAAGAAATGTGTAATTCATCAATTCACTTTTGGCAGTAAGTCATCACTTTTGTATCTCTGTGGTAGTGAGCCATCTGGGTTGTAGCCCTGTGGACAGTGAGTCCTTATTCCAGGTAGTGACCCTTATTCTAGGAAGTGAGCCTTATTTCAGGCAGTAAGCCTTTTTGTAATCAGTTTCGATATTCTCTATAGTGTGAGTTAATCCTCACCGCAGTTTTTCCCTTATTGGGTTTTCCACGTAAATCTGGTGTTACTGTGTTTATGTGATAAAAAAAAAAATTATATATTTATAGATAAATCATTTATGATTTAGCTTTGGTAAATAGTAAAGGCAATTATATTGGTGACAATTGATTCACCCCCCCCCCCCTCTCAGTTGTCTTGTTCAACAATTAGTATCAAAGCAAGGTCCTTTGGAATAACTCTAACAACTTGAAGGAGATCTTGGCAAGTTGAACAAATGGTGAAGGGATCTGACCTAGATGAAGAATTGAGAACAAAGACCTCAGAATATTAGAATGAAGATCTGAAAGAAAATGTTAAGCAAGTTGGTTAATGTATTCAAAAACTAAGAAATCGGATCCGAAAATTTAAGTTGAAGCACAAAGAAGTTTATCAGGAACTAAAAGAAGCTAAGGAGACTGTTGAAAATCTAAGGATGAAACTTGAAGAAAGAAAAAAGGTGGAAGAGAATCTGAAATTGGAAATTGAGCAAAGCAAAAAAATTATCAATCAAAAAACAAAAAAATGTGAAAAGCTTGAATAGGAAGTAGTAACTCATAAATCTGATCTGGAAAAGGCAAAAAGTTTTGAAGACAAATTCAAGATAATCTCAGGATTGCTTGATGAATTGATTTCATCTTGAACCACCAAAAATATAACACTAGACCTAGAGCAAGAGGATTCCCTATACTAGACCCTTAGGGTTTTTCACCCTAGGAGCACTTGGTGTGGGGGAATGGCACTCTTTCCGCTTGGTGGTTATGGGATTTTTGGTGGTTGCATTCAAAGGGAGGGTTGATTGATGAAGGTTGTGATATGTATGTGTTGTGTGGCTAAAAAATAAAATAAAATGATACTAATCTAATGTATGAAATGTAAACAAAGAAAATATAAACTAATGCAAACTAACTAAACTATATGCGCTAAATGTATGCAAAATAGAAGGTAACTGGAAAGTTGAGAACCTGTGCACCTAGAAATGGAATGTTCCAAATGAGAGGCCCCGGAATGCTCTAGAAATTGTCTGAAATCAACAGAGGGACACTTACGCCAAGTTGGGAAACCTAGTCCTCCTGTCAGGAAAATCTGTCAGACTGGGTTTCGAGGAAAAGGGTACATAGAAATGAAAAAACCCTTTTTTAGGCTTAGCACAGGGATAAGGTCACCAATAGTGGTGACCTAGTCCTCTTGATGCTTTTTGAGGATTCAGGTTCTGATTCTATGGGTCTTGATTGATGTTTCCCTTTTCTACAGCAATTTGTGTCTAAAACTCCTAAAAATGACTTGTAGCTTATCTTTTTGCTCCTTCTAGGGTTTGATGCCCTGATGTGACTTGAGTGGAATGCTTGTACTTCCTCCAACACTTTGTGCTTCAAAGTACAAAACCTGCAAACACATGCAAAGACCAAGAGAATGTTGGGGTTAGGGAATAGGGGTTTGCCTAAGTCAAACCCAAATGAGATAAATCCAAAGGAAAGATACTTGAAGGATAAATAATTTAAATGCTCAACAAATCCTTTGTTGTTCAGGTCTACAACATGCAAGAAGAGCTCCAATGGAGGTTGCTTGTGAAACCCTTGTGCTTGGTTACTTGCTTGTGAAGATAGGAGTGCAAGAGTGCTTGTGAATGCTAAATGATCTTAAGGGGGGTCAAAATGAAGGTGGAAACCCTTATTTCTACATGCAAAACCCTAATTTTCCTGAAATGCAACATGATAGGCCGACACTAGGGTTTAGGAGGCAAGATTCTTGTTAGGTTTTATTTTAAATTTTAAATTTATGCCAAAAGGGACTAGGTCGCCCAAGGTGGCGACCTAGTCCACTTGGGCAATTTCAAGTGGTGGTCGGAATTAAATAATGTTTAATGAATTTTATTAGGTTTTCCTCTTGAAACACACTTAATTCGGGACTAAAAGTACATTAAGGGGAAAAATTAGCATAAAAAAAGGGTTAATTAATGAATGATAAGCCTAGGAAAGGGTGAAAGTGCCTTACAACACTTTACAACACCTTGGCACAAGGCTTGGAAAGGGGTAAAAGGGTGTTTTTTAGGTGAATTATGTTGAAAGGGTCTTAGAAAAGTGAGGAAATGTGTTACAACACTTCACAACACCTTAGTAAAACATTGCTAGATTATTGTTGAATTGCAAGCTTACAAGACTGAATCAATGGAAAACAAGGCCAAAATCCAATGGAAAAGGCCAAAATGAGTGAAAAAGTGCCAAATACTACACTTTTTGGCAACACGTTTAGCCCCCACTTTAGTGAGAGTATGAACTTACTTCAAACTCACACTAAAGTAACCGAATCATGTGTGTCGAGCGAGATCTAATGTACTCATGCTAGTAAGGTGAGATAACTATGATCAAGAGAGATGATCAAGCCCCCAGGATCAAGATCCCATGGAAACCTAAACATAAGCACAAAAGATCACACAAGGAGTGATGTGAAAGGGTGAGGAGAGAGAAAAAGTTGGATCAAGCTTCAATCGTTTGTCCAGCTAGTTGTGGATCAGAGCTAGGTTATTTGTCCAAAAGAAAAGGATGTACTCACTTTGGGCTGACGAGACTTTATGCAGTTCGTCGGGTGAGAATTCCAAAAGGTGGTGAGATACATACACACGGTCGGTATGCACTCACACACAAAGGGGTGGCTATGGAGAAAGTTGTGCCGCTATTTGGGCTTCCCACTCAACCATACCAAAGTTATACCTCCTGATAACTTTGATAGGGTGCCACAAAAGACAAGGGTGTGATTCATGAGACAAGCAAAGCCTTGGATGCTTAGAACTCGTGAACAAGGGAAATATGGCACCACAGGCATGCAAGTTGTGTTATGTAAGGTGGCCATGTATGCACGAATGCAAAAGTGTAAAGTGCAAAATGCAAAAAAAAATGTAAAATGTAAAAAGAGTGTTCCAAGGAGTCTTGTATAGTTCATATGAGGTCTTTGACTTAGGGAATATTGTGTCTAATGTCTCCCAAAAGAAGACCTATCAAAGGATAGAAGATTCACAACTTAGGGGATGCAGTGTGTCCTATCAGGCCACTAAGAGGAATGTAATATGATAAGATAATTCACACTTATGAAGGACATTACACCAAATGTCATCCACAAAGTGATAAAACACACCATGTGAAGTGATAAGGTTGTACTAGGAACCAAGGAAAAAAAAATTCAAATGTAAAATAAAATAGTGCCAATGTATGCCCCCACTTTAAAGGGATTGCTACACACTGTTTTGTGAGTAATCGCTTTAAAGTAGAGAAAGGAAAAATGCAAAAGGGACATGAGAGCCTTACTTGAAAAACCCAATGTCAAGTGATAGGTGTCCAAGAAAGGTTGTGTCATGTGAAAAGGAAGAAAGAAAAGGAAAAGGGGGTTGCCACCAAAATTAAAAATACCAAACACATAAGGGATCAATGGATCTGGGGTCAGTTTGTTCATTGCTGCAATATTTTTTTAGAGAGTGTGGAACTATCATCATTCCCCCAAATACATAGAATTGGAAGGACACAAAGAGATCAAAAACAAATGAAAAAGAAGAGTCGGTTTGGGTCAACATGGAAGAGACATTGGATGTCTCGACACTTTGCATCATCCCCAAAAGGACAATAAAAAGAAAAAGAAAAAGACAAATGAAAAAGAGCCTTACTTTTGATTCAACATGAAGGAGACATTGCAGTCTCAATGCCTTGCATCATCCTCAAATGAAAGGCAAAAGAAAAAGGAAAAGAGCATCATTTGGGTCAACATGAAGGAGACATTGCAGTCTCAATGCCTTGCATCATCCCCAAATGAAAGGCAAAAAGGAAACAAAAAGGAAAAGAAGTTCATTTGGGTCAACATGAAGGAGATATTTCCATCTCAATGTCTTGCATCATCTCCAAATGAAAGGAAAAGCAAAAAGTGAAAAGGCATGTACGACACATAGAAGAAGGTACATACATATAGAAGAATGTCACAAAGAGTAAGAAAACATCAAACAAGATGGGGGAATACACAACACTTAAGCACAAAAAAGAAAGACTAGTAAGGTACATGTGTGTTACTCTACGAGCAAGTCATCTGCCTCCCAATCTTGGTCATTATAAAACTCGGGAGGGCGACTAGTGAGAGGAATAGCAACAATTACCGAACTAGCATCAAGATCAATGCTTGTCCTAAGATACTTTTTGTGAATGCTCATGGAAGAGGAGAATAGTGAATTCAAGGTTTGGTGTACCTCTTCATCGATTCGAGTATTTTCATCATCATCTAAGTTGATGACAATGGTAGGTCTAATGACAATGTTAGTGGTGGCATGTAAAATGGGTGGTGCAGGAGGTATAGGATCAAGCTACGGGGGTGGAGGAGGAGGATCAACAGGCATGGTTTCAGGCACAGGTGGGTTGTGATCTTCAGTGTTTTCTTCCTCATGAGATTGGTGAGCAATGGCACGACAGCGACACCCACGCTCCCTAGCTTCTTTATTCCTTTTTTCTTTTCTGTCAAGGTGCATGGGGGAAGGAGAGGGTTGGTCCACCATAGAATGCTTACCATCCTTGGGAGGAGGGACAAGAGGAACTATGGGTGGCTCATCCACTTTCTCCTTAGCTTTGTGAACCTATTTAGTGTGAGGGGGAGAACGGAATTGCTATCATGATCCCTAGGCCTCTTGGATGATGTGGAAGAGGTTTCAGGTGTGGGTTGACTAGGCATATCAAAGTCAGGTGGCAACATGGCTTCATCAAGGATGGGTGAGTCTGAGGTAGGAGGTATGTTGTGCAAAGAGAGTTTGGAGATCTTCTTGGCTTTGAACTTTTGATAGGCAATGAAGAAAAAGTCCCATCTAGGGTTGATGGCTTCCATGGGCTCAGGCCAGAAGGCTTCCAGGGAAAAGTTACCCTTGGAGGATAAAGGATTAAAGCCATTATGGTGGACAGTGAATATGTAATTGTCAATGGGAAAATTCACACACTTGTGGATGACGGATGGGACCACTTTCATAGAACAAAGCCAAGGGTGGCCAAGTTGCAAATGAAATTGGTCTAATTGTGGGATAATGGAGAAGATAACGTCCAATTTTTTTGGACCTATTTGTAACGGGAGGGCAATCAATCCAATCATCGAGCATGCAAAACCATTATGTGTTTTGACCCAAGCAATAGGTTGATGATAGACATCTTGAGCAATATTGTATAATATTAGGAATTCTTCTGTGATCACATTCTCGCCACAGGCGAGATCTATGAGTATCCCATTAGTGGGTTTATCATAAATTTGACCAACTATGTAGAGAGGACCATCAGGAAGATTTCTTAGTATATCCTGCACCGAAAAGGTGATCTCAAGAGGTCCTTTTGTTGGGCCCTTATGATGGATAACGTTTATTTCTCCTACCATTTCATTAATAGGTGTGACATGGGTTACCATGGGAAGAGAAACAGAATGTAGATCTTATGAATCCACATTCATGACATCAGGTGGTGAAGTTTCACTTGGTTTGATAAATGACACATTATGTTTGGGCATGGGGCTGGTGAAGATTTGAAATTTTTGGTTAGGGGGTGCCATGGATTTATTGCTTTTATCATCAACGCCAGCAATAGATAAATGGCCTGAATCAATTAGCTCTTGCACAAGGTGCTTTAGATGCTTGCATTATTCAGTGTCATGTTTGTTTTGTCAATGAAAGTAACAATAAGCAGTGGCATTATAATATGGAGTTAATGGTTTATTGGGATCGGGTGTATGGATGAGAGGTAAAGAGATCATTTGTTGTTGGAGTAATTGGGTCATGGTGCTATGAAGGCTGTCGGCAAGGGTGTGAAGGTACGCTTAGGATCTTCATAATTAAAGGGCAACGAAGACCTAACAGCGGCCACTTGGTTATTAACAAGTGGAGGGAATTGGGACGAAGGGTTAAATTGGAGAAACCCTTTGTTTGGTTTATGGAATGGTTGGGGGTTGGATTGGGAAGAAGCTTCAGAATTCTCAACTCGACTAGAACTGGAGTGTGAATCATGACTACTAGTTGAGTTATGATAGTCACAAAGTGCTTGGCACGAGTGCATAAAAGAAGGAAACTTAATGAGGGTAAGTTTATCTTGTAGGGGTTTCACAAGGTTTTTGGTGAACATCTTTTGCAAAACCAGTCCAAGGCGGCATCTTTGAGAGTCCTTAGGAATAACTTAGCGAGAAATTTGTCATCGAGAGTGAAGTCACTACATAGGGCGATATAGGCATTGAAATGGTTAGAAGGGTCACCCTTCCCTCCATACTTCTCAAGTCTAGGGATCTCTATTCCTTGTGGAAAGGGGGTGCGTAGGATGTCAAGGGATAACAGATTCCTATGAATGTAGTGGGTAGGGGAGCCATATTGGCTTTGGTTGATGGTGGATATTTGTTGTTGCATGGAGGTTGCAGTGTGAAAAAATTATGTAATAATAGGGTCGGTGTAAGTGCTATGAGGTGGAAGGGAGAGAGGTGAAGGGGGTGGAAGGGGAAGTGGTAGGGATAGTAAGGGTTGGATGCCATAAGATAAGTAGAGATGCTAGTAGGGATGTTGAGGGGAGGTACCGCATTACTAACCTATTGCACAATGGTTGTCAAGTTAGGAGATGTATAGGTGGGAATAGAAATAATGGTTGAGGGGGGAGGAGTAGGAGGTACTCCTTGGCCAAACATAGGAGTGGGTGAATAAGATACTTTAGGTGCATTTTTTTCATAGATGTTTGCTATCCTTTTCATGACACGTAAGCTATCATTACGATCAAGTAAGCAATGAAGGTTCTCGATTGCGGGGATAGCGGTTCCAAAGATGGGCTCAAGGCTGATTTCATGTTGATAATCAACTAGATCAGCATGGATATGGAAGACCGTATCATGTGGGAGGTCTTTGTTATCATCGATTATGTCTCCTACGTGTAAGGAATTGCTAAGGATGGTCTCTAAGCCTAGTGTACCATCGTCAATACTTGGAGTTGAAGTCAGAGGAATCCCAAGATCTACAACAATAGTGTTGTTGTTAGATGTCATGATCCTAGGACTTTGTCTCACAACTGTATCGGCAAAGGAACACCAAATTCTCCTACAAGATTCCCTAGGGATGGGGTGTAGACTAAGCCAATGTAAGCAAAAGTGACAAAAGTGCTTGTAGCTAAAATTATAGAACAAAATATAGAAATGTAAAACCAAGGATCTATGATACAAAAAAGACTAAAAAATTGCTAGAAATTTGACAATGAAAAGTGCCAAAGGACTAGGTCGCCCAATGTGGCAACTTAGTCCTAATAGTGCTATTTTTGAAAAAAATCAGAATTTTTAACTACTTTTTATACTTTTTCTAATTTTTTGATACAAACAGAGACTAGAAATGAATTTTTTTCTATATTTTCTTACTGAAAATGTAATGCAATGTGCAATTATAGCATGAAATTTCACTAATATACTTGTTCTACTAACCCTAGGATGCAAACAATGTAATGCAAGTTATCTCCTAACATCAAATGCAAAATCAGAAAGGTAACAAGTGGTCTATGGTCAGGTTCACCAAAATGAACCACCAAAAATATAACACTAGACCTAGGGCAAGAGGATTCCCTATACTAGGCCCTTAGGGTTTTTCACCCTAGGAGCACTTGGTGTGGGGGAATGACACTCTTTCCGCTTAGTGGTTATGGGATTTTTGGCAGTTGCATTCAAAGGGAGGGATGATTGATGAAGGTTGTGATATGTGTGTGTTGTGTGGCTGAAAACTAAAATAAAATGATACTAATCTAATGTATGAAATGTAAACAAAGTAAATATAAACTAATGCAAACTAACTAAACTATATGCCCTAAATGTATGTAAAATAGAAGGTAGCTGGAAATTTGAGAACTTGTGCACCTGGAAACGGAATGTTGCAAATGAGAGGCCCCATAATGCTCTAGAAATTGTCTAAAATTAGTAGAGGGACACTTACACCAAGTTGGGAAACCTAGTCCTCTTGTCGGGAAAATCTATCAAATTGGGTTTCGGGGAAAAGGGTACCTAGAAATGAAAAAACCCTTTTTTAGGCTTAGCACAAGGACCAAGTCACCAATAGTGGTGACCTAGTCCTCTTGATGCTTTCTGAGGATTCAGGTTTTGATTCTATGGGTCTTAATTGATGTTTCCCTTTTCTGCAGCAATTTGTGTCTTAAACTCCTGAAAATGACCTGTAGCTTGTCTTTTTGCTCCTTCTAGGGTTTGATGCCTTGATGTGACTTGAGTGGAATGCTTGTACTTCCTCCAAAACTTTGTGCTTCACCAAATCTCAATACAAAACTTGTAAACACACGCAAAGACCAAGAGAATTTTGGGGTTAGGGAATAGGGGTTTGCCTAAGTCAAACCCCTTTGATGGTAACTCAAACCCAAATGAGATAAATCCAAAGGAAAGATGCTTGAAGGATAAATAATGTAAATTCTCACCAAATCCTTTGTTATTGAGGTCTGCAACATGCAAGAACAACTCCAATGGAGGTTGCTTGCTTGTGAAGATAGGAGTGCAAGAGTGCTTGTGAATGCCAAATGATCTTAGGGGGGGTCAAAATGTAGGTGGAAACCCTTATTTGTACATGAAAAACTACAATTTTCTCGAAATGCAACATGATAGGCCGACACTAGGGTTTAGAAGGCAAGATTCCTATTAGGTTTTATTTTAAATTTTAAATTTATGCCAAAAAGGACTAGGTCGCCCAAGGTGGCAACCTAGTCCACTTGGGCAATTTCAAGTGGTGGTCGGGAATTAAATAATTTTTAATGAAGTTTACTAGGTTTGCCTCCCGAAACATGCTTAATTCGGGACTAAAAGTACATTAAGGGGACAAATTAGCATAAAAAAAGGGTTAATTAATGAATGATAAGCCTAGGAAAGGGTGAAAGTGTCTTACAACACTTTACAACACCTTGGCACAAGGCTTGGAAAGGGGTAAAAGGGTGTTGTTTAGGTGAATTATGTTGAAAGGGTCTTATAAAAGTGAGGAAATGTGTTACAACACTTCACAACACCTTAGTAAAACATCATTAGATTATTGTTGAATTGCAAGCTTACAAGACTGAATCAATGGAAAACAAGGCCAAAATCCAATGGAAAAGGCCAAAATGAGTGAAAAAGTGCCAAAGACTACACTTTTTGGAAACACACATCTCAAAAGCTAGCAAAGGATAAAAGTGGTCTAGGACTCGAAGAAGGAAAAATTTCAAAAACTAACCCAAGTTTCAGCAAAATGAATAGTCAAAGGAAAGGCAGTACTTATCAAGGAAACAATAGAAGGATCAATACTGAAATGATACCCAGCCGACAGCTTATTAATCAAAGGTACACATCTTTTAATGGATTTTGTTACTCATGCAATAAATTTGGACATAGAGCAACAGAATGTAGAATTATAATGAATTGGAATAGATTAAGTTAGAATATTGGATTATTTTCTAGACAATACTATGTGTGCAACAAGTTTGGACATAAATCTACAAAATGTAGAAGTCGGATAATGATGAACAGATTCAATACCAGTAGAAGATTCCATTCATTCCAAGATTATTGTAACATGTGTTATCATTTTGGACACAAGGCTAACCAATGCAGGACAAAGATGAATAAAAACTCTCATAAGCAAATATTTGTTGTGTGCTACTCTTGCAACAAACTCGGATATTTTTCAAAATTATGTAAGAACAAAGTTGGGAAGAAATTGAATCCGGAATAGAAGGACAAGTTAAATCTATAAGAAGTGAGGAGAGAAATGGCAAAGATTTGAAGAAAGAAAGAAGAAACTAAGAATCCTATATCTGCACCAGGTGCAAATACCCCTTCTATGAATTAAATCTAGTAATGGCTTCTGGGTGAGTAGTCATAGAAAAACCTATCTATCCCCCGATATAAGAGGTGTCATGTGATGACACAAGGCTATGTGATGAAAATTCTCATTCTGAAGGCAATGAAGAAAATTTTGGTAGAAAACAAGCAATATAGAGGATTTACGGAACTATTTCTGACTGCAGTGCATCTTACAATATGGCTAATAGCTTTGGTGGGAGAAAGATCTGTCAGAATAAATTATGAATGATGATTTCATGAGAAATAAATTATCTTTTATGATAAAACCCTAAAAAGTGATAATAAGGAAGATTGAGTAGTCATTTGCATTTTTGAAGTAAACGAGCTGAGAAGTGAAAGAGTTAGGTTTTTGGCAAGCGAAATTACAAAGAACTAGGTTGAAGCAATGGAGTTAAAGACAATGGTGATATTCAATCTATGCAGCAATGAATTACATAAATTGAGTAAGTTACAAATTGACGAGTTTGATATGGAAAAGATTAGGAGTCTTGAGACTTCTCTTTCAGTTGAGCAAATGCAAATGGTCAAGAATCTAGGGCACTAGTGATTAGACATTTGGAGTGAATTTCCATACTTTCTGAATATGGATATTGTTCGGGATATTCTAAGTAGAGTTCAAGGTGAACAGATGATCCTTGACAATCCCTATGAAATCATGAAAGAAGCAATTGTAGAAATAACAAGATTATGAAATGATGGACTTGTTCTAGACAAGAAGCCTGTAAAGAACAAAGAGGTCAAAGCCCTAACTGGGGTAACAGGAGATCAAAGGGAACTTATAATTCACACCATAATCAACCTAATAATAAGGTATGTGGCATATGGCATCTCATATAAGATTTATTTCAGGAATAGGGAAGGTTCTACCTCAGCGATTGCCATTTATGGTGTGCATCAAATGGCTAAGTGTAGGGAGGATTTTGACTTGTGTAAATTACTGAGAAATAAATTAATAGAAAATATAACAATGACAAAGAATGATAAACTATCCTTTTCGCTTTGGATCTCTGGTTATATGCTTGATGATATATTTTTTGAATTAATTACCATTGAAAGAAAATGTTGTGTGGAAGTCAGCTATAGCTATTGGGAAGCAAGTTTACCGATATCTGAGCTATCTAGTTGAAAAAGAAAAGGTTTGCAAAGAATATTTTGAAATCAAAATGAATGCATTGAATTCTAGTGTGGTTTTTGGTCCGGTTATGATATCTAAAGCAGGATCCTCAAGAAAGAAGAGAACAAGAAGAATCATTTCATGTTCCCACTCCATAAATAAAGAAGCAAAAGATATAGGAAAAGGGAGAAGAAAAGGAAATGAAAATTGCAAAAAATCTTGATTTTATATCAACAGATGATGATGAAGAAGATGTCACTAAAGAAAAGGTGTTAAAAATTCTTGAGCAACCTAATGGACTGAAGAAGATTGGAGATATATGGTTGTCATGACCCTCATATGAACAAGATGAAATTACAAAAGCTTTGGTCATTTACATAATTCATAATGATATTGATCAAAGCAAATTGACAAGTATCTTACCGAAAGTATTGATCAAACAGATTGAAGACAGATTAAAGGAACTGTCACTCAATGAAACAACAAAAAAAAGATGAAATCCAATTGGCTATGGAAGAAAGATATTGGAATGCACAAAATAGGTTGACTGAGAGTATAAATGAGCTAAAATCCTACATTAAGAGTGTATACAGTGTATACAAGTATTGTCTCTGGTGGCCTACTACTATTGGGAACTATAGAACAAAAATTGATTCTATTGAGCATGAATTGAAATCCATTAGAAAAATATATGTTCTTAATGACAAGGATGGAACGCAAAAGAAAAGGATCAGTTCCTTACAATATAATCTTGGTGTCATCATGGTAAAGAGGGATAATTTTGTGAAGAGCTTTTGAAAAGTCAAAGAGATAACTGAGTTAATATTGGAACAACTTTCTAGTCTCTTGGTGGATGCTAAGAACAACGCACATAATATTGCTATTCTGGATACTCTTCTAGAAACAATTGATTCTATAGCACAGAACAACAGAATTTGTCTATACATTAGGCTGGCAGTGGATTCCTAGAAGATATGTCTTCCGAAACTAAAAGAAAAATACAAGGAAATATTTTAAAGAAACAAAGATTGAGGTAAAGAATCATTTTTGATAGCCTTTTTGTAGAATTTATGTAATAAAAAGGAGAGATGGAGAGATGAAGAATCAGAGGAAAAAAATTTTGCAAAACAATTTTGATAGGGGGAGCAATTTGTACTGTTGATGGTGAAAATGACACAAACAACGTTAAACGAAATATCTCTACTCTATTTCTCCTGAAAAAGAAAGACAACATATAGTAGCCTAACTCCCAAGGTCCCGGTAGTTGGTTCTCAACTGTTTGGTGTCACTCAATTGGTCCATGCAACTATAATATTCAAGGGGAATTTTTTGGTAATAAGGAATGCAAGCAATGACTGATTCATCAAACTGTTCTTAACGAAAAGGGGGTTTTAAATTAAAAAAAAATATAGATCAAGGCGTACATCAGTGAAACATGAATAAAACTTATCTAATATCCAGACATATATCTTCAACAATGAATGTTCTTCCAATAGATCAAGAAAAGCATAATATAACGCATTTTACAGAACAATCCATACTATTGCATGCATCTATGGTGCTTAATTTAACCATCACAATCATATATCATAAATACTTCAAAGATTCAAAAAGAATAAACTCTCATTCGTTGCTAAAATCATAGATCAACAGACATTCAATAATTCAATCCACAGATAATTTAACGAAATAATCTTTAAATCTAGTTCCTTCTAATGATTTTCATCACATAAGAAACACTTATGCTTCAGCACAATCACTGGCATATAGATAGACTATGATTCATTAACCTTATCCAGTAAACTCAATTCCAACAGCATATTGCGTAAAAACCTGTATTTGTATTCAACTATAACTTAAAAATAACAAAGTATCTTTTTGAAGCTATAAAATTGATATCTTCTACTATCAAGTGGCCAATTCTATTCTCATTAGCCCCCCTTTACAATATGGTAACCTACGAGTATATATAGGTGTACAAAAAATGAATTCCTCCCTATCTAAAGTCGAGATCCACCTTTTTAGGAACTTAATTTTTCTTGGAAACTCAGATCAATTGATCTCTAGTTCCCACATTGATCACCTAGTAAACTAGAGAGAAAAAGATAGAGGAGAAAAGATAGCCATGTGCCCCTAGGACCATCAATCATGCATGCAGAGTTTGCTATGAAGTGTACTCATCATAACTAGAGAAGACTTGTTGAAGCATATCCAAATCTGGTCCATCAATCCAACTGTCTTCAAACTTGATCCTCTTTAGTTCGGTAGCAACAAACTCTCTCATGTCTCTCAGCTTTGTCAACTCTCTTCTAGCATCCCTTACCTCTTCTCTAATATCCATCAATTGATCCAACAGCAGATCTTCTCCATCATCTCCCTTTTGTACAACCTCTTTAAGTCTATCATCCCATTTCTCTTTTAACTGACTTAAAGGCGGGCCTTCCTTCACCGATATATCAACATTCACTATAATAGAAATAACAGCTTCTAGCTCATCAAGTTGTTCATTTAGATCCTTGCTAGAATCCTAAACTTTATTCTTATGTTTGTACAAAAAGTCAGATCTAAACCGGATTATGCTGGAGGTCTTTTCCAAGAAATTTGTGTTGTCCTCTTCAAGGATTGACTGCTCCAAAAGAGTGGATTTCGACACTTTATTGATTTCTTTTAGCTTCTAGATATACCCTCTATACTCCTCCTCTTGTTCTCCTAATGCTTTAGCATGCTAATTCATCTCTTCTATTAACTCCAATGTCATATTGTGAATCTCAAAACTATTTACCAGCACCTCACCTATCTCTTGATTAAGCTTGTCGATCCATCTATCCATCATCTCAGCCTTACTCCTTATCTGCACCAAATCATCCACCTCTCTCTTGCTAAGCAAAATTGGTGTCTCTATGGTGGTAATTTGTTGTGACCTTGAAGCATAAACATTCTTCAAGAAGGTGTGTAATTGATCCAATTGAGCCTTAAGCTCATCCTTTCTCTGTTTATCCTTTATCATCCTTGATTTGGTGGATGATGCTACCACATCAATCAAGTTCATTTGCTGATTTCTTGTGGGTCTTCCCAAATTGACCGTTCCCAACTGGTAATCAGTTAGTTGCATATCTCCCACATCCTTTTCCACCACTGGTATTGCACATTCAGCAACAATTTCTCCTCCTTTAGTGAGTCTAGTGGAATGCAGAATTTTAGCCTTCTTCTTGGGTCTTTCTTTTTCAATCTCTTTCATCATATCATCCCAATTAAGAGGTTGTCAGGGTTTTACTAGCCTCTTTTGAAGATCAAGTTTTAACCAAGTGGGAGCACTTGGAGTAGTGATCATTACAATTGAAGAAGAAGCAGCACTAGTAGAGGGTTGTAGCATATTAACCTTAGGTTGAGAAACAACCTCTTGTACATTTTTTTGTTCTCCCTCTACATCTTTTTGTGCAAGCTTTTCAGCTTCTTCTTTGTCATTTTTCTCTTGCACCCTCTTGTCTTCATGTTCCTTCTTCAGCTTTTCCTCTTCCAACCTTTTCTCCTCAAGCAACTTGTTCCTCTCTTCTTCCAACACTTTAAGTCTGTCTGAGGCTTCCTTTTCCTTTTGTAGCTTCTTGGCCAGCTCCTCAGCATCTTTCTCTTTTTTTGTGTGTTATGCTTCCTCCTTCTTCTTGTAGACTTCTTCAACTAGTTTCAATTTAGCCTCAAGGGCTTCTCTTTCTCTCCTCTATTTAGCCTTCTCCTCCTCTAGCTCATGGATCTTCTGCACCATCTTGAGCTCCTGTTCCTTTTGCCTTTGTTGTTTCTACACTTCATCAACTCTTCGCTTGGCTTCCATTTGTTTTTGTTGAAGTAAGGCATCTGCTTGTGCCTTAGCATCCATTTGCTTATGTTTCTCCATTGCTTATGCATTTTCTTTAGCATCTGAAGCTTTATTTGCTTCCTCAAACAAAGCCCATTGATCCTCCTCTATTAGCACATGCTCAGTTTCCTCCTCTAGAGGCATCTTTCCTTGTGCATCCTTCTCTAACAAGGTCTCATCAGAGTCCGTTTCAACATCATGGATCTCCAGCACTACTCCCTTTCCCTTTAATTTTTCCGCTATACCATGAAGAGTCCCCTTAGGCATCTCTCCACCCTATTGCTCTATAAGAGGGACTTGAGCAGATGACTCACCTATTGCTGGTGTTGAAGCCACAGGTCCTATTTGGGCATCCTCCTCTTGTACTCCAGGTAAATCTTGAGTCGGTGCCTCAAGCTCAAATTCTTCAATATCAGGAGGGAAGAATTCCAAAGGCTCCTTGGGAGGCAATTTCCTCTTGATTCTCTTATACCCTTTCCCTTTCTTAGGAGCTGGACCCCCAGGAGTTTTGGCTCTAAGAACAACCCAGTGGATACTCCTATCCAAGACTGGTCTCCCTATTTGCTTGATGTCGATGGTCTCCTCACCATCCCAATCTACTGGATCCAAACTCTTGGTACCTACATTCAATGCTTCATAAAATGGATCCAACACTACTCCATCATCTACTAATGTATCAGGAATATCAACTTTGACCCCAAACTCCACCATGAGTGAAACAGGCAACCTCTCATAATTCCTCTTCCTGAGGTCATATTCATCCTAAAGATCACTCTAGAATTCCTCTAACAGATTGAAATTTTTGTCAAAGACCGAAGCCAACAAAGCATTCATCTTCTTCTTTGGATCAATGTGCTTTTAGGCAGTATACAAGCCCAAATTTAAGTGTATCAATTCACTACAAACCACCTTAGCTCCCACAAGGTGTGGGCAGTTGTATTCACCCAACTACATGGGGAACTTGTGACAACCTACTTTGTGTTTTATTCCAAATCGGGCATTGACCCCCAGAGCTTGGTAGACAAACTCCATCAAAATCACCTTGTTGTTGCAGCATCTTGGAAGTAAGTGGGGATGACCCTCAAATCCTGCCAACCTGAAATAAGTGAACTTGGGGTATTGGATATACCAACATCCCCATTATGTGATAAAGGCCATGGCCTCCTGGCTCAATCTGTACCCTACATCTCCATTAAGTTGGTTAATAACTACATATAAGAATGCATCATTAACTCTTCTAAATTGTGTTTCAAAAACCTATAGGGATAGTTGCATAATGATCCCATACTCTCTTTTTTCCATCAGCCTCTCCCAATATTCCCACTCTATTCAACCCTGGAAAGATGCCTCCTCTCGCTACTGCATAGACAACATAAGAGGTCATGAAAAAGCTCTTGGTTTCCCTTATTCTGGTTAGCTGATCATGAATGGTATTTGAGAAAATCATAGGCCAATTAAATTATTGCTTACCATCAAAGATTGTCTGAATAAAAGGAAACATCCATTCCTTAAAATGAAATGCATCCCTCTTCCCAAAGACTCTAGACAACATCATTATAAGGTCCAATACCTCTTTGTAAAATTATGCCCTCTTTGGTTGATCTGAGAGCTTTGTCAGGGATTTCTTCTCCGCTCTTAACCACCTCTTGTTCAAGTGAGCCTTGTTGGCCTCCTTGCATTTGCTATATATTTCCAAAGCATTTTCCTCATTCAACTGTGCTAGGTTCTTTGAATCAGGGACACTGAACATTAGCTGAAACATTTGAGGAGTTAGGTCTATAATCACATTGTCCTTTGAATCTACGCATTGTCTGGAGGCCAAATTGTAAGCTCTAGCTATTGTCATGATCAATTCTAGGCATTGGATGGATAGAGGAAATACAATGATGTGAGCCAAGCCAAACTCAACTATTCTTCCAGTTCTCCCTGTTACATCCTCAGTGAATGTCTCTGAGTATAACTCCTCAAAATTGAATGGGCCTAAATTGGTATCAGTTATATCAGCCCAATCTGATTCCACCTTGCTTGCAGTGACAGCAGGACCCCTATGGTTATACCTCAAGCTATAAGGTAGTTGCTTCAGCTTAATCTTCTTAGGCTTAGTTGCTGCCTTTGAAGTTTCTGCAGGTCGATTCATCTAGGAAGCCTCTCCTGATACTCCTGACATTCTTTAGCTTCCTACAATAAAACCTCAAATTAGATCAACAAAAAGATAATTTGAGATCCTACCCTTCATATATATACCGGAGGCGGAACCAGGCAAAAAACATCCTAACAAGTCTCTCTTAAAAAAATGGGCAAGATCGGGACCGGAATAGATATTGAGCGTGTACTAATAACCAGGCAAGATCGGGAGTTGAAGTTGGAATGGTAACTGGAATCGGAATCGGAACGAAAACCGATTTGGCTCCATGAAGATTTCCTAATTTCATATTCAGTTCCGCTTCCGCTTCCGCCTGTGTTACCAATACTTTGAAAGCCTTCTTCTTATTGTAAGTGGAGTCAAAGACGAAATGGAAACAGAATCGATACTTATTACAAAACATGGTTCAAAGTATAAATCTATTTCGATCCTGCTTCCGCCTAAAATAACCATGACATCATAAGAGATTTAAAAGGCTGATAAATAACATCATGATTTTTTAAGGACTGGGTCATATCAAAATGAAAGGGGCTAGAAAATAACCTATACAAGACCATCCCCATATGACTGAGAGGCAACCATAATAATTAGGGCATCATATTTAAAACAAGAACGCGCCAAAAACCCTAATTCATAAACCCTCGATTTCAAATAATTAGGGCACGAATTTAACCCCATTCAAACTAATCAAATTTAATGCGCAACAAGATTCCTAAGTAAAACCATTATTTATCAAACCCTACAAACAACAGAATAGCAACTAATCTATGCATTCAAAAATTAGGGCATCACGATACGGTCACAATTAAAACGTGAAAACAACTGTGAGAAAAAAACAAATAAATGAGAAACAAAAACACCAGAAAAGAAAAAATGAAAACAAGACAACCAAACAAAAGAGAACAAAAACAAATCACATGAACTCACAATAGAACCAAGAATCACAAATTCGCACGAAACCAATGACCAAACAAAAATGGAAAACGCGAAATAAAAATGAAAGAGAGGAACAGAAACCCTACCTCAAACGCAAATAAATAGGTTAGCCCTTTGAGATGATTATGCACATGATTATCTCCCTTTCGATCGAATCACACATTCAAACACTCCATTGCAACTTTACTTCACTCTCTGATATTTTAAACAATGATAATAACTTCCAGATAAACCCTAATTAAGGTTAAAACTGCAGCTTCACGCATGCATGGCACCTATAATTAATGCCATAAATGCAGCATATCAGAGTCAGAACTACAAAGGAAACTAGCACATTACTACCGTACAGTCTCAATAAAGTCAAACATCAAAACGGCGGGAGCGAAATCGAAGTGGGAAATGATTTAGAAACTTTATTCAACTTTCCAACTCGGTTCCCACTTCGGCCCCAGTTCCGGCAAAAAAGAAGAAAGCAAAACAAACAACAAAACAAAAACACAAAGACTGAAACGAGAAAAAACCTAAGTCAAAATGAACAAAACAAAAAGCGGAGGTGGAGGCAGAACTGAATTTGATTTTGAAACCTTGAATAAATTCAGACTTATCTTCCACTTTGGCTCCGGCTCCGATAAAGACAAAACAAAAAAAGGTAAAAGAAGACTGTCAAGACGGGGATCAGAATCGAAGTTTGAAACAAGTTTCAAAACCTGATTTAGTTCCGGTTCCGGTTCTGACAAAACAAACCAAAGAAAAAAAAGGTATTGGAAAAGAAAGACTCCAAACTTTGTTTGAAAAACAACCAAGGACAAAAACATAAAGGGGGACCCATTTTGACCAACACAAAAAGATGGGGTGGTTATGTAAGGCATAACATGTATATTTAGTACAGTATGCTTGAAAATATTTTGTCATTGATGTTAAAGGAGGAGAAAGGAAGCATGTGAAACAAATGAAATATTTACAAAGGTTGTTATTATTGGCTCTTCACATCTTGTGTTGCCATCAATGAAAAAGGTGGAGATTGTTGGATATTGAAGATTGTATCAAATAGTTGTCATTAATGTCAACAGGTTGTCATTGATGTCAATAGGGTACTGTATGTATGACTCATTTACCGAATGGCATTTCCCATTGAAGATGATCATTATATGTGGTTTAGTATGTTTCTTTTATTGTCTGATTCCTACCGTGTGACAAAATTCGATTCAGTTATATAAAGATCTTGGCCAACTTAGCATGTGCAATACTCTATTCATGTTTGGTCAGCCTAATTGATGAGTATGATATATATATATATATGCATATATGTCTCTTCTGAATATATGAATAAGATATGATAAAAAGGATATGAAAATATATGGAAGATATGGGTTGTGAATATAGCATAACAGAATAAGCGAAGCAAGTGAAGATAATAAGTGCATGATCAGAGCAGAACTATTGAGTGATTACTGATATAAAATACTACATGTACCGAGCTTCAGCTGGAACTGAATCTAGCACAAGAAAGGTGTGATTCATCAATTCACTTTTGGCAGTAAGCCATTACTTTTGTATCTCTATGGTGGTGAGCCATCCAAGTTGTAGCCCTGTGGACAATGAGTCCTTATTCCAGGTAGTAAGCCTTATTCCAAGCACTGGGCCTCATTTCAAGAAGTGAGTCTTTTTGTAATTGGTTTTGATATTCTCTATAGTGTGAGTTAATCCTCACCGTGGTTTTTCCTTTATTGGGTTTTCCACGTAAATCTGGTGTTACTATGTTTATATGACAACTTTCAATTTTTACATTTATAGATAAATCATTTATGATTTAGTTATGGTAAATAGTAAAGGCAATTATATTGGTGACAACTGATTCACCCCCCCTCTTAGTTGTCATGTTCAACAACAGGATCACATTCCAAAGAAGTAAAATATGGTGAAACTTTAATGGCCACGAGAACCATGTTGAATGAAGATGATAAATCAATTTAAAGAATTTTTTTTTTAGAACAAGATGGAAGTGCCAAAACAAGGTATGCAATGTCATCATAGATGGAGGTAGTACATAAAATCTCGTTTCTGAAGAGATGGTCAGAAAATTGTAGCTAGAGAGAAGAAGGCATCTGCATCCATATAGGATAGCATATCTACAATATGATAGGAATGTTTTGATCAATGAACAAATTTTGGTAAATATTAATATAGGAGGTTATAGAGATTAAATTTTATGTGATATTATTTATATGAATGCTTTTCATTTTTTGTTATGAAGGCCTTGGCAATTTGACAGGAAGGTAGTGCACGAAGATTATGCCAACACTTACACATTAACAAAGGATGCAATGAAATACAAATTGAAGTCATTGAAAGAAGAAATGGGTAAGGTTTGCAGCAATGCAAGGTCTTGTTTAGTTGACGAAATTAGATCTTTAGATGGTATGAGGCATGAATATTTTGGTTTTTTTAACACTAACCTTGATGAAAATGAGAAAGGTGATTTGTTGACTCAGATTGAAGCAGAGATCTCAAGTGGAATGAGGGTAGCACTAGAGGGTAAGGTAAAATTTTATTTTTTGTTTCCTTTGATGAGAAAGAGAGTGAAGGAATAGATAATTTTTTTACAGAACAAATTACTTTCGATAAAGTTGAATTGGAAGAGTAGAGTGTGAAGGTTAATGAAGAGTTTTCTGAAGAATCCTTATTTGATAACAATGGAGGTGAATTTTTTTTATTAGTGATTGTGATTCCTTATCAAGTAATGTGAAAATTGATTCTTTTGATGGTAGTAATAATGTTGTTTTGAGTGGGGTGGTGGGCCTAGCCCGATTGGCTAAAGCATCCTATTGCAGGTAAGAGGTTAGGAGGTCTAGTCTCCCACCATCCCCGTTGTACCAAAGGGCATGTCACGCCAGCGTCGCTGGTGACATGAAAAAAATTTACTAGGTGCAGTGCAGTTTATAGGGGGATGGATACCCGACCAATTCCTGCAGTCTAAAAAAAAAAAAAGTTATTTTGAGTGAAGGAAACTAGGTTGCAGCAGTGTCATGTCTTTCAGAAGGCATTGATATATTGGAATTTCATGAAGGGGACATGGTGGAAAGAGATGGAAAAGTTAGAATAGAAAATGAGGCAAAGAAATATACTTGTTTTGATGAAGGCGGAGTTATAAGTTTAATTGTTAGTTCTAATTTTGATGAAGTATATTGGTTAGAAAAAAAAATGATGCTTTGAATTACATGACGGGTAGTAGAGGAAGGATAAAACATAGTAATGTTGTAAGTTTGTAGAAAATGGTGCACAAAAATATTCCAATGGAAAAGGAAATGAGGTGGATCCAAGATAGACATAGTGTCTACAAATTTTTCTAAGTGCAACTCATGAAACATTTCTTTCTACTTGAGGTGTCTGATGTAGGAGCATCCTACGAGAAAGTGCAATCAACATCAACCAAAAAAAATCAAATTTAAAATTTGCATTTTCATTTAGTGTTAGAAGAATAATTTGAATAATTTTGGGAATAATTATATTTAACTAAATAAATGTCCCTTTTGTCATGCAAGTTGGCAAGTGGAGGTAATGGAGGTGTAGTTGCATTTTTAGAAAAATCTAAAACAACAGATTTGACCATTAGGTTTGTGGGAGTTATAAATTTGAATGAAGAATTATTTAATGAATTTTCCATTATTGAAACCACTCATTCCATGAGAGGTGGGAGTAGTTTTCCCAAATGGAGGGAAAATATGATTTTTGAATTTTTGGGAGTGGGGTTGTGTTGCATGTTTTTGACATTCATTGTTTGTTGTAGGTTTAGAGAAAGTAAGAGCTTGGCATGGTATTTCCTCATAGGGTTTTGAAGACATTTGTTGTAGTTTGAGAGGATTATGGCAGCCATTAAATATTTAAGGATCCATTTTTTAAGGTGGAAGGGTTTCAGTTGATTGATTGTAGGAGAAAGGTGCAGATTTTGAGGTGCTCATGGAGCACATTGGTTGCCTTTTGTTGTAGTTCATTTTGTGGTTCATTTCAGATTACTTAAGTGGAATATATTGCTTCCCACTATTCATTTAATGACTTAAATTTTTTGTGTAATCATATTTCCATAATGATAAGATCTTTTGTTGCATATTTCAATTAATTTCATGAAACTTTGCTATTGATTTGTATGCACTATTGAGATTGTTTGTGTTTTTGTTTTTGAAAGAAGAGGGTTGTTGAGAACCCCTCTTTCATCAGTAGTTTGGAAATAGCATTGGTGTGGCTATCATCAAAGGTAACTACCAACTCTATAAAAATGGGATTCACTAAATAAGTCAAATATGTCATGTAAGTAATCATCCCACTCAATTATGAATATCCTACTACCTTGAATCATGAAAAACTAATGGTGTAGGAACAGTCAATACTGAAGAAGAAGAAAATAGAGGAGATGTGATATCAATATAAGGTGAAGGAACCAATGAGTAGGATAGAACTCCAAGGTTCAAATAACTTAGAAATTGCAATTTCTCCTTATGCATGTTGAAGGTACCATTGTCATCTATACTCAAACCATCATCAAAGTCAAACAAACCAAATGAAGAAAAGGAGTGTAATCTAGAATTAGGATCAAAATGACCTATGGTAATAATGTATCCACTCTAAAAATCTTTGATGATCAATTAATGTGGTGTGAACTCAACTATTTTTCCTATGCTGCTATGTATAATCTAATAAATGGAACAAATATTATTGTATAAGGTACATAAGGTATGTCGTTGAATGTTCCTTCACCAATTTCAATAGATCACTTTTTAAGATCTAACATATATAGGTGTTTTTTACCATCAATATTGGTGGGAATGAACAAGGATAAAATATGGAAAATAGTTCCTTGTATGTAGCCATGTGGTGTGATACCCCAAAATCAAGAAGCCACTTGTGTAGTGTAGTTTTTTAGAATAAATGAGTATGATACAAATTTTCTTATCCTTTCCTAGATATGAAAATGATGTGGATGGAGAAAATAAAGAACCATTTATCCTAGTTTTAGGCACTTAAATTTTATTTTGTTGAAGAATATTCTATAAGTCACCAATTTTTATTTTATATCAATGTTGTTCTTCATGCCCTAGTTTCCTAATATAAGTACATTTGAGCTTCTACTAAGAATTTTCCATTTTGTTGAGAGAGATGAATATGATAAATTCTATTATTTTGATCCTTTAGCTTGATCCTTATTTTTTTTATTTCCCTTAGATGATTGAGAATTTAACAGTTGAAATTTTTACGAGGTGATAGCATCCATAAATATTTAGATTTTAATCATGCGATTCTATCAAAACATTGATGCAGGAGCATCCAAGCATACTTGTTGAAATGGAAGAAAATGGGTGGAGATGAATAGGAGACCTAAAAATAAGGGACCTATGCCAAAAATAAAAAGAGGGTGTGCACCTAATAAAAAATCCACCTTTTCCATTTTCATTAGGAAGAGGGATAGTTCAACAAATGATTAGAATTGACTTGCAACCCTCAAGGTGAGTCAACCCTAGGTTTGGACACTATAATGACCTAACTTCCTTATGACAAAAATGATTGGACAATGGTTTTGGGAGAGGAATAAAAGTGCATTAGCAATAAAACTTATGAGATCTAACACTTAAAACATAAAATATTATGATATCACTAATAGAAACAACCATCAACCAATAGATCTAGGAAGATTAGGATGGTATGTACTTGGCTTCTATAGTGTAGTAAAATGCATACCCTTGCATTTTCACACTTGTTTGGGCCCGCCTTGCTTTATTTATCCTTATTTATGTCTTAATTGGTCCTATTTTGCATCCACAAGCTTGATAAATTATATCTTTTTATGGCTAATCCCGACAAACATCAAAGGATAAATGATAATTTAATGATCTTGGTTGTGTTTCCTTGATTTTTGGACTGGGACTAAGATGCCACCTAAGGCGTCTTTGTCCTCCAAATGTCTTGTGACCCTCTTTTTAAAAGCACCTTAAATGGGCCCCTTTTTGGAGTATGTGCCCCGAGTTTCAAGCCTCAGGAATAAGATGCCACCTAGGGCGTGGGTGATCCCATAATAATGGGTTACACTTTTTGGCCAAACTTGACATTAAAATCAGTATTTTCACGAAATCTTCACTTTCTTACACCTATAGCAGCTAAACCATTAAAATTTTGAAGATGAGTCAAAAAAGTGATTTTTGAGATTTTGTGTGTAGATTATAATGATATTTTTTTGTAAATAAAAAAACAAATTGTGAATCCTTTTATGTAATTTTTAATAATTTATTTTTTCTACTAAACAACATTTTTAAAAAGTGTTATTTACTTTGGCACACATAACTTTTTTTTATAGAAAAGATACAATTCTAATGTTTAAAATACATATTTTTCACACCAACATCTAGTGCATGAATATTTTTTCATAATTTTTTGTTACATTTTTTTTTAATTAATTTTCCAAGTCAGAGTAATTATAATTTTGACAGAGGTGTACTTTGGACCGCATAACTTTTTTATATGCATTTTAATTAACTTATTATTTTTTTGCTAGAATAATGACATCAATACCTAGTGCACATGTATTTTTCATATTTTTTTCTCTATTTTCCTATTTTTCCATATGTGTGAAACAAAGAACTTGATGTTCATTGAAAAATCTACATTCACAAGAAATAAAAAATAAATATAAAATCAAATTAAATATATTTAAAATTATACTTTTTGGGAAGCTTATAATAAGGGCTACATACTTACAAAACATAAATTTTAAGTAAATTCATTTGATCGCCCAAAAGGTAAATCAAAATTTGTTTTTTATCAACATTTTGATAGGTGTAGAGGAAACTCCATTATAGCTATGGTTTAAAATTAATGGGGTTCTATCCAAGGAGTTTGATTTAAGGGGTTGCGATCAAGCCCTCTCTAATTAAAATCATTTAAATGGAACCTTTAAAGGCTTAAATCATTATATTTTCCAAAAATATGTGTTTTCAGGCAAAAATTAGGATGTCCCAAAAAGTGTAACCCATTATTGTGGCAGCACCCGCGTCTTAGTTCCCCTTAAGTCATTTTTTATATTTAATTTCAAATCTTGGTGGGATTTAGCCTCCTTTAATTAATCATTTCATATGTTGGCTTGTTGTGGTGTAATTTTGGGATATTAAGCATGGATAAGTATAAATAAAAGGTTCTTTCACTCATTTTTTATTTGACAAGCATTCAAGTATTCATCCTAATAGCATAATTGGAGTTCACAAGAGAATTCAAGAGAAATTCATTAAGAATTTGGATTCATCATCAAGATTCAAGCATCATGTCAAAGATATTCTTGCATCATGTGTGTTTTTGAGCTAACATTTGTGATGTAGGGTTTTGATTCAAGCAAGCAATTCAAGTCAAGATCTATCAAGCATTCATTTGATTCGAGATGTACATTCAAGCTAGCCATTTCATACAAGTTTGCAGATTTCATAACAAGGGTTTGGTGAGTTGCAACATAGCACTTTGTTCATTCATCATTTCCCTCTATTACTTCATTTCATTCCAAGTTTTAATTACCAACAAGGGGTTTGACCAAGGCAAACCCCCATTTACTAACAATCAACAAGTTTTTCCTCTCTTGCATGTTTATGTTTGCAAATTTAGGTTGAAGATCATTTAAAGTGCAGAGTTTTAAAGTTACAAAGTTGCATTGCAAAGTTGTCATCTTCACAGAAAGTCACCTACAGGCCAGATCAAGAAGCTTCAGGACCTAAGATCTAAGAATAAGGAAGTGTAAACATTGAGCCTCGGGATCACATTCAGAGATTTTAGAAATTCAGATCAAGACTAAGTTGAAAGTAAGGGTGTCTTAGTCCTCCCAAGGAAATTTTGCAGAGATTCTTTCAGATTTTGTTTCGACATCCAAAGATTTCGCATTTGCCCAAAAAATAGCAATGAGACTAATACAATAGTAAGGGTGTCTTAGTCCTCCCTAGCATATTTTGATAGTATTTTTTCATTTCTAGAATCCTCATCACATTTCCAGACTTCCCATGTACACACATCCTAACCTACTATTACTTAATTTTGTCATTTTCATTCATCATTTGGATTGCATTACTATGTTTTGTGAGTTGAATGTTAAGTTTTCTTTTCCAAGCTTTTGCTTGGTGCTGAACCCTTCAAATCCTAAAGAACCCCCCCTTAGGTCTTCCTTGTTGAGAATTGACTCACCTTTGTGTTGATAATCAATCTAATTTGGGATCCTAAGGCATCCTTCCTCCTTGAATGAATGGTTTTTGGGGAAGAGTGGTGTCCTATGACCTAAGTTATAAAGCATTCCATTCCCCAATGGTTCATTTTGGTGAACCTGACATTTTGGACATTCATTTTTTTGATTTAGAGTTCCCTAAGGTCCTAGATCTAGGTTGTATTCATTCTTGCATTGCATCTTGCATTAGTGAAAGTGCATCTAGGGTTTCTCACATTTGCGTTAGTGAAAGTACATATAGGTTGCATTTTTGCTTTCTTGCATCATTTTATCTCATTGAAAAACTAAAAAGTGCATTGTTAATCATCCTACTTGTATATAGAAACATCGTTATTACATTCAATTTGAAAAAAATTATATTCAATTGCTTGTCATTAGTTACTTTGTCTTGCATTCATTGGCATACTTTTATGTTTCTAAACATTAGGTCCCTAAGTAGGCAACCTAGGAACAGTGTTAGCAACTCATATTCTACTATTTTTTTACAAAAATCCTCTACTAGGACAAAAATGCCCTTACTATAGTCTTAGTCCCTCTATGGGTTTTTGGCTCAGAACCCTATCTGCGTTCTTTGCATTAAGCTCCAGTTTCTAGAACCTCAAAACCTCATCAGTAGGACCAAAATTCCCTTAATGGCATCTTAGTCCCTATTTACTTTGACTTTGCAGTTTTTAGGGTTTGAAATTGCTTTTATGTGCTTTTGTTGGTTGCTTTCAGTTTTCTATTACAATTTCCAGAATTGTTGTTATTCCAATTTCTTTCATTTTAAGTGTAATTGTAAGCATGGGATATTTTGCTTGTTGCACTTTCTTTGGTTTATACCTTGCATGAGTTGTACTACTTTATGTCCTACTGTCAATACTATGGTTACATGAAGTGTGAGACTCATGGCATCCCAGAATAAAAAAACTCATTGTGGATCTTGGGTTATCTAGCTCTCTTACTTCTAGTGTTGGTACTAGTTCACTAGGTATGGACCATACCTTTGATAACTCTTTTTCTATGCCTACCTTACCTACAAGGGCTATGCCAAGTGTTCAAACAATGGTTGATCATATCCCTCAAGAAAACATAATGAAAATGCATGAAGACTTAGCCCGTTTACAAGATAGCATGAGTACTGAAAACATTTCCAACACTATTATACCTACCATAGATAGTATTCACCGCATGATGGAAAGTGATGAAGGACTAGAATTTGTGTGTAACATAGCTCAAATATTTGGAAAACACCTTCCTTCCACCACCAATGGTGAGCCACTCAAACTTCAAAAAATGTGCAAAACCGAGGTGGAATCCAAATTCCTCCCCCTTCAACCATAACCTCCATTCCCACCTATACAAATCCTCAAGTGACCACAATGATGCAACCAACTACTAATGTCCTTCCTACCTCAAAAATTTCCACTAGTGCTCCTTATACCTATGTGGCATCTAACCTTATATGTCCTCTAACAAGCTATCCATTCACTTTTCCTTCCAACACATACACACCACCACCATATTCACATCCATCCCAAACCACAAATAATGACCCTATCATTAACCACATTTTACAAAGATTTTCATCCCTTCAATGCTAAGTTTCCACCACAAATCAAAATCAAAATGGTCCACTTTCATACTATGTCAAAATTAACCCACTATCTTTAGAGATATTAAAAACTCTGGTGCCACAAGGTATAGAGATCGCTAGATTTGAGAAATATGGAGGAAAGGGAGATCCTACTAATCATGTTAATGCCTTTGTACTACTTTATGTAGTGAATTTATCCTTGAGGACAAACTTTTGGCTAAGCTTTTTCCCTGATCCTTGAAAGACATTATCTTGGATTGGTTTTCTACATTATCGAATAACTCAATTCGTTCACTTAATGAACTTTTTTAAGCCTTTATTAACCATTTCCAAATGCATATGGTTCCTAAAATGACATTAGTTGATTTGATGAGATGTAAAAAAAATGAGGATGAAAAATTCACTGACTTATTTCATGCTACCAATTAATTTATTCCTAAATCAGTGTGAAGATTCTCGATTCTCACCTTCCAAATATGTTCACAGAAAATTTACAAAGTAAGATACGAGAAAATCTTACCATGATGAAATTCCCTTCCTTCATGCACTTGTGCACTGCACTCCAAGATTATTGGAATTTTGTAGTTAGTTGTGAACCAAAAACCACCTCTACCCATCCTGAAAAGTTTGAACCTTCAAACCAAAACACCTACCAGCCTTTCAAAAGACAAAATAAAAGTATCCTTCAACTAAATTCTACCTCCCAACCTACCCAACAGGTTGATACCCAAGTAGCTTCTATAAAGAAGAGTAAACCTTATATCTATGGGGATCCACAAAGACAATTTACTCCCTTACCCGACACACTTCAAAATATCATGACTCGGCTAATAAACAAGAACATGCTTACCTTACCTCTCATTCGACCTCTTGACCCTAGCAAGCTATTTCCTCTGAGCTTTAGAAACAATGCATATTGTGCTTATCACCAACAAAAAGGACATGATACAGAACATTGCAAGTGTTTTAAACATCTTGTACAAGACCTCATTGATTCTAATCATATTCAAATTGGAGGTGTGAATGATAATGGTAAAAAATTTTTAGCTCCTCTTAACCAAAACTCTCAAATCTTTACCAATCCCATGCCTAACACAATATTTCATTTGTTAAGGCTAGTGAAACTAAGCCCGATGTGATGAACATTGACACTGATGATGATATCATGAACAATAATGAACAAAATCCTATGGATGATGATGAACAAAATCTTATGGATACTAATAACCAAATTCCTATTAGTACAATGATAGGAGTGATTGAAATCAAGCCTCGTAAACAATAAACTATAATTCCCATTGAAATTACTTTCTCTTCAGAAGAAACAATCAAAAATGCATTTGATGGTCCTCTTTACATAGCCGAAAAAATCAATGATAGGCCCACTCCTGGGATTTTAATTGATCACGTCTATGGAGAGAATCTGATCACAGAGGAACTCTTATATGTGCATGAACTCACTCAAGATAGATATGATAAACTGAAAGCATGGATTAAAATGCATGATGGTTTTGCTCGTGCTACAATGGGCTTGATCGCACTCTCTTTACAAGTAGGACCAAAGAAATTAAATGTATCATTCTCTATCATCTCTAATTCGGATCAATTTCATGTGAAGTTAGGCTAAAAATGGCTTTGCTCCATGAATGTGGTCCCATCCGTTGTCCATAAGTGCTTAAAGTTTCCAATCAGCAATGAACTATTCACTGTGAACCATAGTGGCCTTAGACCTTTGTCTTCCCGTGGAAATTTTTCGTTGGACTATTTTTGGGCTAAGCCCATGGAGCCTATAAGACCCCTTGAGGACTTCCTTTTCGTATCCTACCAAAAGTTTAAAGAAAAACGCATAGCCAAGCTATCCCTTGAAAATTTTCCTCCACCCATGATTGAACCTTCACCCCTTGAAGAAAACAATATTGAGCTTAAAGCCCTTCCAACTAACAAAGACCCATCCATAAAAAATCCCTTGTCTATTTCCTACAAAAGGTCAAGAGAAAACCAAACAAGTCCTAATCTGCCTCCTAAGAAAATTTATAAAGCCAAAAAGAAAGTGGCTGAACAACCTTCCATGGTTTCTTTTGTTCTTCCCTCACAAGAAGAAAAGGAACCTATGGTTGACAAACTCACTCCTACAAAAACACAACTTGAAAATATTAATAAAAGAAACTGAAATGCTAGAGAGTGTAGTCGTAGACATCGTGCTATTGCTTGAAAGATGAATGAAGAGAACAACATAGAAAATCAAAATCCAAACTTGACAAAAGAAATAAATGATGAGTATCCTCCACTACCAAAACCAACAGATCCTATGTCTCCAACACAACAAGGACCAACACCTTCTATGGATATTATCATTCATCCCTTGCTGTGATTAATTTGGATGATGATGAAGAAACTGCTAAAATTGATGAGAAAGTGCACAATGAGTTGAATTTTCTATTTTCCTCTTATATGAGCTTAGATGATAACAACCATGATGATCCTCCTAAATTGAGTGATTCACCACATGTTGAACCTGGTGATTCTCCTATTACAACACTTGATTTTGTCCCTCTCGCTAGTGATTTGCATTCTGCATATACTAAACAAGACTAGGATGCGGATGACCTATTGGATGGTTGACTCGCATGTGCTTTACCAGTCTTTTTTTCATTTTTACTTTATTTTTGGTTGATTGCATGTGTGTAATGTGATCCCCCATATTGTTTGATGTTTCCTCTCTATGTGCATTCCTTTATTTGTACCTACATTATTTTATATGTCATAATCTTTTTTTTCCTTTTCATTGGTCTTTACCATTCATTTACATTTTTGTCTTATGTTTTCCTTTTGGGGATGATGCAAGGCGTCAAGACACCCTATGTCTCTTCCATGTTGACCCAAAATATTTTGTATCTTTCATTTACCTTTCATTTGAATTTTGTTTGTGTTTTCCTTTTGGGGATGACGCAAGGCATCGAGACACCCTATGTCTCTTCCATGTTGACCCAAAAGGTTTTTCTTTATTTTCAATCTCTTTGTGTCATTCTTCCAGTTCCATGAGTATTTTGGGAATGATGAAAGTTCTAAGCTCTCTAATATCATTGCAAAAAAGACAAATATTGACCCAGAATCCATAGATCCCTTATGTATTTCTGGGGGGAAACCCCCTCTTCCTTTTCCTTTTCATGTTTGTCTACTTTAAATTAATTGCTCACAGCATGGTGTTTAGCAAAAAAAATTAAGTGGGGGCATACATTGGCATTATCTTGGCATTATTTTGGCATGATTTTATTTGCATGATTCCATGTTCCTTGATGTGATTTTCTTATTTCATGTGATGTGTTTTTCTCTTTTTGGTGACATTGGGAGTAATGTCCTTCAAGAGCTTGATCTATCTTAGCATATTACATTCCTCTTAGTGATGATGTGACACACTGCATTCCCTAAGTTGTGAATCTTTTATCCTTTGATTTATCCTATCTTGGAGACATTAGGAATAATTTCCCCTAAGATTAAGACCCCACACGAACTAAGAAAAAATCCTTCGAACATCCCTCTTTCTTATTGTCTTGCATTTTTGTACCTTATTAAAGTCATGGAGGTATGGCTTTGATATGGTTTCTCAGGGCTCACCTAGTGAACAACTAGCTTCACTAGCCCTTGTGAGCGTGCATTTTCTCTTTGTACCTTATTAAACCCATGGAGGTATGGATTTGATATGGTTCCTTGGGGCTCACCTAGTGAACAACTAGCTTCACTAGCCCTTGTGAGCATGCATTTTCTTTTTGTCCTTATCCAAGTCATGGGCGGTATGACTTTGATATGGATTTGTTTGGGCTCACCTAGTGGACAACTAGCTTCACTAGCCCTTGTGAGCATGTGTTTTTGTTTGCATAGTGGACAGTGCATTCCACTTGTAAACCTTTCTGGACAAACAACCTAGACCCGGTCCACAACATGTTGGACGGTCAGTCAAAGCTTGACCTATAGCATTTTCTTTTTCCTTTTTTTTTCTTTTTCTATCTTTGATTGTGTATGTTAGTGATCTGGTTATGGCTTCATATATCTTCCGCAAATGTGTTCCTTTGTGCCTATTTTGGTCTGTCATATTATTTTTATCTTGGGGGCTTGGCCACCCTCTTGGTTATTGTCATCCTATCTTACTAATATTCATATATTTGAACCCCTCTTGATTGTGTGATTGGCTAATTTAGTGTGAATTTGAAGCAAGTTCATCCTCTCACTAAAGTGGGGGCTAAATGTAGTGTAGGAAAATGCATACCCTTGCATTTTCACACTTCTTTGGGCCCACCTTTCTTTATTTATCCTTATTTATGTCTTAATTGGTCCTATTTTACATCCACAAGCCTAATAAATTATATCTTTTTATGGCTAATCCCAACAAACATCAAAGGATAAATGATAATTTAATGATCTTGGTTGTGTGCCCTTGATTTTTGGACTAGGACTAAGATGCCACCTAGGGCGTCTTAGTCCCCCTCAAGTTATTTTTGGGATGTAATTTCAAATATTGGTAGGATTTAGCCTCCTTTAATTAATGATTTCATATGTCAACTTGTTGTGGTGTAATTTCGGGATATTAGGCATGGATAAGTATAAATACAAGGTTCTTTCACTCATTTTTTATCTGACAAGCATTTGATTTTTCATCCTAATAGCATAATTGGAGTTCACAAGAACATTCAAGATCAATTCATCAAGCATTTGGAGCCACCATCAAGATTCAAGCATCATGTCAAAGATATTCTTGCATCATGTGTGATTTGAGCTAACATTTGTGATGTAGAGTTTTGATTCAAGCAAGCAATTCAAGTCAAGATCTATCAAGAATTTCTTTGATTCAAGATCTACATTCAAGCTAGTCACTTCATACAAGTTTGCAGATTTCATAAAAAGGGTTTGGTGAGTTACAACATCGCACTTTGTTCATTCATCATTTCTCTCCATTATTTCATTTAATTTCAAGGTTTAATTACCAACAAGGGGTTTGACCAAGGCAAACCCCCATTTACTAACAATCAACAAGTGTTTGCTCTCTTGCATGTTTATGTTTATAGATTTAGGTTGAAGATCATTTGAAGTGCAAAGTTGAAAAGTTGCATTGCAAAGTTGTCATCTTCACAGAAAGTCACCTATAGGCCAGATGTAGAAGCTTCAGGACCTGAGATCTGAGAAGAAGGAAGTGCAGACATTGAGCCTCAAGATCACATTCAGATATTTCATAAATTTAGATTGGGACTAAGTCAGAAGTAAGGGTGTATTAGTCCTCCCAAGGATATTTTGCAGAGATTCTTTCAGATTTTGTTCCGACATTCGAATATTTTGTATTTTCCCCAAAAAATAGCAATGGGACTAAGACAACAGTAAGGGCATCTTAGTCCTCCCTAGCATATTTTGACAACATTTTTGCATTTCCAAAATCCTCATCACATTTTCAGACTTCCCAAGTACACACATCCTAACTTATTGTTACTTAATTTTTTTCATTTTCATTCATCATTTGGCTTGCATTACTAGGTTTTGTGAGTTGAATGTTAAGTTGTCTTTTCCAAGCTTTTTCTTGGTGGTGAACCCTTCAAAGCCTAAAGAACCCCCCCCCCCCTTAGGTCTTCCTTATTGAGAATTGACTCACCTTTGTGTTGATAGTCAATCCAATTTGGGATCCTAGGGAATCCTTCCTCCTTGAATGAATGATTGTTTGGGAAGAGTGGTGTTCTATGACCTAAGTTATAAAGCATTCCATTCCCCAACTTTTTAGCTCCAAAAGTGGGTTTCAGGCTCTATTGAAGGACATACTTACCCAACGATGAATGGGTCTCTGTTCAAGGGTTTGAAATTTATTTTTGTAGTCCTCGGATCCCATATCTAAGCTTTTGATTTCCCCAAGTTTGACTATCAAAAATCCAAGAATAAAACATGTAGGTGAGTTTCTGTGTCTTGACAACTTCGATGACAACTTTGCAAAATTGCACTTTTGATCCAATTTCAATCCTTCTCCGCCTGTAAATTTTCAAACAAAAAAAAGAGGAGAATTTTTTTTGGTGGATAAGGGTTTACCTTGGTCAAACCCTAATTTCGTAATTAAACCTTAATAATGAAATAATGATAAAATGAAGGAATCGATGAATGCACAAGACTTGTTACACCTCAAAAAACCCTTTATGGATTCCCTTAGAAAGTTGAAGTGTAACATATCACTCTAAGGATTGGATTTTGCATGAAATGGCTTGATTGGATACTTGATTTGACACTTGGTTTGGTGATTAAATGCTTTCTTGAAACTTGAAACCTACATTACAATGTTAGCTCAAAAGCATGCATGAACACACATAAACCTTGACATCATGATAGGATCTTGAATGCTATAATAATAATTTGATAAATTTTCTCTCTAATTCTCTTGAAAATAATATTTTCTCTTATGAAAGTTTCCTTAATGCTAGATGATTTGAATTTATAAAAAGACCCTATATTTATAGGTATTTCCTTAATTACTCGATAATTAAACATCACAAGCTAACCTTTGCAATTTGAATATAGATCATTAAAATTCCACCAAAAACATATTTAAAAATGGGTCTCGAGACTTAAGGAGGACCCATTCACCTTTGGGTGAATGGGTCCTAGGCCCTAAACCTAGGACACATTTTCCAAGATGTGTAATTAAGTGTAACCACTGATTAAATGTGGGTTTCCCTTTCAAAAAATGAAATTAATTAGGCTTGTGAATGCATAATTGGGATAATTAAAGGCTTAATTAAGTCCAATTAATTAAGGGGATGAAAAAATAGTGTGAAAATGTAAAGGTGTACATTTTATACACTACATTTAGCTCCCACTTTAGTGAGAGTATGAACTTGCAGTCAGACTCACTCTAAAGTAGACAAATAAGTCAATAGAGGTCCAAGTGAAGAAATTTTGATGGGATCGGATGGCAAAGATCTAGGAGGTGGCCAAGTCCCTATGATCAAGATCCCATGGAAAAACAACATAAGCACAAAGGGACGCATGCTTGTAGCACCAACAAAAGATGCATGATCCTACAATATCAAAATTAATGCGAACGGAAAGAAAAGGAAGGATGGACTAGACATGATTCTATTGTTGTACATAAAATGTGTTCATAAGTGAAACCTCATTGTCCAATGTGTGAAATATATACTTGTGTCAAAAAATGTCATTAGGACATTTTCACACTTGTTTGGCCCCTCCTTATCAAATTAAGCCTAATGATGCCTTGATTTACTATTGTAATGTGATTGGAACATTCACATTAGGTCTTGGGCCCTTGTGAACTAATGAATTTAACTAGTACCTTTGCTAAAGTGTTGTGAAGTGTTGAAACTCGGTTTCACACTTTTCTAAGGTTTTATTAATTAACTACACCTAATAAACCTCTTTTTAACCTTAATCCTACCTTATCTAAAGTGTTATAAAGTGTTGTAACACACTTTCACACTTTTATAGGGTTGCCATTAATAATTGGGCTTCTTATGCATTAATTAGCCTTATTTTGCATCCACAAGCCTCATTTAATGCATCTTTTCAAGGATAATCTCGACACAAATCATTAGCCAATCATAATTCAAACGTTTTAGGCTTGAATGGCCCATATTTAGTGATCTGGGACTCATTTTCCACCTTCGGTGAATGAGTCCCACCTAGAATTTTGGGTCCTGAACCTGGTTTCACACATTTCTAAGCATTTTTAATTTTGGTCCCATACATTATGCCTAATGGGACTCATTCGCCACCTTGGGCGAATGAGTCTCATGTGCCCCAAAATCAAAATTAATTCAAATTCTTGGCAGGATTTTATCCTCCTAGATCTGATGTCGGCTTGTAGTGTTGTAATTTTGGGAATTCTTGCATAATTGGTTATAAATACAAGTTTCTTTCGCTTATTTTCACCTAAGACTTTTGTGAGAGCATTCATACTAGCATAATTGAGTTCACAGGAGCATTCAAGCATTTATAAGAGCATTCAACAATATTTAAGGGTAGATTATCAAGCATTTTAGAGTATTATTCAAACATCAATCATCATGTCAAAGACATCATGCATCATGTTTGTTTTTGAGCTAACAATTATGATGTAAGGTTTATGATTCAAGCAAGTGTTCAATTCAAGATCTATAACCTTCAAGTAAGATTCAAGATTTGCATCAATTGGAGCCATCTCGCACATGTTTGCAACATCTTATTGATAGAGTTTTGTGAGTTGCAACATCATATCTTGTTCATTCATCATTCTTCATTCTTATTTCATTCTATTTCAAAGTTTGATTACCAAAAAAAGGTTTGACCAAGGAAAACCCCTATCCACTAACAAAACAATATTTTTCCCTCTCCTTTATGTGTGATTTGAAGTTTTAGGTTTCATATTTCCTAAGGAGCAAGATTGGAGGAAAGTTTTCAAGTCATTCAAAGTTGTCAAAGTTGTCCTTAAGCTTTGAAGAACATTGGAGAACACCTACAAGTCAATTTTCAGAGATTCGGATCTAGAAACTTGCAAAAGCAGATTAAGCAGACTAAGGAGAGTAGATTCATACTTTGAAGCTTCAAAAATCCCTAACTATATTGATTCACCACTTCTGGTGAATGAGTCCCAGTTTCAGTCAAAATTCATTTTTTTGTAGATTCAGATACCCATTTGGCAGATTCCTATTCCTGCATAGAAACCTAGATTTTGGACTAATTTTCCCAGCTTGGCGAATGAGTCTCGATCAGCATTAAAGTCAAATTTTAGAGTGTTTTAGAGCTCCTTCTAGTCATTTCCAGATTTCCAAGTCAACTTTTTGTTCTATTTCATTTACTTTTCTAGGTCATTTTGTAGGTCACTGCATTGAATTAGGGTTTAGTGCTACATCTCACATTGCATTTATCTTTCCAAGTCAAAAATTGGTGGTGAATCCCTTATTAACTTATATTCAACCCCTAGAAAAACCCTCTTGCAAGATCTATTTCCCCTTTGCATTGAGATCTCGAGGGTTTGTTCTTGAGTGAAAGTTTATGAAGATTATTCTTCTTCAGGTCCAAAATCCTAGAAGCCAAGCAAAAACAAATTTTCACCTTTCATTTTGGTGAACTTGTATTTAGAACATCATAATTCTAATTTGGAGTGCATCATCATCCTAGATTTGGCTTGCATTAACATTGCATTAGGATTTTCATTAGTTAATTTACATTCTAGGGTTTCAAATTTTGCATTAGTGAAAGCTCATATAGCTTGCATTTTTGCATCTCATTTCATTGAAAATCAAACAAAATTTGTATTTGCATCTAAGATACAGATCATAAAACATAAAAATCATAAAATCCAACTAAATATTTCTAAAAAATTTGAAAAGAATTCTCATTAGGACTCATTCGGCACCTTGGGCGAATCAGTCCTAGTGCAGATTATGCACTACATTTTATAACATTTAAAGCCTTGTTTTGGTGTTCTTGATTGCTGTTATTATCTTTTTGTTACAGTTTACAGGCTTTCTATTTCATCCAATTCATTGAATCTAGTTTAAATTAGTTCACCTTGTGCATTGCTCAAATTAAAAATTCCATCTACAAAATTGTATTTCATTTTGTTGCATAGTTTAGAGTTTGAAATTTGCATCATGGATATGTGCTTTGGTAAGCTTTGTATGTCCTTAAAGTCCTTAGTGGATGTGTCAAGTTGTGCTTTTGGAAATGACCCTAATGAAATTGAACTCACTCATGCTCCTTCAACTCCTAATGCATGTCCTCCACATGATGTCGACATCATTTGAGAAGATGATGACAGCATGAATAAGCTCCTAAATGATTTCCTTAACAACCTTGAAGCTAATGCATCCTTTTATCCATCCATATAACAACCACCACACCCTACAATACCACCTCTTGAGATGTTTGGTTATTTACATCATAAAACTGAGACAAGAATTAAACTGAAGTTCCCTATAAAAGGTGAACCTAGTTCCTCTAAGCATGCAAACACTCAACCATTATATGTTAACAAAGTGACAAACACTCATATCAACCTAGAAGAGGCATATGAAAAAGTATTTACGATCTTGAGTTAAAAAAGGATGTGATACAATACGTGAAAATGAAATTCATCAACTATTAGAGAAAATTCTAGTTGAACAAACAAAAAAGTTAGGATATCAATATCCTCCTCTTGATATGATTATCCTACTTCCTAAAGAAGAACTAGTACTTCTCAAGGATGAAGAGTTCATCTTTGGTTTTCCTCCTCAACCTTCAACTAGAGAATGTGGTGACTCTAGCAAGTGTAAAAGACCATACAAATTAAAGAAATTAAGATTCCCTTGTCCACCACCAAAAAGTGAAATAAAATTACAAATACTTCTAAACAAAGGACTTATACTATTACCACCCATGAAAGAAAAGATAATACTATATCCTAAAGGTGTAAATGTTCCACATTAGTGATACCATAGAACTCTTGGACATAGTACAGATGGCTTTTGTGCATTCAAAATCATCTTGCATAGATATCACTTTGATTACTACAATTGTTATCTAGTGATTGCATAGCATATCCCTTTCACCCCTTATCATGTAATTGTTGTAGAATCTTGTACTCTCACCTGTAGACACTAAAAAAATGTCTTAAGTCTGCGAGCATCATTTTTCTTGGTCGTCGTCGTCCGATAATTGAATAATTTTAATTACTTGATTATTCCTAACCATATTCCTCTATTGATTAAATAATTTTAATTATTTAATTAATTCATTCTTTAATCTCTATTCTATCCTGACCAATTAAATAAATTAATTGTGTCGCTAATATCCCCCTTTCTCCAATAATTAAATAAATTAATCTCTATTTAATTATTTGCTTGGCATATCCCGTCTATGGTTAAATAATTAATATTAATTATTTAACTAATCAATTCCTCTCTTAATTCATCTATTATTAAATAATTATCAAAATTATTTAATTGTCCACATGTCTCCTGTATTAAATAATTAATTCAATTTAATTATTCAATCCCCCTTTTCCATTTTCCCTCAAATAAATAATTCGAATGAATTATTTATTTTCCACTTGTCCATTTTCCCTTTTTCTCAAATAAATGATTTGAATAAATGATTTATTTATGCCCCCCTTTTGGCCAAAGATACCTTGCTCATGGCCTTTTTTTTTGTCATAGTCATCTTTGTCATGGCCTTTATGTATGTTATAGTCGTCGGGCGTCATAGCCATCGGCGTCATAACATTCATTGCCCACCTCTTTTTGGTGCATCAACCCTCCACCATTGATTTGGGCATCTTTCTAGAAACTCAATTTTGGTCATTCATTTCGTAACCTCCCTCTCATGAATCCTCATCTGTTGATCTTAGAATCTTTCTAGAAGATCAATCTCGTATATCCGTTTGAATGGTTGTTTATAAAAGAGACCATTCTCCTCCATTTTCAACTTAACAACCATTATCTCCAAATTTCTTTCTTACTATTTGTAGGTATTTGCACAACTTCAACAACAAATTTGAGGGCAATATTGGCATAAGAATAAATAGGAGAGACAAGGGAAGTGAAGCAACTATAATGGGAAGTGCCTATTTTGAATGCATGTAGTTTATCTCTCATTGTTTGTATTCCTTTGTTTAAGATTGGTTTTTTAGTTTATATGTGTTGTTCGTCACTATATCTAGGCTAGAACTTATTTTACCCCTTCTTACATTGGTGAACCCGATCTAAACAGTAGATTTTATAAGATTTTGTCGGTTATTGCTTGTTTTTTTCAGATTTTAGGTACAAAATGATGCAACTGATCAACACAGCAATGTATTTGCCAAAAAATGATGCATTTAACGAGGGGTAACACATCTATTGAGGACCTACATGGGTGGAAAAATTCAAATTCAAAATCACGACGCAATCAATCGGGTGCGACATAATGCAGCGACACAATTGCTAAAAGAAACGACACATTTGTCTGCTCGGTATAAAGTTCCAATTTTTAGTATCTTTTTCATTTTGCTTTTGAAATTTTTGAGTAGAGTAGTATTTTATGGTTACTGATCTTTTGTTTGCAGCGTGTGGCTTTGGAGTGGAGCTCTAAAAACTACTTCTATTGAAGCAACAAAAAAATCAAGCTCTCTAGTTTAGCTTTTAGTTTTCTAATTTATTTTAGTTTCTATTTTTTGATTTAGTTTAGTTTCTTTATTTTATAATTTAGTTTAGTGGTTAATTCCCAAATTTAGTTTGATTTTTATCCTTTTGTGCTAACAAGGGTTTTACAACTTTTCGTTGATCCAAGACATCTTTGAGAAACTAGTGATGAGTGGTTTTGCATATTTTCATATGTCAAAGACCTTATTTTGAAACTACTTGTTTGCTTTAGAGTAGATCACATTTCAATTGGTTCTTAACTAGGGGGTTAATGAACCACTATCTTTGTGCTTGCAAGATGGTAGGTGTATGCTCTCACCTTGTGAAAACTTGGTTATCAGAAGCTAGACCCATCTATTTATGTTTTTTTAATCCCTCAGAAGGGCTTGCCACCCCACTTTGAAAGGTGGGAACGACCCAAGCAATGACGGGCTAAAGCCAAGTCCTTTTGAGTCGCTATATAAATATGTGATTGCAAGGAAAGTTTTCAATCAATGGGATGCGATGCATGATAGCTCTCCCCCAATATCTTTATGATGCAAAAATCCCTTGTTCTAAGGGTTGGGAGACCTCTTGAGGGAGTTTATCATAGCATCCCTCAAACTGGATGCCCTTACTAGAAAACTTTATGTAGTAAGCCAAAATCCTTCTATTTGTTGGCACAGGAGGTTGGACCTTTGAAGTTGTCCCATATTTTTGCAGTTCATTATAGAGATGGAAAATTTATTGAGATCCTTGTGGTGTTGGGGAATTCAAAACTTGGTATGCCCGAGAATTGAGTGTCGTGGAGGGGATTCAGTGCTACCAAGTTCCTAGGTCATTCACTCTAAATAGGCATGGTTAGAGAAATCCAAGTGGGAACTCAGCTTGCCAACCTAGGATGTGTGCTTGTATTTGAAATAATCAAAACATTTTCACATCCAAACCAGATCAAAAACAAGTGCTTGATACTGTATTTTGTGTTTTCCAATCAAATTTTGTCAAAATCAATCAAAATCTAGTCAAAACCAGATCAAAAACCAGTTTAAAAACATCAAAACTGCCAAAACAACATTCTTGAAAATCGTAACTGTCAAGAATAGAGTTGCATTTGATCAAAGGGTTGGTTTCAAATGGCTCCCCTTGGAGGAAGGGTGGTTTAAAGTGAACTTTGATGGGGTTGTGAGAGGAAATCTAGGCCCCTCAGGTGTAGGGTGTATTATCCATAATCATAAAGGGGAGAAAGTGATGGAATGGGCAAGAAAGTTGGTTAATGGGACAAATAATGAAGCAGAATTCCAAGCAACTTGGTTGGGACTACAACTAAGAAAATGTATAAGGGAAAATCGAATTCATTTAGAGGGTGATTCCTTGATCACTATTAATGCTATAAGAATTAAAATCACCCCCAACTAAAAATTAATAAAAGTGGCTGGAAAAAATACTAGAGTGTTTAGTTAGCTTTGAGGACTTTAAAGTTTCCCATGTTTACTAAGAAGAAAATGAAGATGTTGATCAATTTTCCAAGATTAGGATCACTGCAAGGGATGAGCATGACAGTATGCTAGTGCTATTCATCACCAATCCCACACGTGTGGAGGATGTTGGATCGAGGTGAAATGATGTTAGTCTTAATTGTGGGGTGGTAGGTCATTAACCATTGTCCCGTTTGGCGATGTTTAAAGCTTAAAGTCTTGTTTGGTAAATATTATCAGTATTATTTCACCACAGGTACCACTATTTTCCTAGGAGAAAAGGTGTGCCAGATGAATTTTAGGGGGTGGTGTCTAACGTGAGGTTGAAGAATTTTTTTAAAATTCAGGATGAGGAAGAGCTTTGGGTGATCAAGGCAATTTTGGGCGTCAAGTTTATAATGTTTGTTTACCATTTCCATATAAACTCAGACATCTCATCAATGTTCATGTCCTAACTATTATAGGCAAGGGAAGATATTGAGATGGTGAGGTTCTTAATGTAGAAATATGTGATGGTTGGCTAGTAGGAAGCCATGGACTACTACCTCACTATGGTGGTTCCTAGCTTTGGTCTTCGTCCATCAAGTGGTGTATACCCACTTCTTACTCAAAATTTCAATGGCTCGTGGGTGTCATTCATCCTATAGAGTGTCGAGGAAGGCAGGGATGTGCGCTTGGCTGAAGTTATTGACAATGTCAATCTATTGAAATAATTTGCATGGGTGGGAAATCTAATGGGGAGAATGGCGGTGTTGGCATTACCACCGGTGGTTGAAGGTGGTGAAGGATCAGAGCAGTTAGTTATGGGGGTCGATGATGTAGACCAAGCCATGACAGCTTAGTGGCAACAATGTTGGCGGTTATTTTTTGTGAATGAAATATGGTTTTTTTTTTGCTCATTTATGGGTTGAATTTGGTTGCTTTTTATTCGCGGTTGGGCCCCCTTGAGCCCAATTTACCTATATCCAAAAAAAGATATTTCTTTTGAACCTAGTCATCCAATTTCACTAGAGGATAGAATAAAATCTCCTTGATTCCTAAAAAGATAGACAACTTCTTACACATAATTTTAGATACTTTCTCACACCTTTTATAATATCCTAGATGCTTCTTACAAATCGTATAATATCTTAAATTATCATAGATTCCCTTCTACTTCATGCTAAGAATTTAATGATGCCTTATAATGCTTCCTCTCACATTATACAACATGAACAAATCTTTCGATCATCTATAGAATAATAAGTAATTAAAAATACCCCCAACCTCATGTGGACATTCAAGTTGGTCCTCTTCATGATCCTTCAATATGTACATATAACTGATTGACTACTAAATAAATAAATTACAATAGTCTAAAAGGATTGGAAGGTGAATATCACCCATTTTCCTAACATTCACCCACTTGATAATTATATTACAATGACACAATAAGGGAAAAACAAAACAAATCAAGTGTTGGGAAAGGAAAGGCCTATAGTCTCTGTATACCATCAAAAAAAATTGTACTCTCACTTAGTGAGTGAATCCACAACATTATCCAAAGTGTTAATTGTTAAACCATGATCCATGATCCACTCTCTATCATGTCATGGGTGAAATTATATTGTAAACCAATGTGTTTAGCACTTGTAGCATGATGAATAGGGTTCTTAGTAAAGCCAATTACACTCTAATTATCATATCTTATACTCATCTTTTTACAAATTAAATAAATACTCAAACATAGTATATATAGCCATGTTGTCCCTTTGCAAGCATGTGTTGTAGCCATATATACTTTATTTTTGCAATCAAAAGAGAAATTGTAGCCTATCTCTTACTCATCCAACTAACTACACCATTAATCAAAGTGAACATCTAGTCAGTTGTAAGACTCCTATTTAGATCCCTATCCTAATTAGAACTAACAATGCCCTATAAATCAAGTACCTTGACCACATAATTAGTCCCATAATAACAAATATTCATCATAAATATCTGAGTAATCTCTTAACATAAGTCCAATGTTCCTTCCTAGGGCTAAACATAAACCTACGTAAAACTTTGATTTATTAGGTAATATTTGGTCTTGTACATATCATTTTACTACAATAAATAGTAGTATACATCTCTTCAAGATCATCATATGATCTGGGACACTTTTTAAAGAAATCCTGGTTCCTATAGGCAAAGGAATACTTATAGCTTGCAATCTTGCATTATGAGGTGCTACAAAATTGTGTCAATACATTTCATCTAATTTAACCAAATCCTTTTGTTAAATTGATCCTTATAAATTTAATACTAGGAATATATTTAGTATCCCCTAAACATTTCATATTAGAAAGTACTAGAGAGCTCATTTTTAAGTTCCCTTTTCATCCCTTTGTCATTCCCAATAAATAACATGTCATCAACATACAAGATGATAATTAATAACAGATTTAAAATATATAGAATGATATGCCTCACTTGTAACAAAACCAAGCTCTAATATAAAAGCATCAAATTTTGGGTACAACATATGTGGTGACTACTTCAAACCGTGCAAGAACTAATCTAACCTACAAATCAAATGTTCCTTCCTATTTACCATAAAATTATCAAGTTGTTTTGTATAAAGCTCTACAAGACCCTCATGTAGAAATGTAGTTTTCACACCCATTTTCTCCATCTCTAATTCACAAGCAACAACAGTGTATAAAATTTAACTTAAGTCACCAGGGAAAAAATCTCACCAAAATCTAGTCCCTCAAGCTAGGATTATCCTTTAGCCACCAATAAACCATTGTACTTCTCCAAGTTACCATTTGCTCCAAATTTATTTTTAAATACCCACTTGCAACCAATGGGATTTATCCCCTTGGGCATTTCAATTAGGTCTCGAGTTTCACATTTGTCAAAGTATTTCATTTTTCTATCATGAATTCCAAACAAGACTTGTGCTCCTCTAAATATAAATCTTCCTTAGTGGACTTGGGTTTATTTTCAATACATTATATTACAAATACACAATAAAAAATAGGTGGGTTATACCTTTCAACAAGTCTCCATTGTCTAATAAACCTTCTTAGAGTGCAATAAGATGCCCATGTTGTTCCTCTTTAGAAATCTCCTCTAAACATTCTTCCTCTACCTTTCTATCTTGATATTGATCTACACATTCATATTCCTTCACTTTATTCTTAGCTTCAAAATGCACAATCATTTTTAGTTTTTCCTAAGGTTGTTCAACATTTGAAAACACTATAAGCTCCTTGAATTTATACATCCTTAAAATAATTTATTTTAGTGCTATAGGATCCCAAAGCTTATAATATTTTATATTCTTATCATAACCCACAAGAAAACACTTGTTAGCCTTGAAATCTAACTTAGATTGTTTCTCTTTTGGAACGTGAGCATAAGCCTTGCTACCAAATACTATATGTAGACAATGAAAAATGTCTTTAGCCTACAAGCAACTTTTTCTCACTAATTTACATTCTTTTCTACATAATTAAATAATTATTTCCTAAGGTCATATTCTTCTATTAATTATTTAATTAATTCACTTTATCTGTATTCCTCTTTTGATTAAGTAAATGTCAGTTTATTTACATTACGTCACTAATTATCTCTTTTTCTCTATAATTAAATAAATTCTTATTTATTTAATTATTCATTTTCATTTTTCCCTCTCTTTCAATTATAATTAAATAATTATTTAATTATTCATTATCTCATTTCTTCTATAATTAAATAAATCTTATTTATTTAATTATCATTTACCTTCCTCTATAATTAAATAGTTGTTTCTAGTTATTTAATTATTTACCATTTCCCTCCATCTATTATTAAAATAATTATTTAATATTTCATATCCCTCTTTTCTTCTATAATTAAATAATTATTTTAATTATTCATTTTCCCTCTCCTAAATTAAATAATTGTTTTAATTATTTAATTTATTTATTCTTATCCAAGCCCTATCTCTCATTCCAATTTCTTGGATCGCAATCCCTTCTTCCCATCCTTGTCTCTTTTCTTCTCAATTAATCTCATCCATTAATCATCATACATCATATTTCAATCCTCACCCTTCATTTGAATTGTAATTTCTAGAAAAATAACCTATAATTCTCATTTTAAGGTTAACCACAATCTTCAATATTTCTCTATCACATCATTCATCTTGAGGAACCACAATCTTCAATATTTTGCACTCACATCATTCATCTTGAGGAACCACAATTTTCAATATTTTGCTTTCAATCATTCATCTTGAAGTACCACAATCTTTGAAGTTTTGCTATCATATTGCTATCTTGAGAACTTGCTACTACAAATCAAGCTTATCAAAAACATTACATACTACAAATATGAAAATAAACAAATCAAAATAGAGAAGATAAATGGAGGTGATTCAACTGTCATAGAAATTGAAGTTTATTGCTTCATTATTGTGATTTCTATTGTCATTTGTGCTTCATTATTAGATTAGGGTCATTATGGCTTGAATTGGGTAGTTTTGTGGTTGCTATCATTCATTCATGCATTCCCCCTGAATTTTCCCCAATCTACATTTGAACCTAATGTGAACTAATTGAATTTTGTGAAATTTTTGAGTTTCAGGTGTGTGATGCAATCATTGTATGCAATGATGCAATTGAGCCTTCAAATGTCGCAATTGTTGTATGGTGTGACACATGCGAGGTTTTCCACATAGTACTTGTCGCCGACGCATCTGACTGTTATCTTACAAATCTCAAAATCATTCAATCATTACTATTTCAGATCATTTTATTGGCTTTTGGTTATTTCTCTAGAATTTTAATAGTTTGTTTACATCACTTTCATCATTAGATTTACTTTTTTTGTTAGATCTTTTTATTTTTTAGCCATAGGTTTCTACACTGCAATAATGCTCTAGAATGCCCCCATCATTGATTTATGCACCATAATCGTCATTCCTAGCACCACAATCACCATTTTGTAATCCGCATCTTATTCATCTTGTGACACATCAGAACGTCACATTTGGGCCTCTGTGCACCACATTTGAATGCCAAGCAAAAAGGGTATAAAATTGAGTTTTTCACTTTTCTGCTTTTTGCATTCATTAGGGCAGAGCTTTTTGATCATTGATATTTGATTTTTAGCTTGTGGCAATCGCTGGGAGAAGACCTTTTGATCTAAAACTACTAATCCACTTTCTTGAAGTGTTCCATTATGTGTTTGTGATTTCTAAATTAGGAACATTTAGAATTGGTGCTTAAAAAGAACAAGTGTCTTTTGTGTTTTGTGCACTTGCATGCATGTTTTATTACCGAAAGTGTGTTTAGCTAAAGTATCCTCTCCCTTGTGCTACATGTAATTCTTGGGTAATGATAAATAGTGGCATAATATAGTCTTAAGTATCCTCTCCCCTTGCACTATGTGTGATTCTTGGGTGATGAGAAAGAGCAATACACAAGATTTCCTTCTTTTCTTTTCTTTTGAGTACGATGGGCCTACCAATGGAGTTTCACCCCTGGGAATGACCCCCAACGTATATACCTTTAGTATGCTATATTAAAGTGTAAAAACTAAAAGGTGAGCATAATCCATTTGAGCCCTATGGGTTGGGCCTTCTGGTCCTGAGTGATTTCGAACGGGGGTTGGAGACTTTTATCTTCCATCGCTACTAGGCCATGGTGTTCTTTGGAGTTCACATGAGAGTAAGAACCATTGTTTTCAAAGCCTCGGATATTTTTTGGTCATCTGGTATTGTGGTTCAAGGGATGAGGATTGTACCTTGAAGTTACTTACCATGTTTGATTCTTGGTTGAGGTGACACCGTTCCTTGTTTCGATTTCATCCTTTCAAGGCAACAGGTGTTGATGTAGTACATGACCTTGGCATACTCTAGTTACCCACTCCTTTTCTTGAATTTAACATTACCCAAAAGGTGAGGTAAGCCCAATTTAGTGGATAACCCTATTACTACTAGATAGGTTGTGCTTGCTTATATTATTTGTGAACCAAGGCCTAGTGAGTTTTGTGGAAGAAAACTTTCAAAATACTTGCTTACCTAGAAGTCAATGAGTAAAAATCAACCAAATCTATTTTCGAAGTGTTTGTTACATTTTATGATCAAATCTAGAAATTTCCCAAAATTAAAAACCATTTAGAAAACATCAAATTGAGACCAAAAACTATATAAAAAAAACTATTAACCAAAACATCGCAATTGCTGAACAATACACTGCAATTGTCAGTTAAAATACTACATCTGTCAGAAACCCTAGGAAGCCAAAAACTCGCATTTGTTTGTGCACCGCAATTGACTGATATTGAGTTGCAATTGAATGGTCCTACACCGTATTTATAACATTGTGCATAAAATTTGTTACTTTTTAAAAAATTAGGGAAATGCCTATTTATCCAAGTTTTAGTTTCCTTCAAGGTAGTCATTGTACACTCAAACCTAAGACTTGTTTAGTTTTGTTAGTCATTCCATTGCATTTTACCATTTTCCTTAGCTTGCATCTCCTAGTTTGCATTTGTAATTTTATCTTATCCATCACCATCTTTGAGTCTTGAGATTAGGAGGCTCATCAAGCCATTGATTAAACCTTGGTTGCATATTTGAGTGTCTTGACCTTATCACATCTTATCTATTTTATCCTTAGGTTGGGCCTAGAATTCATGTGTCTAGTCTAGGTTAACCTTTTATCCAATCACCATCATCATCTTGGTTGTATCCTCTTGAGGTCTTGGCATTTAGATTTGTTACCTTGGTTTATCGTAGTTTTCCTAGCATTCCCTTTTCAATGTTCAAAGTTGCATATCCAAACCCCAAAGCATAGTCATAGTTCGATTACCATTTTGCATCACAAGCTTGGTCATAGTTTGCTTATATTCAAAATATCTAAATAAATAAATAGCATAGTGTCATTACCACTTGCATCTTCATCCCTAGTTGCATTCATCCTAAAAGTATCAAAGTCGAAAGATTACATGTCTATGGTCTTCATAGGTCATAAAGGAAACGAAAAGACATGGATTCCATAAATGAACCCAACTTTAATCCTACTAGCACCATGAACTTTGGGTCATCCTCAAACCAACCACAAGTGTCACAACCTAAAATTCCAAATCCATTTGCCAATCTTACGCTACATGAGGTTGAACAACATCTAACCCCATAAGAGGTTGAAAAGGCTTCCCAAGATCCTAAGATATTGTGCATCATAGAGGAGCTTGTCAAAGTGGATCTTGATAAATAACTTTTAGCACTTGCTCAAAGTGGTGCCAATTACCAATTCCATCTTGTTGTTACACCCCATTGTGCTATTACTTATTTACTTTTACCTAGTTGTATGAAAATGCTTTAAATGTGTGTTTTTATGCTTTATGTATTTCAAAAATACAATAAATTAATGTTTGATTCAAAATGAAGTTGTGCAATGATTTTGTCTATGAAATATATGATGCGAAAGGTTGTAATTGATTCAACCAACTAAGTTTTCTATGTACTAAGTTGGATGCAGGGACAAATTAAATCCTCTAGAAGAGAGGGGAAGTATCACTCTGGAGAAGAGAATTGGTCTAGCAATCCTTAAATGAGTCTAATTGAGCTTTCACACACTCACTTCTAGTATAGTCAAGTTGAGTTAATAGCCTGGGAAATGTTAAGTTACCTTAGTCTTGTTTGTGTGTGAATTAGGAGAGGTTATGGTTTTGTTTGTGAGCATTCTTGATTTAGTCTGTGTTGAGTTTTTATCAATTGTGGTTTCTTATTAATGTGTTTACATTTGAATGATGAGATATATACATAAGATGTATATACTTATACATGTACATGTCTACGATGAACTCATCCACATGAGTAAATACATACATGAGTATACATAGATAGATGCATCTATGTATGGTTATGGATGGAATACCCATATGAATGGAAACATCAAATGGACAAGGAGACATATATATACGCATATATATACGTACTTCATGTATATATATGTCAATCGATGTTTTTGATAAGGTAAGCAACATTTACAGGGTGTTGTACCCTTAACACATAGAGCCACAAGGGCCAAAAAGTTCAAGTCCAATGTTAAATAAATGTCATTGATGTTGTATATGTGAACGAAATGTTAAATAAATAACAATATATATGTGTACTTACGTATATATTGATATACATGTATGTATCGATGTAATAGAAATGTCCATACGAGTGTATCAATATATATATATATATACACACACGTGCGTTATTATAGAATAAATAAATGTAAGTATATGCATTTGAAAGATGGATTCTATAATTATCATGTAAGTTGATATATATGTATGTATGTATGTATGTATTTATGTATGTATATATGTATGTATGTATGTATGTATATATATATGTATGTATTATATATATATGTATGTATATAATCATATATATATATATATATATATGAAAATACATATATATACACATATTTTTATTTTTTTTATAGGTAAGTGTCACCTATGGGGGTGACTCCCATTGTTTATAATAGTGAGATTAAGAAATCAAGAAAAGGCCATCCACTCATTTTGAGAGGTGACAAAATGGAAAATACAAGAACCAATTCTAGCACAAGGACCAACGCCATGGAAAAGGAATCACCCTTTTTCTTTCTCTACAATCTTTTGCAGGGCCGCATGCTGTGAGAGCACCACCTCAAAACCGGACTTACTCAAAGAATCTGCCCCGAGGTTGGCTAACCAATCTGCCGCACCATAAGCTTCTCTGTATGTGTGGGAAATTGTGAAGTTCATGTTTTCTAATCTGCTCCATGCCTGTGAGACCAATTTGTTCAGTTTCTAATTGCTGCAAGTTTTCTTTCTAATGCTATTGATTCAAAACATTGAATCTCCTTCTATATCTATGTCAATCTGATTTCTTTTGAAACACTCTTCTAGCTCCTTGATCAACGCATACATTTCAGTTGTATTATTAGTTGTAGTCCCAATTGCTTCAGCCAACGCCCATTCCACTTCACCTTTGTCGTTTCTCAAAATGCACCCAATGCCAGCCTTGCCAGGATTGCCCCTAGCAGCCCCATTGAAGTTTAATTTGAGTCTACCCCACAAAGGAGCAGCCCATTTGATGATTCTTCTATTATCTTTCCCTTTTGATGCCACTCCATTCCCAGTGCCAAGAGGAACTTTAAGACCCCCCCAATTTCGACCCATTTTATCATCCTAGGCAGTGAATTTGAATTCGTGAGAGCCTCTGATTTTGTTGTTAATGGTCTCCACCAGCGCCTCCTCTATCTTTTGTTTCAGGTCCTCTGAGTTAAATTTCGTGCCTCTGAAGATTCTCCAATTGCGCTCCTTCCATATGTGCCATACTAGCATGGAAGGAGCGCACTCCCAAATGCCACCCCAAAGTCCATTGGAGTGCCACCTCGACCAACTTTGAAGGAAGTCAAGTAATTTTTCATTTCTAGTCTCAAACCAACAAAGTTTTCCTTGAAGCCAGTCCCAATAGTCAATTGTGTATGGGAATTGATATAGCAAATGATCACAAGATTCTTCAGCTTGTTTGCATAGAATGCAGCGGGTCGAGTCGGCCATCCCAACCTTCCTTAGCTTATCAGCAGTGAGAATCTTGTGATGGAGGGTCATCCAGAGGAAAGCCCCCACTTTGGGGGAGTACGTACTTGCCCCAACAAAGATATATTATATATATGTGTGTGTGTGTGTGTATTATATATATTATAAATATTGATAGTGTTATTTATATATATAAATGTTAATAGTGTTGTTTATACATTAAAGCACATGGAATGTATAGAACACATTTCATATATGTCATATGTAAAGCGTAGAAATTAAAAGAGAAAATGCATAAAACTATAGGGAATGTTTAATGTTTAAACATGTTGTGCAAATAGAGATTGCAACGCTATATTATGCATAGAAATATAAAGCTAAGTAATACGTGGTAATAAAATGTGGACAAAGTCAATACTTTGAGAAGATGCTATTTGGAATGTATAAATAACTTTGACTTAGTCTTGAAGCTAAAAGGTAGACCAAAGGAATAGGAAACATGGTGATTTGGTGGCTGCAAATCGATAAAATCACGAACCAAGTAGAAGTCTAAACCTGCAATGCAAATTACAAATTGTGAAGCAATGAGAAATATATGAATTGGTCAAATAGGGAGCTGGCCAAATGAGTTGACATGTATGAGACCATCACCTTGCATTTCTACTTATCATTCTTGTTGTCTAGTTGAATGGGGTTACTCATTCTCTTGGCTATGTATGTGTTTTTTGTACATTGATTCAAGCTACCACCTTTTATTGTTTTTGCTAAGTCAAACTTTCTGAGCTGAGAAGTGTCAATTTTGGTACCCTGTTTATAGCCTTTAGTTGTTGATATTTTTGTATAAATAGAGGTGCCTTTCACTTCAAAGGGGGTGCATTCTTTGTTAGATTTATCATACATTAGCTAATAATTAATTAATCTTTAATTGATTATTAGTCTAATTTATTCTTTGCACTTAAGCTAAACTTAGGAGTGCTTTTATGCTTTATTAATTGAGTTAATATTAGATCATTATGTCTCATCTCATGTGATGTTAACACTTATCATGATCTGATCCCTTTCTCATTTAGGGATTTTCTCTTATAAGCACTCAACCCTCATTGTAATTATCTCTCGGATATTATCTGGAGCTTTCATATCTTCTTGAAAGTCTCTTCTGTAGTTTTTTCTTGTTGAAGAATATTTCACATATTGTTTGTAGATCTCTTGCGTGGAAGGTGTCTTTGTTTGTTTTTTTTATCCTGTGGCTCATTGTTTTGTGCTTGTTTCACAATTCTAACAGACTTGCTTTCTAAATTTATGAGTGTTACTCTGCTGCAATATTAAGTTGAGAGATAAGAGTTTTTAGTGTGAGATTAGTGAGATTTTTAGAGAGATTTCTTTGTGGAATTTGGTCAAGGAAGGATTTGAAAATGGTTTGGTGGAGGTTGTGCTAGGAAACCTTTTATATCAATTGGAGCTATCTAATTACAAGCATGCTAGTTCTCTTCTTTACTTTTTTTTTAGGTTGAAAAGATTGCTTGTTTTTATGAGTGTTGCTTGAATTGTTTGGAAATAGGAAAAGAGATGTCTTTATGCTGTTTAAACCCATATAAGGGGATTATCTTAGCATACTATGTATGTAGGTATGAATTCTTATGTGTTCTACTATAGACTATAATAAGCCATGCTTAAATAGTTATAGTTTGATTTTAAAAGGGAAGTTAGGAAAGTCTATTTTATGTTTCAATTTGGTTACCATAGTGTAATGTTTTTAGTAAGAGGGAATATGTTATTCTTGGGGTTAGGATAATCTAGTGAAGGGGATATCCTATTCATAGAATATGTGTGGTCATTACAAATCAAGCTAGGAAGGTGTATGAATAGGATGACTCTCACTCGAAATAACTGAGTGTTAAATTCTTTAGCCAAAGTAGTGTAAGTTGCCACTGTTTACACTGTCAATTCACTATGATCTAGCTAGGCATTCTAATCTGGGATTGTCATACATGTAGGTTGTAGCCACTGTATGATAAAGTTCTAGTTTGTAGGACACACCACCAAGCTCAAGAAAGGCTAGTATTATGGGGTTATCTAACCAATCTCTTCATTGAAGGGTAGGCCCATCTTACTTGATAGGTAGATGTGCGGGGGACCGCAGTAAGTATGTGGTTAGTGGAAAAGCACTTGAGTGATGCTTATCCTCATCAGTTGGTGGCAAATATTTGAAGGGGGATTACCTGGACCATATTTATTTCTAGTGTTAGAAGCTCAGAAGAGCTATGTATGTACTTTGTACCCATTTATATGGAAGGATGTAAACATGAATGGTAAACTTAAGGTTATTTCAATATGAAATCGATATTATGAAAAGTTTTGTGAAATTATAATGAAATGTAGTGGAAGTTTGGAATAGTGTTTATTTCATATGTGCATATAATTTACATTATGGAAAAGAAAAAATCATTGCTATGTTATGGCTTTATGATTTATTCACTTGTGGGTTAAAACTTAGGAATTTTTTTTATTAGAACTTTGGGCATGTTACACTTGCCCTATGCCTGCCAAAGAAAATTCAAGCTATCTTAATTGAGGAAACCCCCTGCTTCCCCTCAATTTGTGACCACTTCGGCCCCTCAGGGGAAAAAAGGGGTAAATTGAAGAAGCTTTCTATTTCTCATCATACTTCCCTCCTAGGTGAACCTTCTAATGTTACCACACAACCCTCCACCCTCTATAACCTTATCGAGGATAATACTTCACCTAGGTCTCCTGCCTTTGACCAATCTCAAGAAGCTCAAGGTCTTTGTGACCTTAAAAATTTCCCCCCTTCTCTTGGTTTGAGCAAACACGACTAGATGAGGTTTCAAAAACTCCCCACTAAAAAGAAAAAAGTTTCACAAACACTAGTCTTGGCCAAGGAGAACATTGTTGTTGTTGTTAATGTTGAAGAGTACGAAGTTGAGGAGGTGGTTAGCAACTCTCATCTAAGAAGGTCCAACCATCTGGAGGGCCACTCGTAGACTTCTGTGAAGAAAGGGGTTGTGGATGTGATTAAATAGGTGAGTTTCTCAACTGATGTGGAGGAGGATTGTCTTGAAGGTATGCAAAACACTACTGAGAGCCAACCCAAGAACATAAGTAGTATGCACAATGTTGACATGGACCCTCAAGGTGTGTTTCATAGTTGCCCTTAGTGTGTTGCTATAGTGGGAGAACCTGCTAAACTTAAAAAGAAGGTGTTGGACATTGAGAAAAATATGGTCAATCTTTCCAAATTCAGCTCCAAAGTTATGCACAAATTTGTAACTACCTTATTCTTGTTGCAAGACAAAGATTTGGTGAAGACCGGGGGCAATGATAACAGTCGCAAGGAACTTTTCAAGTTCCTGATTGAGGATTGGGGTCAACGTTTTGTTGGTTAGGTTTTTTGTTTGGTGTCTTATGATAGCTATTTTTGTTTGTTTTTGATGAATTGTCAAAGTGTTGTTTTTGTGTTGCTATGGTCTTTGAACTTGGTTTTCAACCTCCAGGTTTTTTATAATTGGGCCAACACCCTTGTAATTTTTTTGATACAAAAAGTAGGTTTTTAAGGGACTCTGAAACCCCTTACAAAGGCAAAAAGCTACAAGAAAGACTATACCATATGAACCCGCAATACCAAGAGACCAAAAAGTTGACAACAAAAATTAACCAGGAAACCCATCAACAACCCAAAAGCAAAACATCAAGCTACAACATTTTTTCCAGATCATTAATTGAGGCCAAATTCTCCTCAATGACCCCCTCATGCATTTCCATCACATCCTTGAGCTCCTCAAATAAGATAGCAACTTGTTGCTTAGTTTTACTCCTCATTCTCAAACACAGGCCAACATCAACAACCTTTTGCACAACATGAGCTAAAGTGTCATTCTTCTCCATCAGGGTCTTGGGACAAACCTCCTCCATATCTGTCTCAATATCACCCAGCTCTAGGGGATTACCATTCCATTTCAAGGCAATCTCATTCAAAAAAGGGAGGTCCTTAACAGTCAACTTCAAAGAATTGTTGCTAATATTAACCACAATCTTTAGATCATCAAACAACTTAGAAATTATGTCCTCAATGTTAACAAATCTCTTTTCAAAAGTCTTTTTGACTACCACTTTCAAAGAAGTAATCCTCTTCTCATGAGAAGTGCCAAGAGGATCAGAATTCACAACCAGTTTATCAAGCATAACATTCATGGTTTTAACCTTACCTTTAATCACCCATTCCTTATGATTACTATGCACCAAAGCTACACACACATCTTGCCAATTCTTAAGTTGCAAATCGAGCTCCTTAACCTCTGAGAAGAGCCATTTAACCAGAGACAACAAGTTACAAGTACCATCCTCAACCATCCTACAAAACATACCCATATTAACCTCGTCCCAATTAACAAGAGGCAAATCTTGAGAGCCCACATTATCAACAGGGACCTCCCGATCCTCCTCCTTATCCTTCATATCATCCTCCATAGGGGAGTCATCCACCTCATCACATCAACCTTAACACGGCTCTTATCCTGTAAGTTCGCTAAGTCAGCTAAAGTTTCTAGCCGCTCCACCTTCACAACACTCCCTTTAACCTGCTCAGAGTCGAGAGGAGAGACATGGGTAAATTGAACATGGTTAACCTCCTTGGAACATTTCAAACCATTATTCCCCTGCACAATACCCTCCATTAGCTGCATAGACCTAGAGATGCCTTTACGACCATCCAGACCATCCTTCTAAAAGGGGACTCCAAAACACCCACTTTACTCACATCCAGAGAATGATTAATATCAGAAGTAGGGGCTTCCTCCACAACATTTTACACCTACACCTTCTTTTTACCAGACTTCTTCTCTTTCCTAAGACATTTTTTCTTCCCCTTCACACTCTTATTATTAGGGTCCACTACCACTTCTTTAACCTCAATGTTTGTTTCATATCCCTTTGACCAAGATTCAAAATCCTCAAAACCCTCCATAGAGTCACTGATTTCCTCTAACAACTCCTCAAAGTCTGAATCATCATCATCAAAATTTTCTTCCCACTCCATCATCGAATCACCCGTCTCATAGCAAAAATTTTTACCAACCTTTTTACGGGCATGAGGCTTAAGAGAAATAGGGATTATCTTCAGCTTAATGTATTCAACCATTAAATCCATAAGGCCTTCATGGAGAATGGCCTTCCTAGGGTTCTTGTGATGATCCTCAATACTATGCTCCATAAACAACAATAAAAAGGAAACAAAACCAGAGCATTATGCCGAAAATGATTCAACAACATGAAATGATAGCTATAAATCACATAAAACCTACCCTCCAAAGTGAAGTAATGCATAATGGCCAGAGCAATATCCCTTCATAACAACTTGAGAGATTTACGGGAATACCCACCACTACCAACCAACTTGAGCTTCTTCTTCTCATCATGTTTAAAGAAATTAGCAAGGGCTTTCTTAGTTGCACCTCTGTCTCTATAGAATTTCCTTCCAAAGGTAGGAAGACAAGTCATCTCCTCTACAAAATCCTCATTGATATTAAATTCCACCCCTTTAAAACGTAGAATCCTACCGCTCCACCCCTAACAAAGACCTTTGTCACCTTAGGATTTGACCCTTGGAGCTTAAGCAAACAAGGGCTAACCCCACCCTTTTCTAGGTGCTCCCACATAGCTTCATTAGTCTGAAACTCCTCACAAGTGCTCGGCTCCAATCTGTAACGAGCACCACCCATGGTGATATGCAGCGAATAAAACTCCACCAACACCTTATTCTTTTGCACAGAAAGGATTAAGCAAACAAACCACAGAACAATGCAATAGAGACCCACAAAGTGTGTAATCCTGCCATACAAAGTACCACCACACCTAAGCTGCCAGACCATAATATCAAGGATTACAAGGAGGCAATAATGAGAAGAGCAGGTCCAAAACATGATGTGCAAGAACCAACTCATAACAAAATAAAAGAGCCTTTCCCCCACCTTAATAAGCTTAATGACAAGAAATCTGGTCATTATTAGAGATGAACTTAAGATTAAGAGGGAAGGATTCAAAATCATCCCAATTATTATGAGAAACCACACCCATGTTAGCCACCCCATCAACCAACGAGTTAGCTTCCCTAAACACATGTGAAATTTTGATCTCATCAAAAGAATTGATGATAGGCAATGAATCATTAATAGGATGGGCAATGACCGGGAAGGTGAACTAGTCAACAAAAGACACTTAATGATATTAAGGGAGTCCCCTTCAAGCCAAAGTTTGGAGACCCCAATTTTTTTTTCCAAAACAAGGCCATGATAGGTTGCTGCAAAACACCCTTGTAATGTTACTTTATATATCAAAAACTATTATAATATATAATAATATAATAATATAATTAACTCTAATATAATATTATAATATATAATATTATATACCCCCATTTATGGGGCCTAGTAAGTTCATATTGCTCCTCACCTAAGGGAAAACATGAAATGGACTCAGCTAGAAGAAGTTTGGTTAAAGATAAACAGTGATGTAGCATCTCAAGGCAATCTGAGTAGTGTAGGGGCTAGTTGTGTTATCTGCGATAATGATGATAAAGTTTGTTTGGTGGCAATGAAAAAACTTGGGAGAGCCTCCAATAACGATGTAGAATATCAAGCAGCTTTGTTAGGCTTGGAAATGGAGCAAAACTTAAAATTAAAAAATATTCACTTAAAAGGGGATTCCCAAAACATTGTCAATGCAATTTGGAAAAATCACTTTGCAAATTGGTCCCTAAGAAAATGGCTCAAGGAAATAATAATGTAAATGAAACATTTCAAAGACTTTAGAGTTTCACACATCTACCATGAAGGGAACACAATGGCTAATAAGGTAGCCAATGTGGCTATTGACACAGAGGCATATGTGGTATTATTGGAATTAGAGGAAGCTTGACACAAGTTGCATAAGGAAATCTATTGAAGAGAGCAAGCTCGTGTAGAATATCAATTGCTTAAGGTATGGTGAAATCATTCCCCTGTATGGAAAAGTGTGGGGCATACCAAAGATAGCTCATGAATGATTGAAGGTGGGCCTTTAAGGGCTAGATGATGGCATTCCTTTCAATTCACATTTGGCAACCAAGGTTGTAGAGATGGGCACACTTGATCTGGTTGAGAGCGAGGAGAAGGTAGATGGCTTTCCTTGGTGAACTCTTAGAGCGATGTCTTATAGTGGTATTCAAGTTGAATTGTGGGGTGGTTATGCACACTATAACGTTGGTTCTAGGAGATTTGTATACGAATGAGGTTTTTCGCTACCATGTAAACATAAACATTACATCAATATTTATGGCAATGTTATTGGATGCAAGGGAGGACACGAGGGTGGTCAAGGAGCTTACTAAGGACTTGGTGTGGCCATGATGGCATGGGGGGATGAAGGAAATTATCCATTGGACATCTCCAAGCATTGGTCTCATGTCACAAGGTGGTGTATGGCTACTAGTTTCTAAGCAACGACACCCAACCTGGGTGCCTTTTGTGATTTGGGGCTGAGGCATGAATGTTTCCTAGAGGTGACACCATGCTTGCATGCATATTAATTCCCTAAAAAACCTGCTGGGAGAAATTGAGAATGGAATAGTGGATTGGTCCTTCGCATTCGTTAATACTTCTGTAACTATAGAGGTGGACAATGGAGGTTGAGCCAAGGATGGGGGCCTGGATAATGCATAATTGAGCATTGGTCTAGGGTAAATTGCTATCTTTTAGTTTTCTGATATCTTTTTGCATACAAGGTGTATTAAAATATAATCTGGGGTGGCTAAAATTTTAGAAGCCATTTTCTTATGAAGGTTTCATTTTGTGTATAAGGCTATTTGCAATACCTATAGCAAGACCAAGTATGTAATGCTCATTTTTGATAAATCTAATAGAAAGAGTGTGACCCTCTATAGCCACTTTTACTGATAATAATAATAATTTATTATATAATATATAATAAAGTTAATCAATATTATTATTTGTGTTTTTGAAATGTTAAGCAGCATTTTTAGGGCGTCATACCCTTCACATCGAGCCACAAGGGACAAAAAGGAGCAAGACTAAAAAGAAAACATTAAGTAAACAAAAACCAGAAACCAGAGATAGCCCATAGGCAGCACAAAGACCACAGAGAGATAGCCGAAAGACAGGACACTGACATAGGCAGCAGCTAACTGGCATTGTCCTAGTTTTTGAGCAGGAGGTCCACTGCCTCATCGCCAACCCAATCTTTGTTCTCCTGACTGTTATTTCCCTCCAGCTCCTCCTTAATAGTATTATACAGGGTGCTAGTGACAAAATGGCCCAACTTCATGGTGAAGCGAGTCAACCAACGAAACCTTTTGTCGAGCATGTCCATTCTCTTCTCCAAATCACAGGGCTCCCCCCCAATGTCCATGGTTCTCGGGACCTCTCCAGGCTCTTTGACCAGGGGATGTAGAGAGTGAGAGGTGGAGCCATTTTTAGGAACCTTGCTATCCTCAGGAGTAAACTAGGGCCCCTCCATAATCTCGTCCTCATCATCTTCAATTTCCTCTTCCTTGTACCCTTTGCTGTCAAACCTCTCCTCCTCTGAATCCTCGATAATTAACCTCTTTTTGCTGTTCTTTGCAAGCCTTCCAGATCTCCTTCTATCATTTTCCCCACCAGTCATCTCATTAGTCCCTACAATAGTGTCTCCTCTGGAGTCTTTCCCTATTATGTTCTTGCCCTTTCCTTCCCTAGCAATCGGGTCTGATGTACCTTTCTCCTTCCCTTTTTTAGCAGTAGTGGCCTTGTAGGCCGAATTCACCAGAGTGGATTTCAATTCATAGAGACCCTCTATCACGCTGGCATGATCCTTACCCAAACCACCCTTAAGTTTCTTGGTGGTTATCTTGGCTTTGGGATTCCCCGCAGTGCCCGTATTGGATTTCTGGGGAGGGCTTTTAGACTCGGCCGGGGAAATATTCACAGCCGACAAGGGTTCAATATCCTCAATGCGAACAGCTGTAATAGCTTTAGGAGGACAGAGGGCCAGGTGGAAATGATAAAGTCTCAGAATGAGCCCTTGATGGAGCGGGAGCGACGAGAGATCACTGGGGTTAAGGCTGGCAGGCTCTACATTTTTTGACCGAGTTTTCCAAATCCATTAGAAGAAAGAATGAAAAACTAAGCAACATCTTGTGTCTTAAATGATTCAATAGGGGGAAGTGATAAAAAAAGCAAGTTTTAAACCTACCTTCCAAGGTGATGTACTTCATCAGCGCCAAGCACACCTAATCCCAGGGCTTCGGGAGAGCTTCTCTCTCAAAACCCAACTTGTTCCGCACCGGTGCCTCATCACCTTTGAAAAAATCTTTCAAGCTTTCGTGATCCAGTTTCTTGGTGTGTTTGGGGTATTTTTTCCTAGTGCACTGTAATCCTGTGGCTTGCGCTATGACTTCCTCATTGATTTCAAATGAAATTCCTCCAATTGAGACCCTACGATCGTTCCACGAGTTGGCAAACTGGCCCGACAAGTTAGGGTCATGGCTGACCAATATCTCCATAAGCGGAGCAATGCCACCTTCCACACAAATGTGCCAAACTAAAGGGTTATTCCAGAACTCATCACAGTTATCTGGCTCAGTCCTCACCCGCTCGCTACCCATTTTACCAACCTGGACAGGAAGCCCAAGAGATTGCAAAAGATACCAAATGCAGAAGCCACATATAATTATCACATTGTATTCATTTAGGCAAGGTATACAACAAAGGTTAATTACGCCAGCGTACAGGTCGCATGCGCGAAAGGGAAATCACCACAGGGTGACTTGACAACGAAATTAATGAGGATATTGGGATGATTGCGGTCAACAAGGCAGGAATTGGCGGGCATGTAGGGTATATGTTAGTATCAATGCAATTAATAATATAATATTATGCTATATAGTTAATAATTTATGATATTTAAGATAAAAATTATAATATTAAAATTTTATATTAATATTATATCATAATATAAATAATCATATTTGTAATATTATATTTTATAAATAATATTAAATACAAATTAAATATTATAATAAACATTATAAATATATAATGTTTATAATATTTAAGATACAAAAGTTATAATACTAAAAGTTCATATTAATATTATATCATAATATAAATAATCATATTTATAATATTATATTTTATAAATAATATTAAATAAAAATTAAATATTATAATAAACACTATAAATAATCATTAGTAATAATATAATACTGAGTATAATAATTTTAATATATTTTATAAATTAATAATATTAATGACAATTCAATACGCGGATTATTAAATTGTGTCTTTTTATATTTTTTAGATTACTATGATAATTTAATATTATTATACATTTAAAAAAAAAAAATCATCAAAAGGCTAATAGCCTATATATATTATTTATTTATAAATAGTAGTTTCAAGATGTCTTTACACTTCAAAATTGATTAGACTATGATCAAACCATTTTGCTATTCTATGTTGACTACTCAAAAAACTTATTTTCTACTACAAGCCATACTCATAGTCCTTACTGTTGTATACATAGACATGAGCATTAAGGATGTATTTTTTCACAATATGTAGGAGCATATGATGTAAATGTATTAGTCTGGAGGAAACATCTGCATACCAAAATGTTGCTTAATAGCACCAAAAACCCTTTCATTCACCGCTTAAGATGAATACCGAATGCTTCAACAATGATGGATACCATTTGCTTCTACAACCATGGATACCGACTACTTCTTCATTTACCAAACCAAAAAATAATTGTGAAGGTCATAGTCTTATTCTTCCATCTGCATTATCTCCACTGAGTTCTCACCTTGCACTTCATTCCCCTCTTCCATATTTTGAGAGTTGGCAGTGACATTCATGTCAGGAATAGCATGTGGTTGATGGAAATTGCCTGCCTGAAGAAGAGGCACCAAAATATTCTGAGGTAAATTTTGTGGTATCCCTTGGGATGAAGGAGGTGCTCTCTCTGGTTGATGGTGGTTAGTAGAGGCCGCTGCATGGTAACAATTATGATGGAGAAGGAAAGAAACATAGTGGTACTTCTCCCTAAAACACTCAGACATCTCCCTTCCCAAGTGATTACTATACCTTGACAAGGCCCTATTTAGATGACTTGGATCAATATGCTTAAGAGAATATTTTAAAGCATCAAACACATTGATGAAATATTTGTTATGGGGTAAGAAATATAGTGGAAATTTTTCACCAACATAGCCATCACCCATGCCTAACAAATATTTCTAGGCGCAAACCAATAGGGAATCATTTTGAAGGAAAAGCTCATTAACCATCTTTTCTGCTATTAAAATCATAGATTTAAGACATTGCAGCATATCCATGATATTGGAAATGAATATAGACAAAATATTTGAAGGAAAGATTGAACTTCTTGTCTTGGGGTGGAGGATTTTCGTGCCTATGACACTTTTGAGGCACTTGTATTCACATGGGAAATGAAGCTTGAAAATTGTCAGCAATTGATCTTCATCTTCATCTAGGCCACCTAAAAAGGACAGCTCCCATCATTGAATTGGGAAGCAAACACGGAAGTTCTTTTGACGATACTCAATCACTGATGCTGATTTTGAAGCCTACCAGAAGCACCACTAAATTCCCAAAGAAAATAAGAAACACTAAACCTTCGACCAAATTTCCACCTAGCACTCGACACTTGCATACCTTAGTTGAGCTTGACCCACATTTCAGCAGAATATAAAACCTCTTAACAAGCTTTTGAAGAGCAACAAATTTTAATCGCCATAGTTTGTTTTCAAAGACTATTAACAACTAATATGCCCGCATAACCCTACAAACAATAGCACAATGCCACTGATTGCTTGTAGTGGGCGTATTAAATAGAAGAGATTCTTTCATATAACACAACCTTTAATGATGGCTCGATATTCGTCATCAAAAGTATATTCGCAAAAACGTCAGAAAAATGCCTTGAAGCACATGTTGTTGGAGCTACACACGTATACAAGATAATTACAAATATATGCTACATTAATACACATGTGTTTTGTGTACCCTCCTCACCGAAAGAATACAAAGGAAGGATTATTATTCTGAACCTGCAACCAAGAAACGAACGTTAAAACATTTGAAAAGACCAGATATGTGATACCCTCGAGCTTGCCACACCATGACTTGATTAATATGGCATCATGATCTTGCTCTGTATCATCTTGTGGAGTACAAATGCATTGAATCACACATACAACTTCTTACATCACATTAGATTAACAATGAGTTGCTTACATCACAGTAGATTAACAATATGCTTAATTAGCCTCCTCTCGATGCATATCATGTCAGCACATGAATTTTTATACCCTTAGAGCTTTGAGTTAAAAGTTTCCACAAAATCCTGGTTTACACACTTGAAGTGCCAAGTCTGTTGAGAAATGTGACTCAAATTTACTGGTTTCATCGACTTCTTGGAGCAGTTGTGTTTTCTTCCTTCATCAACCTGAATTAAGTCGTTGGTTTTCAAGTTTTTCTAACTGAAGTCGTAGGGTTCTAAAGTTTCATAACCTTTTGACTTAGCGACTGTGAAGCAAAGGCTAATCCCTGTTATTGTCAACGTGTTGCAGGTTATGTGAACTTCTCAACCTTTGACTTGAGGTTCAGAAGTTTGGGTTTTGAGCAATAGAGTGATCTCTTTGTAGTCGATGAGTCATGGGTTTTGGGAACTTCACAACCTCCGACATGAGGTTTTGAAGTCAGTTTGTCAGTGATATAGCGACTTGGAAGCTGATGGATATGGGGACTGCTTGGATGGTGGATCGTGATGAAGGTTGAAAGGTGGCAATGATGCGGAGGATAGATGGCATGTGGGCCCATGTGCTTGGTGAACACCAATGAGACGGTAATAAATGTCTCTTCGACTAGGCGACATGGTGTTAGGTGGATAACCTAAGTTTGACGATGGATATTTATTCGGCTGCTTATCGGATGGCCAGGAATGTTGGATGATGGCGTGTGGCTCGAGGTGTAACCCTAAAGGGGTGAGATAGTTGAACAATCATAGAGAGAGAAAGACAATCTTAGAGTGGTGGTTACCTGGTGTGCAGGCCGAGAGGCTGGGTAGTCAAGAGAGAGATAAATCTTGCAGAAGGTGAAGGCTGAGTGGTTGTATGATAGAGAGGTCGAGAGGCTAGTGGTCGAGCTGTGAGGCTGTGTAGCCAAATGAGATGTCTCTCGTTGAGGGAGGTGGTCATGATGGGTTATGCTACCGAATTTTCTCCAAAATGGAACAAGATGTAAATCTCCTGTGAAGGCCATGAGCCTGATATTGAATTGTAATTGAATTTTGTTGTTGAATAATACAATGGAGATCTGGACTTTTGGAGTGTGGGGTTTTTTACCCAAAAGGGTTTTCCTCACGTATACCTGTGTGTTCATGTCTTCGGTTTCATCTTTCATGGTTGTTGGTTTTGTTTGTTGAATTTGTTAATGGTGTTGTTAAGACTAGTTAAGCATGAGTTCCTCTCAAAAGGATTAATGTGGGAAATGAACTATGTTTGTTTTCGCTTTATGGCATAGTAGTATGTGTATTTGAGGAAATAAAAGAAATAAAAGCTTCTTAAGGCACTACTGATCTCATATGCCCTTTCTAAGATGCCCGACCATATTTACCAACAAATTCATCCCCTTGCCACGAAAGCTTGGATTACACACTTGAACTGCCAATTAATCCACTTGCCACGATAGCCTGGTTTACACACTTGAACTGCTAATTCATCCACTTGCTACGATAGCTTGGTTTACACACTTGAACTGCCAAGAGAACCACTTACATACCATGTTGTTATGCATGAAAATTGCTTCATAACGAATATTTTAAATTTGCGATAAAATTAACCTTACACACAAATATTTGAATTTCCCTTAAGCAAGTGAGAATTAAAACAATTTATACATGGAGAAGATTTCCCTCCCTTAGCAGAATTTCTTCAAATTTAGGATGCATTTTCCTCGACATAGCAACATGTGTAACTTCATCAATTGTTTGATCACAACCTAGATTAGCTAGAAAAATTATCATAAAATTACCTTCTCTATAGGCATGAATAATTTGATAGTGTCCTATCTTGTCAAGCAAGGAACAAATTTGTTTTACTATATACCCAAGCTTACAGTTGACAATCTTACTTTCCCTGCATGCATTTGATAGAATCAAGGAATCTCCTTCTATTTGAAGCTTGGGTATCTTGAGACTAATTACTAACTTTAAGCCTTGTAGCAAAGCTTGAGCCTCAACTGCATTGTTAGTCCCTATTTTCAATTTAAAATATTTAGCACATAATACCATTCCTTTATAATCTCTGATTGTAACACCAACTCCAAAAGGTCTTGGATTACCTCTAGTTGCCCCATCAAAGTTCAATTTAAAAAAACCAACTGGGGGGCTTCCAAGATATGTTAGCCCTGTTTACTTTTTGGACTGGTTGATGAAGAATCCCTTTGAAATACAATTTAAGAAGAGGCCATTTGAACATTAACTTTGAATCCCAGTCAATAAATATTGAACCAACATGTTTTACCTTTTGCACATACCCATTGACTTTTTTTGATATAGACTACTCCAACAAGAGTAGTACCTGATCCATGTTGAATTTTTCTTTCCTGAAAATGTATTTGTTTCTTGCCCACCAGATAGCCCATACTACTGAAGCCAAAATAATGCACCAGATGCTTGAAAATAAAGAACTTTTATAATCCTCTGGCCAACTTGAAAATAATTTCCAAAGAGTGTTAGGAAATGTCGAATGCTAATTCATTTTAGATACTACAAACAACCAACATGCTTGAGCTACTGGACATAATAAAAATAAATGGTTGAAATTTTCAAGTTCTTGTTCATATAGAACACATTGAAAAGGCTCTGCTATCCCTAATTTTTTTAGCTTGTCACTTGTCAATATTCTGTGTTTTATAGCTAACCAAGAAAAACACACTGCTTTAGGTAATACCTTTGAGTTCCAACAAAATTTATATGCTCTTTGTACCACTACTTGTAAACCATCTTGTGAAATTGATTTATAACCCTCATTCACTATCTAGCAACCTGATTTTTCTTTTATCCATATTAACCTATCAATACCTGATGAAATGTACACAATCCTTTCATGAAGAACAAATTGAAGGAGTGTTTTATGAACAACATTAATAGGCACATTTGAGAAGTCCTTCCATATGACTTTCCCCATCAATATATCAACATGTTGAACATAGTCTTTGACCCTTAAACCCCAACATTCAATCAAATAATTTTCAGTACTCTAAAAATTGTGTAAAGCATTCAAGATTAGGTAACCATTCCATGAGTCTTTCCAGAAAAAAGGCCTGATTACCATTATTTACCTCCCAAGATAAATGTGGAAGAATGAATTTTCTACAAGAGACAAGAAAATTCCACATTACAGAACCTGTAGGAGGATTTGACACTGTTAGAGTTCTTGATGGATTTAAATTATCCAAATACTTATGTTGCATGATCCAACACCATTTTAAGTAAGACTTTGTATACATACGCCAAACCATTTTAGCTCCTAGTGCTAGATTCCTTTCCACCATATTTTGAAGGCCTGCTCCCCCTTTTAATTTCTCTAAATAGATAGTTTCCTGGGAGATTAAAGGAATTTTTTTATTGCTTTCTATATTACAAGTCCATAAAAAAATTCTAATCAACTTTTGAATTTGTACTTCAATGGATTTGGGAGCTTTTAGGACTAACATAAAGTAATTTGGAATCGATGAAAGGAAAAATTTCACCCAAAAAAAAATTCTTGACAAAGACAACCATCTCCCTTTCCATGATAAAATTCTTGTTTTTATCCTAAGAATAATTTTGTGCCAATGAGAGATCTTATTCAGACCCGCAAAAAAGGGAATACCAAGATATTTGCAAGGGATTTATGCTTCCTGGAAACCTAGCAACTTCACAATCCATTTTTCAACTGATGGTTTTGTGTGAAACACATACACTTTTGACTTACCCTCGTTAATCTTTTTCCCATAAGCAAAGGTATAACTGTCCAACAATGATTTAATATGTTCAGCTTCTGCCACAACAACCTTGCCAAAAATTAGTGTATCACCAGCAAATAAAGAATGGTAGCTAATAAGGATGTATTGGGAATACAAATTCTGTGAATGATTCCCTGTTCATGTGCCTTACAAATTGATTTTCTCAAAGCCTATGCTAATATAATGAAGAGAAAAGGCGAAAGAGGATCACCTTGACGCACTCCTTGAGTAGATCCAAAAAAACCTACTGGAGAGCCATTTAACAACATTGAAAACTTAGCACTCGACAAACACGACATGATCCATTTGCACCATTTTTGAGAGAAACCAAACCTTTGCAACACCTGCTTCAAAAAATACCAATCCACCCTATCATATACTTTTCGCATATCCAATTTTATAATAATAGAAGACAACTTGTTTGCAGCTATAAAATGAAGGACTTCATTTGCAACAATAACACCTTTTGTCATTTGCCTACCAGGCACAAAAACCCCCACACAAAAGGATATAAGCAAAGATAAATAGCCTTTGTGAAAATTTTATATATCACATTACAAAGTGAAATTGGTCTAAAATCTGAAAAAGTTCTTGGGGAATTTATCTTTGGAATGATAACTATATGAGTTAAATTGAATTTATTTAACATTCCACCTGAATTTCTTGAATCCTCTAATGCATTTAAGATATCAATTCCAATAAAATCCCAAAATTTCTGAAAAAAATTGTTGTAAATCCATTAGGACTTGGTGCTTTGTTAGGAAGAAATGAAAAAACAATTTCCTTAAGTTCTTGAAATGAGAAAGGTGCAAACAACTTCTCATTATCTTCAAGAGATCAGATTTGGAATCACTTGAAGAAGCTCCTCTCTTCCCCTTGACAACTAGAAATTCACATCCTTATTATCATACAACAAAGATGAAAATAATTTGATACCTTCCTTTTGTATCTCCTCCTCCTTTGTTAACAAAACTCTTGTATCACTATCATGGATAGAGAATAAGGAATTTTTTGATCTCTTTACTTGTGCTGACATGTGAAAAATCTTTGTATTCCTATTCCTATCCTTTAACCACAACTCTCTTGATTTATGTCTCCAGTACACTTCCTCTCTTAATAACAACTCCTTCCATTCTTCTTGCAATTGCCTCTACTCTTCAAAGATTGCATTATCTAAACCTATAGTAATGATAAGCTCATTAACCTCAGAAAGTCTTTTGTACACCAAATATTTCTACAAAAATATTTTTAAACACTCGAAGATTCCAAATTTTAATATGTTGTTTCATGTGATCCAACTTCTTACTCAATTGATACATACGAGAGCCACTGCAAAAAGGAGCACATAGCCACCACTGTCTTAACATATCCATAAACTGAGGGTGTCAAAACCACATCACCTCAAATTTGAAAGAAGATTTCCAAGTTGACATAATCAGTTGCTACCCAATTTGGAGAAGATAAAAACCTATCCAACCTCTACGCTATTTGAAGAAAAAATTTCCTCTTGTTTGTCCATGTAAACTTACCATTTAATGGGATGATATAAACAAGTGCATTGTCTTGTATAAAGGAAGAAAAAGCTTCCATATCCTTCTTAGAGAGGCATATACCACCTTGTTTTTCTGCCAATGATGTTATTGCATTGAAATCCTCTGTAAGAATAACTTTATCTTGACCCAATAAATCCATAGATTGTTTCAACTTATCCCACAACAATTTCTTACCCATTGAACTAGTTGGGCCATAAATATTTATCACCCAAAAAGATAACTCAAAGTGAGTCACTTCATTAATTGCCAATTAGACTCACAAGTAACATTACTAATACATGCTAATTTAGCATTCGATAATGTAATAGGACCTCTTGAAGCACCTTGTGATGGCGAATGCAAAGAATTCCACTTGGACCAACTCTTAGTGAAATTACCAAAAGCCTTATCTGTTATTTTTGTTTCTTGAAGAAGTACCACATCAGCCCCACAAGCATCCAACTGCTACTTGACTCAGACCCTCTTGTTAGAGGCATTAATGCCTCTGACATTCCAAGATATTAACCTCATAACCTCCTAAGAGAGTAATAGGCTCTCCTTGGTCTTTTTTGTTTTACACCACCTCCCATTTCAACATCCAATGTAGACTGAATCCCCGCTTCAATTTCCTCTTGCAATTTGGTTGCTAGAGATTTCTTTCCTCTTAGTGGGAATTTTTTTGTTTGAGTTAGAAGATAACGAAGATTGAAAGATAGATAATGGCATAGGACTATCTTTCTCTTCCACTTCCCCCATTAAATTAGAAGCAATATCTTCTATTAATTGTTATCCAATAGAGATTAAAGCTTCGTCTACAAAACTTTCAAACTCTTTATCCAAAGGTATGTTAAAAGACTGAGACAAACTTTGGGTTTTTGTTTTTTATATAGAATTCACATTAATAATATCATACTTTTCTTGAATATCAAACACCTTCAACTCTTCGACGAAATGATTCGCCACACCAAGAGTCAACATTGAAGCACATTGATTAAGATGTCGAATATTGACAAACTTGATCTGAGGGATGAAGCAATTCAGAGTTTGAAGAAAAAACATTAATTGGAGATAACAAATGCTTAGCCCAACCTTGAGCGAGAGAAGCATATCTAAACCTGCAACTTACAAATGGAATCAAGGTCTTGAAACCACCAAAAGAAGATACCTTATCCTTATTAACTAATTGAAAAGAAGAAGAACCTTTGTTTCCTCCAACACACTTTGATGAAGACACAGACCGAGAATCACATAAAACTCATCCTAACTGATGGAGATTAGAGCATCTAAAACCAAATCATTACAAACTTGCCTTGAATGATAACAATCAGGAGCCTCTGATAACACCAATTGCTAATTAGTATTACTTGAAGACACAAAACTTGACTGCAACCCATTAATACTCTGTCCCCACTCCAGAGGAATATCCATTTCCTTAACCAAACTAGGAAAATGAATAGATTGACCAAAATTAGTTGCAAGAGTAGACATTAAAACAGAGGAAAATGGTGTATTATGCGAAATGAATGAATCATTAGGAGATACATCATTACCCTTTTTCATTACATTAGAAGACTCCATTTGATAATTGGTTAAAGGATGAGCAGAAAAATGGAAAAGATAACAAATTTTAGATGGATCTTCAAATACAACCTTTTTCTTCCACAACCCATATGCAAATTTAATGTTCACCATAGAAGGTAATTTCTTTGAGACATCAAAGAGAAGACATATCCTAACAAGCAAAGAAGGATTGGAAAAAATTGCAAATCCTGATGGAGAAATATGCCTAGCTGATTCCCCAGAATTTCAATAATCTGGGTCTCTCTATATTCGAGGGGAAAACCCTGTAACTAAATCCAGAAAGGAATGAATTTAACCACATACTAAGAGGGTGAGAAATTAGGAGTCCATGGCAATGTGTAAAGACCATGACCTTCACAAATCCAAGCCTTTGGCAGAAAAGATAACTACAAAGAACCTTTCCCCCTTGTATATAAGAGCAAACTCCTAAAGATCCTTGAATCGCGAACGAAGCACACCATCTTTAAGAGTAATGTTTACTTCATCTCCAAAGGCATTGTGCTGATATCGTTGTTGCTTTGGCACCCAATCCTTCTTGTATTGAATGGACCAATCCAGAAAGTTTCCAGAGCCCTTGGGAGGAGAACCATGACCCTTCTGACCCCAAGTGGATTTAAAATGTGCCTTTTGATCCCAGCTGAATGAAGATTGTGCTTTTCGATCACTATTGTATCTTGTATTTCCCTTACCCAAAAGTTCTTCATGCACCTTTTGACCCTTACGCAAAGAATCCTTAGAGCTTTTAAACTTATGATCTAGAAAGATCCTATTATTGCCATTGATAGAATTTGGGAAAGTCAGAGGTGAACGACCCAAGGGCTTGTAACCAAAATACTTTGATTGAGAAATAGCTATATTATTAGGAAAACTGGTCGAATGAGGGATCAATGCCTTTGGATTGAAGGGAGCCTCAACTTTGATGGGAATACAATTAGGGAAAGATGCCAGAGAACGAACATTAGCAACCACCTCAAACCAAAGCTTGGGGCAAGAAGCAGTAGATTTCTCACTGATTGACAAATCCAATTCACAAATATAAAAAATTGACTACTTTCCTCAAGATAACGACTTCCCAAAATGAGGATGACCAAAATAGCCTCGACGAACCACATAATCATGCTGCTGAACACCATTAAACCCCATATGTGATACTGGATGAGGTCGAGGAATGCCATTGAAGCCCCTGGAAACCACATAACGATTAGATTTTTTCAAAAAATTCTCGTTGGCCCTTGAGGGCGTGTTCCATAAATTGCAAACCATTTTTTTTCTTTTTCTTATACATTTTATATTAATACTACTAATTTTAATATATATATATATATATATATAAATAATATAATTATATCGTAATATCAATAATTATATTATTATTATTAATATAGTATTATAATGTCAAAGATAATAATATTTACTAATTATAATATTAAAAAACTAATATTTATAATATAATAATATTATAAAAGAGTATTAATATTGCATCCTTTCCATCCGAGCAGATTTGACATTTGGAATATTTTAATTATAGGGTCTTTTCGCTCATGTCGGCTTCTTCACTCCAATGTGTGGGCTAGTGGTGAGAGTTATGCTGAAGCATGGATTATGCCTGACTCTTGCCCTTGCGATAAGACTAAGGGGTGTACTCTTAATCCAAAATGGCTATATGAACATATTATAATCTTAGCAAGCCTTTAATTGGCAAGCCTTGTCACGTGCGAATTGGTTTTTAAAGATTGATTTCAATGGCCAAAGCTTTAGTAAGGATGAAACATTTTGTGGGCGGAGCAATGGCCACTCCTATAAGGTTAGTGAGCTTCGACGATAGATAGCGTTTTTGGGTGAAATTTTTGGACTCAGATTGAGGCAGATTCTTCTGGAGAGCAATTTCTTATTGCTTGGCACTATGAAGTTGGTGTTAGGACGTGACTTCTTAGTGGCAGATGAGAGGTGCTGGGTGGATTCAAATGTATCTTCTCAGTTGGTTGCAACACTATTGGAACTTCAATTTTCAAAAGGGGAAGTTCTAAAATTAACAAGAAAGTTGGTGAAGCCGAAGCTACTTGGAGGTCTCGATGAGGTTGTGGCTTCTGCTCAGTTGGGAGCCGAAATACCTAGGCCAAAGGACCTGGGTTTGCTCAATGTGCCGAGGGTGGTGGTTAGGCTATATCCCTTCTTGCTGGATATTAAAGGTGACAATTTGTAGCTGCATAGGACTCAGATGTTGGAGGGCGTTAAGTTCTTGAGGAGATGGCTGCACATGGAACCAATGCAGGACTTTGCCTGGTTGAGTAATTTTTGAATTTATTTAGAAGATATTGTGGGTGTATAAGCCTTTTGCTCCAAATTTTGACTCCTTTTTGTAGGTACGAGGCAATTTTGTAATGTTGGTTGGATAAGATAGTATGGGTTGATCCCAGTTTTGAAAGTAACATCTTTTTGGATGGTTGAAAATGTGTGCTTTGATTAAGCACATGAAGAACATGTATTTCCTTTTGAATATTAATATAAATTATTGTTTACGTATCAAACAAATAATATAATAATATTATTAGTTAATATAATTATATTAATTAGTTAAATATATTAGTAGAAAAACAAGCAAACAATATATTAATAGTAATTATTATTATTAGTATATTTTCTTATATAATAATATTAGTAATATAATATACTATATTATCTATAATTATTATATTAATAGATAATTAATTATAATAATTTAAGTATGTTACATCAATATTAAATTCAATTATTTAAAAAAAAATTCTGTAAACATTATTTATATAGATTATTTAATTAAGATAGATAAACTAATTAATATAATATAATAATATTTTTAAGCATATTTTGAAAATGATATACCTATCTCAATTTTACATTTATTAGTTCCTGTCAAGGAAACTATAAGCACCACCTGTGCTTTAACTAGTGATTAATAACTTTGATTTTAACAAATGAGAATTCAATTTGTTTTCTTATTTGACAAAAAAAATATATTATTAAAGTAAACTTGCAAAATATATAACAAAATATTCATGGAAAATTAATTTTTTACAATATAATTGAAAATTAGTTTTGAGTGCATAAACTTTTTATAACAGCTTTTTAAGATTTTTCTACCACAAAAACTATAATCAAAAAATATTTAACTTAAGAAAAATTTTGAACTCTTCAAAACACTTCCCTGCATCAAATCTCACTTGCACATTAAAAAAATAAAACAAAAATTATTATTTGGTAGTCAAATCAACGAACAAGCTTCCCGCCCTTCTAACTGTCAAATAAATTTTAACTTTATAAGCGACTGTCAACTAAAAGAAAGCAATTACCTACGTGTCATATCTCGTGTCAAATCTCACCTCCTACTTATCAATTACCTACGTGTCATATCTCCTCACACCTGGGATTTCATCCGCACTTTACCAATTCCACAGCGACAGATAAAAAAGGAATATCATCAAAATAGCAAGGAAAAAACAGAAAGAAGAGCAGAGCTGAAATTGAAATGACCAGTGCAAATTCCCGGTGAAATGCTGAAGCTCAGCTCTGCAAAATGTAGTTACTTATTTCCAATCTGAAGGTGGAAAACATGAATTCCAACGATTGCGGCAAAATATTGCTGTAGAAAAAAAATGAGGTGGGAATCGAATCCTCTCCATAATGGCAAAAGGGGTCGCGATGCCCAGGATGATGAATACCTCGACAACTATCACGCCCACAAGAGATACCTCACTGAGGTAAATTTATTTCGAAATCATTTTTCCATTCTAGATTATTGATCTATGGTTTACCCTCTGCTTTTAGGTTATTAGATTTATGGTTTTTGATCTTTTTTGGCATTATTTTAGGTTATGGCATCGAGCCTTAATGGGTTGACAGTGGGGGATTCTCTTTCGGAAAGCCCGAGGATGTCTCCGTCGAGATTGGATCCCATGGAGTCTCCTGCACGGACAGAAGTTGTAAATTTCTCGAGGTCAGTCATTCCTTTTTTTCTTTTGCGTGTGATGCTGAAATGGTTGATGCTTTTTGGACATTCTAGCTTGATGTGTTTTATAGCTTTTTGTGTGAACCCTTTTCTCAATTAGGGTACTTGTTGGAAGTGCCGATTTTAGTTTTAATTATGTTTTAGATTTTTTGCAATTTTTGTGGCTAATTATAATGCTCCTTATCGTTAGTTTTTAAATCTTGTATTTAATTTGGTAAAATTTAGATGTGTGAATGGAAATAAATAGGGTTTATTTAGGTTTAAACTAAAAATAGAGCAATATAAAGCAGACACAAATAAATGATCCGAGACTGATAATGCAGATGTAGATGAGAGAGTTACAAGTAGATTAACTAGTTCAAACTGTGACCGTTGATTTTTCCCTTTTGATCAGGCTGATACAATGTAACTGATATGACAGAATCTGGATCTGATAATGAATTGGTGATCAGATAGCAGAACGAATTGATGGTGATCTTTCTGATGTTCAGAACAAATCTATGTCCATGGTCCTATCGTCCTGGCATGATTGATGGGGTGGATATGTACTTTGCTCCTGTTGATTTGTCTAACCTGTTAGCCTGTGAATTTTACCGTGTTGAAGATGGGTGGTGATGAAAAGCACCTTGAAAGATCGGTTGGTTTGCAGAGGGACGACTTAGAGCTTCCTTAATAACTAGTTAGCCTTCTTTGCTAATGTATAAAGGTGGAAGATTCACTAAGCAAACATGCAAGTGCCTAAATGACCATGATGTATAGTATCTGTTGATGCCATGTTGATTCAAGCCTTATGATGCTTTGTAGTGATGACAATCAAGTCTCTCCAATCATAACTATTGACCTAGGACTGTCCTTAAATACTAGATCTTGTTAATGTTTGTAAAATAAAGTTATAATGGTCATACTAGTCTTAGTGAAAGGCTTTGTAATAAAGTTAACTTATGGCTTTATTAAATAATATAAACATGACTTAATATTCACTTGTCTTTTTAGGGATAGGACTTGTCACCCTAGCATTTGGGTTTATGTTGTTGCTTTCCTATAAAATGACCATTGCTCTTTCAGTAATATATGGAAGAAGTATTTCTCTCTTTCGAGTTCTCTTTTGTGTTGTAGCTTAGCTTCCTTGTATGTATTGGTTTTAGCAATAGATATTAGATGTTCAATTCAAAGTATTTTGGCTGGGAAGCTGATGAGTAATGGTTACATTTTTTGAAAAGGGTAGCTCAAGACAATAGGATATTAAATTTCAATTGGGAGGGCTATGCTATAGTAGTAGAAATTGACAATTACAGACAGCTAGCTGTGATTAATTTCTGCTTGGTGGTCTACCTGCGATGAGTTTGACTAGCATGGTTGGACAAATGGAAACCTGGTCAAACTTGCATTTGACTCCACAAAAGACTTGTGGGCAGTAAAAAATGCATTTAGTATTGCTGGGTTCTTCAAAATGGCAACACGTTTTTAGTTATACGGCTTGCAAAATTTCAATTTTGGACAAATTTTAGAATTTTCTAGCAAACAAAACCAACGAACATGACATTTTGTGATCATCAAACTAAAGCATGACAACATGCATTGGACATTACTCTTTCAAACCCTTGTTCTATTTTTTAGCTAAAACATGATAGAGGTAGGATTTTAATGCACAATGCCATAAATCCTAACACTAACCCTATGTTTTGTTAGAATATTTTGTCATTGATGTCAAGGTGTTTGGTTGATTGAGCTACCTGCTTGTCTTCTTGAGTTACTTGCCTATGTGTTGAGCTGCTTGGTTGCTTGCTCGAGCTACTTGGTTGTGTGCTTGAGCTACTTGGCTGCTTGGTTGAGCATACTTGGTTTTATGCTTGAGTTGGTTGGTTGTCTGCATCAGCTGGTTGGTTGTCCACTTCGTTAGCATTCTTGCCAACTCAGATTTCCTTATCAGCATGGTTTGAAAAGTCTATCCATCCTTGCCAAGTAAGCGTTGAAAAGTCTAATCATTTTAGAGACTCGATTTATTTAGCGAGGTGATGGTTCGATTCAACTTGTTTATGGTCTTTAGGTGTATAAATTCAATGAAAGCAATGAAACTTTATTTTTGGCATTAGGTTAATTGAATGTGGGGCGGCTAATATTCTTTTTGTGTGGTGTGCTGATTATCATTGGCAACATTGCATAAAATTTTGGAATGAGGCGGCTATTATTTCACATCAGTGCAACGGTTCCAACAATCCTCATTTTTGGACGGTTTCGGTGTTTGTGATGGTTTCAAAATTTACTTTCATTCACTCCTAACTATTACCTGCCGATTCTTTTATGAGATATGTTGAAATGGTCTTTCGTCCTGGTGCTTGCTTTCTTCATTACAAGTTCGACTATTCTAAGCAAAAGAAAAGGACGTGATTTATGATGCAACTCATTTGTCTTTTGCAAAAACGGTTTTGTAATGTCTTTTGGATATCGCCTTCTTGAATATCCTCTTTTGCACTATTAATTATGGCCATTTATGTGTGGTGGTGGTTGTTAAAAAAGGCATAGCGCATTCATTTAATTATACTGCATTTTTTTATTGAATGAAGTCCAGACTTTAAGTTTTAGTGATGCAATGATATTCTTGAATATTTACGGTATGGCAGAGTTTATTCTAGCATGGTTCTGAGATGTGAAGTCTAATAACACAGAAAATCAAGGAGTCGAGTTGATCTTACCCCAATGTGTTTCAAGTTTTGTGAAGCTTGTGTATGTAGGAAACGTGTGTAGAGCATTGCTGTCGCTTCTACATCATGTCGTGCTTCAACATCGAATAAAGACTGGGTGATGTGATATTTAAATATGTGGCACGAATCCTATACTCCAGACTATGTTGATGTCGATAGTGAGTTTTGAAGTTCATTTTTTTTCTGAAGGTTTTGAGATGTTTTCAATGACATTGCCTTGAGTTTCAGATCTTCATGACCATATACAGTTAAAAATATAGAGCTTCATATTGGCTGGGGTTGTGGTCTTTTTAAAATTGCAATCACTATCTTTTTGGAGTTTGCTGTGCGTGAGTTTCAGAGTTGCTGGTACAAAGACCTTGTTTTTATATAGAGACGTTTTAGAGGATGAAAACTTTATTTATGTCTTCATTTAGAATTACGAGGGCTGTAGAATGAGATATACACATGAGGTTTAGAGTTGGGCAATGTGTGTATTAAAGCCTATGTCTTCCTACAATCTGCTGTCATTCTTAGAAACTAAGTATTTAACATGATGTATCAGATTTTTGGAGGTATGTTCATGAAATGGTGTATGAGACAAGGGAGTTTGAAGTATTGATTTTTCTCTAGTCTTGAGTACGTTTTTGACATCTTGAGTACCAAGTTGTGTGAAGTGATTAAGTGTAGGTGGAAGAAGTTTTGTGTCCAGTTTCAGCGTTCCTTAAGTCTGAAGTTGGTGCTTTAGCAATTACTGGAGTTGGTGCTTTAGTTGGTTCGGGGTTGGTGCTTTGAAGGAGAGTTGGTGCTCTTAGTGGGTTGGTGCTTACTTATGTAACTGGGTTGGTGCCCTTTGAAGATAATAAAAACAATTTTTTGCCGTGGTTTTTTACCCGAAAGGGTTTTCCACGTAATCCTGGCGTTCATCTTGTTTGTAATGTTCTGATTTCTGATTTATGTGTTTCAAGTTTTAAAAGTTTTGAAATACCGATTCACCCCCCCTCTCAGTATTTCCTGTGTGCTCTTCATGTTTTAGGGTTAGGGTTAGTTTTTTTTTAAAAGTTTCAAAGAAAATGATGTATCTTTCTAAATCCTAACCTTGACCTATAAACCTACTTTTAAGTTTAGGCTTAGAGTTAGTGTCAAAGTTTTTTAAAAAGAAAATAGGCTACGAGGATTAGGTATTTTAAAGATTTTTGCACTAAACTTAAACACTGCTATTTGTTTATAGTTTTTATTTTTTATTAACCTTAATGGATATGAATGTGCTTTTGATTTCATTGCACATTTCATTATGCCATGTGAGAGATTTTGCATGGGCTTATTGCACATTGGTTCCCAATTTGACTTGATTGAAATGCAAATTTTGTGGGAATGGAAGTAGTGGGGTGATCTACCATTCAAATGGCATCTTACAAAGTTGTTAGGACATGATGCCACTACTTGCAAGAGTTGTCTTAATGATGGGACCCATCAATCAAAGTTGTCTCTTGTTGTCTATGTAGAAAGTAAGGTGAAAAAATCAAACTACTTTTGGTTGATCAACAAAGTTATCTATTGGTTGTGATTTAGATGTTGGCTTGCATGAGGAGGAACTTCCAACATTAGGGCATGATTGTTCTAAGGTCACACCATTTGTCACATCAGCTATCAGTTTCAAAAGAGTTAAAAACTTAATATTGGGGGGGGGGGGAATGTGAAATTTGTTATCCACCTTGCAACACATTTCAATTCCAGTTGTCATTGGAGAGGAAAGGATGGAGTAAATATGTTTTTTGCACACAAGAAAAAAAGGCAATAGCAAATTTTGGTATTACTTGAGCATTTCATTCAACATTGCTTGATTTTCTTACTGACATGCCATGGTTGATGCAATTGCTATTGTGGGTCTTGGTTTACAAGGGCCTGTCATATGAGAGTTTCGGAGTTGACATGTTGAGAGAGGCGGTGTAGGATGTTAGTGAAGTAGTTGTTGAGCATCGCAAGTAGTGGGAGATTATAGGTTGCAACATTATGTTCAGTGGCTGGATTGGTAGATGGAACCTGAAATATCCCAAACAATATATATGCAATTTTTCTGATTTTTGTAACATAAAATGATGCCCTAATTTACTGATTTTATATTTCTGCTCAAACCCTAGTTTGCTGATGCAAATTTCTGAGTTTATCCATGCATTAGCAGCAACATTTATTCATCTCAACAACACCAAGAATTATAACAGATTTGTTTGATCATGAACAAGCATGCAAACAACACAATAAAGTACCCAAACATCCACCAACGTAAGCCAAAACTTATGATATTAAAATGTCCAGTCTGCTGCTACAAGCATATCTAACTAATGATGCAAATACATAATGCAATGGGCTCCAAACATGCCCAGCAACATATAGAAGTTTGCTACCCCAATTTATGCAATGAAATGCCCTCCTATTCTAACCCTAGCTGGGCGAAATTGCTCCGGCCACAAAATGCAACTATTTGATGAAAAAACAACTCTAAAACCCTACCAAAGGGGTGTGCTGGCCTGCTGGTCTGTTGATAGGGTTTACAACCATAGAAACTTGAAGAATATCCTCCAACTTGCACAATTCGCCCCTTCAGCTAGATGCCTAAATGCTGATGCAGAAAACTGAATGTGAGCCTAGCAAGAATCTTGAAGCCCAAGTGAACCTCCGTCATGAAGTCCTCCATTGAAGAAGCTAGGTTTTCGTCCTTAATCGCCAAAGTGCAGATCAGAATAGCAGATATGAATTAGTTGATGATAAAATGCCTCCAATTGACCTTGTATTTATATTCAACCTCCCTTATTCCTCCCAATCTGGCTGACCCAACCTTTTGCAAATTTAAATTTATTTTTATTCATTTTTTCCTCCCTCCTTCGGGCGCCAACTCGTCTTTTTATTTTTTTAATTATTTTATTTATTTATTATTTCTCCCTTCACCTTATTCCTCCAAGGGGCCGCCCAAGCCCATATAAAATATATAAAATATTTTGGCACAAATATTCAAAAATTAAATATTATTTTACCTTCTTTTGGGTGCCAAGACTCAAAAATAATAAAATATTATTTTTTCTCAATTTTCCTTATTGTGTTGAGAAGGGACATTACAAAACCAAACATTGATCAACTTGCTTATTGCATCTGATGGTGTCATGAAATAAATAGACTTGTTATTGTCACTATTTGATGAGATTGTGATAGAGGGTTGGGCAGCAATATGTAGTATCATTATATGATGAAGATTGTGATGGACGTTGATGCCAATGTGGAGTTTCTAGCTTGAACTAGAACTTTTGCACAGGTTTAGTGTGAATGTGTTGGTAGTAGTTTAAGTTATTCTATTTCGGATTTTACTTTTAGTAAGAAAAGGGAAAGTCTTTTATTTAGCTAATTAAGTCTAATAAAGTGTAGATATATATTAATGATTTAGACTTATCTTCCCACTCATCTCTTGTAAGAGATATGGAGCTTTTTGGAGATCAGATATTTCACTAAATAGTATAAAGATATACGAGGTAGATGATTTATATACAATATTATACAATGATAAATTTTGTGCAACTATGGCGAACAATTTGGAGAGGTTTCCTTGTAAGTTTTTTGAAAGAACGAAAAATTGATTTTGAAGGTGTATCTTTTGTTTATTTGTTTCACGCATTTGTAATTTAAAGTTTCAATTGTTGTGTGATTGATGCAATAAAGAATAATTTTGATTATTAAAACATTAGGACAATAGTTGGCTAGGTTGAAACTCTTCATGGTATCAAATTAGGGTTTGCGTTGCCCCTCGCCCGAAGGAGAATTGAGGGTTCATTATTGTTGATGAAAATCACAAGCATTTGTTAGTGAGAAATAACGCAAGGTTTTTTGTGGATTGTGTGGGTTTTTCAAAGAACAAACACAAATTTTTTGTTGTAAATCACACCCAGTTTTCCTTTTGAAACTTGCAAGATTTATTGAATAAATCTCCCTTAGTTTTTCTTCTAAAAATCATGAGTTTGTTTTGAGAAATCATTGTTTTTCAGGGAAACACGAGGATGTGTCCCTTGGTCTTTTGCCCACCGTACCGGTTCTGGGGATGTCTCGGGGACGGCGTCCCCGAATTGAGGAAACATTTCAGAAACGGTCAGCTGTCCAGGGGACGCCTGATCAGGGGACACCTGGTCAGGGGACGCCTAGCTGCCCCTTGACCGTCCTGATAATGCCCAACCGTCCCCTTTTTGCCAGTAGTGATTTAACACAAAAAATAAGCCAAATTTAAAATTTCTTTTTTTTAATGCTTTTGTTTGTGGACCCCACGCCCTCCCAACCCTAATATGGCAACTTAAAACTTCTTCTTACCTTCATTTGACCTCATTTTAATTTGCAAAAAAAAATAATTGCAGCCAAGAGCAAAGTGGCAGATGCTGAGTAGAGGCAGCCATCATACTTTCTATTACTATGTTTTGGACACTTGTGACTTTGTCATTTTGACATTTGTAGTGCAAACTTGTAGCCTTTGGGCATTTTATTATTTTATATCATATGCACATTGACTGTTTGACATGAATTATGCTTCATGGAAGCAATTAGGTAGTTGTAGTATTAATTTGTTCGACTCTATGATGCATATGTCAATATGATTGGTGATTACATTTGCAACTTTATGAATGTTCATTGTTATGATTATGATTACTCATATGAATATCTGAAATTTCCCTATATTTTTAAAATTTCTCTCTCTCTCTCTCTCTCTCTCTGAGAGAGAGAGAGAGAGAGAGAGAGAGAGAGAGAGAGCCGTCTCCTCGTTCCCAAAAATCCCCTCAAAAAAATGCCGTCCCCGAAACTCGTCCAGCCATTCCGCCATCCCCCCGTACCAGAAACTTGGTGGAACATAGTTTTTTTTACACCATGAATCATAGGTTTTTTTGAGTAAATCTCTCCTAGTTTTTCTTCTAAAAATTGTGAGTTTATTTTGAGAATCATTGGTTTTTTACTATAAAAATCGTGCTGCTTTTCTAGTGCAGATCTATATCATTTTATTTTTTGGTTAAATGTCACGTATTTACTCATGAAAAATTGCATGCTTTTTTTTTCTAATTGGTGAATTGCAGCTAAGGTTTGCACTGATAACTATGGTTTTATCATTTAGTGGCTAGGGTAAATTTAATAGGTATTTACTAAGTTACCAGGTTCGGCCTTGGGGGGCCCGGGTTCGATTTGGGTTCGGAATTCGGGTCTGGTTCGCCCAAATTCGCCTAGGGTCCGAAAATTTGACTGTGGGTTCGAACCGGGTTCGGAACCTGGACTGTGGGTCTGACTAGGGTTCAAATTTTTCGAACCCGGTTCGAACTCGGGTAGAATTTCGTGCCCAGGCAAACGTGAAAGCACGTTTTTGCATTTTTTTAATAACTTTTTTAGTCTTTGTTGATTTTTTAATATTTTTTTATTCCTTCTAACCCTAATTGGTGCCTCTAAAACATGAAATAGGTAAAGTGATAGTCATTTACCAATTTGTGAATGAAAAAAAAAGATTTTTTGCCTCCATTACTGAACTTTCTCTTTTGCTTGCACAAGCTTGAATAGACTTGAAGGTTGATTGTAGATTGTTCGAAGTTGGTTGTTGTGCTATTCCTAAGCACTTGCAAGTGCCTATTTGTTGCCAAGAAGATCATAGAGCAAGATTTCTTCAAAAGAGGTAGGTTTTTTGATTATTTTTTTTTAACAAATGGACTTCAACTCTTTTGTTTTGTTTTTTAGTTTTAGTTTTTTTTTACTTTTCATTCCTCTAAATGTCTATAACACATGTTCAATTTTTTCAATTTTTTCATTTTTTGAAATTAATTAAGTCTATTAGTTTCAAATTCAATCAATCAATACCAAAATTTCAATATGCTGTGCCTTAGGTATTCCATATTACAATGGCAACCAGTACCTCCTCAGGCTCAAGCCAATCTCGTTTCAAAACAAACCCAAACTCTCCCCTTTGGAAATATGTAGAAATGGTTCAACAACTTCCAGGTGGTGGAGGATATGTTTGGATTTGTAGTCATTGCCATGTTCAATATTCGAGCTCATACAGTCGAGTGAAAGGGCACTTGTGTGGGATCCTTGAAACAGGCATAAAAAATTGTCCAGGTGTAAACGAGGAAGGCATTTCAAAACATATAGTGTTGAAATATATTGCTGAGCAAAAAAAGGCAGACCAAAAAACAGCCAGTGGTAAAACAAGCCATCCTTTGAAGAAAGGATCTCGATCCATGAAACCCCCTACACCGCCTCTTATTTTCCACCTACAGAAAGCCATCCATTTATGGACATCCCTTAAGAGCAAATCACACCCTCTTCAAATAAAAGATCTAAGGGACCGTTGGAAGCTTCATTTCAGAATGAGGCAAGAGAGATTGCTGAGCAAGACATAGCAAGATGTATCTATGCCAATGGATTGGCATTCAATGTTGTTCGTTCACCATATTGGCAAAAAATGGTGAAATCTATTAATGAGGCTCCAAAGGGGTTTAAGGGCCCAGGTTTTGAGAAGGTGTGTTGCACCTTATTGGAGAAAGAGGTGAAACATGTAGCAGACTCTTTGAAGCCCATAAGGGATTCGTGGATCAAAACAGGGGTGACCATCGTTTCTAATGGATGGAAAGATGCAAAAAATTGCCCATTGATCAATGTTATTGCTGTGTCCCTTAAAGGGGCAATGTTTTTGAGAGCAGTGGATTGTGAAGGACAGGTGAAGGATGGTCCATTTATTGCTAACATCATTTGCCAAGCTATTGAAGAAGTGGGCCATCAAAATGTTGTGCAAGTTGTAACTGACAATGCCAAAAATTGTAGGGCTGCTGGGTTATTGGTTGAGGAGAAGTATCCACACATTTTTTGGACACCTTGTGCTGTCCACTCTCTTAATCTAATGCTACAAAAAATTGGATCCAAAATTGAATGGATCAAACAGGTGTATACTGAGGGCGAAGACATCCAAATGTTTGTCACCAACCACCATATGACACAAGGAATATTTAAACAATTCTCAAAATTGGAGTTGTTGAAGGTAAGTTAATTCTCAATATTTTATAATTTTTAATTTTTTGTTAATTTTAAATTTTGATTTTGTAAATTTAAATTATATTTTAGTTTTAATTTTGATTTTCAAACAGGTTGCCAACTCGTTTTGCCTCCAACACAATTGTGTTGAGACAACTAATAAAGGTTCGTGAGGCACTCTCTGCCATGGTAATCAGCCCTAATTGGGCCATATGGAGGCAATCTGGCAGTGAAAGGGCAAATAGGATCAAGCAAAGGATCCTAGATGATAGTTGGTGGGACCTTGTTGAGTATCTCGTCAGTTTCACTGAGCCCATATTGAGCATGATCCGTTACACTGACATGGATAGACCTTGTTTGGGTGAAGTATATGATGGTATTGACTCAATGATTGAGAAGATGAAACCATCATCAATGCAAAAGAGGAAGATCTCGAGGAAAAGTTCTTCAAAGAGCTACAGGAAATCATTGTTGATAGATGGAACAAAATGACCACTCCGTTGCATCTTCTCGCTTTTGCATTGAGTCCCAAATATTCTAGTCCAGAGATACTTTCTGCTTCACCAAGAGTCCCTCCATATAGGGATGTTGAAGTGGCTCAAGGGTACAAGGCAGCAATTCAGAGACTCTTCATTGATTGTGACCAATGTGATTGAGTGAGGGCTGAGTTCATGGCTTTTGCATGCTCTGGTACTGTTGATCAGAATCTTGATGCTCTTCGAGACAAGGTTAGGGTGGATGCTCATAGTTGGTGGTACTTCCATGGGCAAGAATACAGGCATCTCCAACCTATTGCAATAAATTTTTTATCCCAAGTAAGTTTTATATTTTTCAATTTTAATTAATAATTTTGTTTAGTTAAATTTTGTAACTCCTAATTATTTAATTTGGTCTTAATAGGTTGCTAGTTCATCTTCTTTTGAGAGGAATTGGAGCACATACTCCTTCATCCACTCAATAAAACGCAATAGGCTACATTCTAAAAAGGTAGAGGACTTGGTGTATGTGCATTCAAACTTGCGCCTCCTTACACACAAGCAAAGTTCCTACAAAGAAGGAGACACAAAGAGGTGGGATATTGAGCCAGAGCAGCTTGACTTGGATGCTTCCACAAGTCACTTAGCTGCACTTGATATTGATGATGACTATGAGCCTGAAGCAACCGCTGAGCATGAGAGTGGTAGTGTCAGTGCTTGTGCGAGTGCCACTAATGCTATTTGTGGTTCTACACATAATGTAGCATCTAATGATGCTGATGATGCTGCTTTTTTTGATGACCCATATGATTCAGATTGATCAATGATCAATAATTATTAATGGCTGATTGTAAACACTTTACATTTTTATGTTTGGACTTTGATGATTTGAGTATAAAGTGGTGGTGTATTTTTCATTTTTGCTATGTTATTTGACTATTAATATGGTGGCGTATTCTGAACTTAATTACTGCTGCAAATATGTATATATTTCTGATTTTTATATGTTTTTGTATTACCGAACCCAAAACGAACCCAAATAAAAAAAATAAAAATCCCGAACCGGCGAATCAGGTTCTTGAACCCGAACCCGAACCTAAGACTGAACCGGTAACTTAGGGTATTTATTTAAAATCTTTTTGAGTAGTTTATTTTTCCAGATCTAGGAGTTTTGTGAAAGAAAAACTATTTTTCTAATGGCATCAACTAGCTTTAAATTTGAGGTTAGATTGGAAGGTGCATTAAATTCCCTGCCTTGGAAAGTCAGGGTGACTTTGTTGTTGGAAGATAATGATCTTTGGAACATCGTAAAAGATGAGTTGACTCCACCTACATATCCACAACAGTTGGCAACTCATAAAAAGAAAGCGATAAAGGCCAAGCTAATGATCATGGATGTGGTAAAGGACCATTCAATTCCTCTTTTATCTGAATAGAAAACAATAAAGTAGATGTTTGATGCTCTAGTTAGTCTTTACCAAAGTGAGAACATGAACATAAAAATGATTTTGTGAAACAAACTTAGATCCAAAGAGATGACTAAATCATATGTAATTACTAGTTATATGATGAAGGTCACATAGCTTTGTGACCAACTGCAAGAATCCTAGGTTTTTTTTTGAGGAAATTCAAAATAATCATAGCAGCAAAAATCTTTTGGGGAAAAAATCAGCAAACCAAAAGTATAAGATTTTTTGAAAAAATCGGGAAAAAATCGGATTTAAAAAAAATGTTAAAAATTGTAGAACAAGAGATAAATACTATTTTTTTAAAAATTGAAAGGCATTTCCATAGCATAGAGATATAGAGAGCAAATAAAATAAAGAGTTTAACTAATGAATTGTAGAAAATAATTTTTTGTAATTTATATTCATATCGCTGATTACATTTATTGCATTGCACATCTTTCAAACTCAAAGCATTACTTCACATTGCATAACTAATAACTAGATGCTGATAGATGACAAAATTTCAATTACAATATAGTTTTTTACAAAGTCAACCTAAGCAATTATCCAATTACTTCACATTGCATAACTAATAACTAGGAGCAGCTGCCAATTGCATTAGCTTGTCAAGGCATTCCATGAGACCACATTTCTTTGATGCATTTTTTCAAACTGTTCACTGCCTTGTCTATGCTATTCATACATGTCTACCAAAGCATTTTATCAAACAGTTCACTGCCTTGCTGCTATGGCTAAAAGCCTAAAACAGGTGCTTTCAAACAAGCTATGGATGCTTGGAAAAAATTTAAAAATCTATCAAAGCATAATAGTAAGCAATAGCATAGACAAGGCAGTGAACTGTTTGAAAAAATGCCTCAAAGAAATGTGGTCAATGAGACCACATTTCTTTGAGGCATTTTTTCAAACAGTTCACTGCCTTGTCTATGCTACCATATTTTTCATACATGTCTACCAAAGGATTTTATCAAACAGTTCACTGTTTTGCTGCTATGGCTGAAAGCCTGAAATAGGTGCTTTCGATCAAGTTATGGATGCTTGGAAAAAATCTATCAAAGCATAATAGCAAGCAATAGCATAGACAAGGCAGTGAACTGTTTTAAAAAATGCCTTAAAGAAATGTGGTCTCATGGTGATGGCATTCCATCACCATGAGACCACATTTCTTTGAGGCATTTTTTCAAACAGTTCATTGCCATATTAATGCTACGACATTTTTCATACATGTCTACCAAAGTATTTATCAAACAGTTCACTGCCTTGCTGCTATGGCTAAAAGCCTAAAACAGGTGCTTTCGAACAAGCTATGGATGCTTGGAAAAAAATTGTCAAAGCATAATAGTAAGCAATAGCATAGACAAGGCAGTGAACTATTTGAAAAAATGCCTAAAAGAAATGTGGTCTCATCGTGATGGAAGGCCATGACAAGACATAGACAAGGCAGTGAACTGTTTAAGAAAATGCCTCAAAGAAATGCGGTCTCATGGTGATGGTTGTCATGAACTTTTTGAAAAAATGCCTGAGACCGCATTTGTTAGATTTATAGGATCAGATTTAACATAAAACAGAAATTGCAACACCACATGAAACAATGAACACAGCAGATACCCTGGGAAAACCCTCCTACTTGAGGGAGAAAAACCCAGCAAATAATCTCTCATATATATCATATAAAAGTGCAGAATACTGCTTACAATCAGGCCTTGCACAAGGCTAAGTATATACAATGAATGGAGACACTCCTCCATGAATGGTAACACTTGTCTTGAGAATGGATCTGCTGCAAGGGAAGGCGAACTGCTGAAGAATGACAAATTGGAATGAATTGAACTTGATTGATTTGATGAAACAACTTCACCTTGTATATATACAAAACAAGGTGTCTCTTCATATAGGTTGGCCTCCTTTAAGAAATAAAGAATATGAATTTGTGATAAGGCCAACTTGCCTTAATAATCATTTATTATATTAACTTAGGAGAAAATATCTCCCTAACCTACAAACACCAACACTCCCTCTTAGCTAGGGAGGTATTTTCCAGATATCTTCGTCATGGAGTCTCTCAACATGACGCCCACAATAGCTACACCCATTTGTGGAAAGCTCAAAGGTTAATCACAGAGTCTCTCAATGTGATGTTGTCATGGAGTCTCTCAACATGACGTCCACCATGGCTATTCCCATGTGTGGAAAGAAACACACATACAAGTGTTCATCACGGAGTCTCTCAACGTGATGTCGTCATGGAGTCTCTCAACATGACGTCCACCATGGCTACTCCCATGTGTGGAAAGAACAAGGGCTCACACCTAATATTTCTCCATCTCAGAGAAATATACACTACAAGGGCTTTCACCTCATACTTCTCCGTCACAGAGAAATATGCACTGCAAGAGCTTTCACCTCATACTTCTCCGTCATAGAGAAATATACACTACAAGGGCTTTCACCTCATACTTCTCTGTCACAGAGAAATATACACAAGGGCTTTCACCTCATACTTCTCCGTTACAGAGAAATATACACTACAAGGGCTTTCACCTCATACTTCTCCATCATAGAGAAATATACATTACAACAGATCTTCATGATGATGTGACTCCCTCTGAAGCTCCAAGTACTTGCATCAACCTCCTGACCTCCTTGTCCAAGGTTGCCTCTGTTGGTTTGTCAGACTGCCTTTGAATAATAATTCCTCCTCTTCGAAGAAGCTGATCACAATGACAATCTGTATGGGTTCTTCCTCTTCGAGAGATGTTTCTAGCCACCAACTTAGTCCCATGGTTGCAAGTTGTGTCTCCATTCTTCAGCCTATGTGACTTTCTCACAGGATGCATCAAGATCTTCTTCTCTTGAATGCAATCTCTTATACTTTTCGGTCCGTCCTGAAAGCATTTTAGAGAGATTAATAAAACTATCTTGAATAGAAATGCCAATGCTAGAATCATATATGATTCACTATTCCCAATTGCATGAAATTTATTCATGATACAAGCATAAAATACTTATCTATCTATTTTGATTCTGTTGTAGCCATATTACAGCTCGAACTGAATCAATTTGCAGCGTATTCATCTAAGCACAACACTTGGAAGATTCGCAGCAGCATGATGACCTCTATACTGACACGATAGATATATAGAGACTTCCCTTTAGTTACTTCGCCCCTGAGATGTATCAACCTGTTCCTTTAATTCCTGCGACGAATAGAAGGCTCGATCTAGGGCATGTCTCCTTCAGAGTAGTCAATAGTTATCATTTGATAGAATGGCTCAGCATGACTGTATATTTCAACTCTACAGGTATCGTTCCATTCCAAACTCCCTTTGTACACATATACAGCTACTCACCTTTGGTACTGAGCAAACTTAATTGAAGATCCCTTTAGAGAGAGATGGCGCGACTCTAATCAGTTGACGACTTTAATACAGTGTTGGCTTCAATGAAACTACTCCAGAGATGTCCACATGATTGTTAGAAGGCTGCGCCCAAAATTACTTGAAAGTCACGATTCTTCAAAATGTGCCAAACTCCTCCAGATAGAATGCAACGCCAATCCTCCTTGAATGACCACAAACTCTCCCAAGTGAAATTCGATGAATATTTGACTAATTTAATCGCTCAGAACAATATGATACTTCTAAAATGGTGCGATCACCTTGTGTTTATTTTTGTTTCCAATTCTTGTCTCCTGATGGTAGCTTTGAATATGGTCTTTGACCATTCAAAGCTCACACGTTGCTCCCAGCTAAAGCTGTTGTGACAAAGATATTTGTTTGGTTGCCTCTTTCTTTGTATATCGACAACTCTCCTCTAAATGGATATTATATTCAATTTGAATGTCAACTGGATTTGACTTTATTCACCTTTGTTGGTGTGGTCACGCAAGCAACACCCGATCCTTTCTATGTTTGTCTTTACCTGAAATCGATAATTCAAATCTTCAGCAGCTCTCAATTATTATCTTTGTCTGACTCTTGACTTTGACTTCAAATTATACTTCATTAAATCTCTATCTCCAGTTTTCGTGCCTGACAAGAGTTTCACATTTTCTTGTATTCTCGTCAAAAACCAAACATATGCGATTTCCTTAGAATTTGTCTTTTTCATTTCTGACAAGCCACGATCGAGTTGGGTACTTTACCAAAAGCTGCGACTTGGATATCTCCGATGAAATACGATTTTAACAAGAGAAATCTATTTCAATCGATTTCTGTAATGATTGCAATCTATCTTCAAAAAAATTCTGCAATAAGAAATCGTCCTTCCAGACAGAGTTCAATTTCCCACAAGTTGCAATTTTTGCTTAGACAAGACTGATCGGATTTCCTTGAACCCGCTTTGATACCATGTTAGATTTATAGGATCAGATTTAACATAAAGCAGAAATTGCAACACCACATGGAACAATGAATACAACAGATACCCTGGGAAAACCCTCCTACTCGAGGGAGAAAAACCCAACAAATAATAACTCATATATATCATATAAAAGTGTAGAATACTGCTTACAATTAGGCCTTGCACAAGGCTGAGTATATACAATGAATGGAGACACTCCTCCATGAATGGTAACACTTCTCTTGAGAATGGATCTGCTGCAAGGGAAGGCGAACTGCTAAAGAATGACAAATTGGAATGAATTGAACTTGATTGATTTGATGAAACAACTTCACCTTGTATATATACAAAATAAGGTGTCTCTTCATATAGGTCGGCCTCCTTTAAGAAATAAAGAATATGATTTTATAATAAGGCCGACTTGCCTTAATAATCATTTATTATATTAACTTAGGAGAAAATATCTCCGTAAGCTACAAACACTAATAGAGACCACATTTCTTTGAGGCACGTCCCTTGTTTGGAGGCCGACCTATTGGTTGATGAGACACATCTCTTCCAAGGCGTGTGTATAAATACAAGTCGATGATCATTCATTTGATCATAAAATTCATTTATCATATTCGCATTTGTAGAAGAAGTTTAGACGTGACCAGCAGATCATCATTCTGTAGCAGCAGGTCGATCTCAAGGAGAAACATCTAAGAGAGGTGCCTATTATTCATTGTATCAATATTGGCATTGTGTTGTGCTTGAGTTGTAAGCAGATTTCTGCTCTTATTATATCAATATATAAGAGATATATTGGCTGGGTTTTTCTCCCTCAAGTTGGAGGGTTTTCCCAGGGTATCTTGCTGTGTTTATTATCTTAAGTGCTGCATTGTCTGATTGCTTTCAGTTTATATAACTGATCATTAAAAACTAACATGGTATCAGAGTGGGTCTAAGAAAAGATGTTGGTTGATTTCGTGAAAGATCACATTGTGCCAATCATCTCTAAGTTGCAAACATCAAGAGATATGTTCAAGATCTTGGAGGAGATGTATGAAATCAACAACACAAGTTGGGCCCTTGCATTAAAGCAACAACTTCATCACATTAAGATGGCGAAAGGAGAATCAATCATCTCGTACTTCATGAAGATCACCGAATTGAGAGATCAGCTCTCTACCATTGGGCATATTGTTGATAGCAAGGATCTGACTATGTTGGCTCTCAATGGTCTTCCTAAATCTTGGGAGTCATACATTCAAGGAATCAGTGCGAGATCAAAACTTCCTAAGTTTGATCGATTGAGAGCAGATTGTATTCAAGAAGAATCAAGGTTGGCTGCAAGAAGCATTGGTCAAAGCTCTACAAATGAAGACATTCATGTTCTTTCCTCTCAATCCTCGAAGAAGAAAGGAAAAGGAGGAAAGAAAGGATATTTCAAGAGGAATAGAGATAAAGGGTCAGATGGTGCTCCTGCATTCAAGAAGAAGAAGGATCTATCTCGCGTTCAATGTTTTAGATGTGACAAGTTTGGTCACTATGCAAAGGATTGCCTAACTAGGCCTAAGCAACATGCTTCATTTGCGGATGTGGATGAGATCTCTCCTTAGAAGGATTCAAGGGAATTCCTATTCTATTTTGCCTTATCAAGCAATGTTCCAATAGATAGCAACACTTGGTTGATTGATAGTGGCGCCTCTCATCACATCACTGGGTTTAGAGAACATCTCTCAGATTTGGTGATGAGAGATTCAAGTGTTCAAGTAATAATTGGAGATGATGCAAGTTACTTTGTGAAAGGCGTCGGGACCTCCACCATTCACTTAGATTTAGGAATCACCTTGCAGTTGAGTGATGTACTATTTGTACCTCGTATCAAGAGGAACCTTGTCTCAATTTCAGCCTTAGAAGACAAGGGGTATCAAGTAGCATTCTCTGAAGGAAAAGTTCTTGCATGGCCAAAAACATCAAGACAGCCAGTGTGATTGGTGTTCGACAAGAATATCTCTACAGGCTCTCTACCCGTCCTCTACAAGCCTTTTTGCATGATGCTTCAAGTTCATGCGAGCTTTGGCATAAAAGATTTGCTCACATTCACTTCCGTGCTCTTCCAACCTTGGAGAAGATGGTCACCGACATTCCCAAATTGAGCCAGGAGCATGAAGGTACTTGTCGAGGATGCACATTGGGTAAGAACACTAGAAGACCTTTCCATGGTAGTGAAAGTAGATCTAAATGTATTCTAGATCTTGTTCATTTTGATTTGTGTGGTCCAATGTCTATTACTTCTTTGAGTGGTTTCTTGTATTATGTAATTTTTATTGATGACTACTCTAGAAAGACTTGGATTTATTTCTTAAAGACTAAAGAACTGAGGAAGTACTTGAAAGATTCAAGGAATTCAAAGCTCAAGTAGAAAACTTGTTTGGGAAAAGGATCAAAGTTTTGAGATTTGACAACGGAAGAGAATACATCTCTGGAAGCTTACGAAACTTTTGTGTTGAAGCAGGAATTAAGAGGGAGTTTTGTGTTCCCTATAACCCTCAACAAATGGTGTAGCAGAAAGGAAGAACATATCTATTGTAGAAGCAGCTAAGGCCATGATTCATGATCAAGATCTACAAATCTTCCTTTGGGCCGAAGCTTCTAGGACATCTGTGTATGTTCTGAATCTAAGCCCTCATCGTATCTTGGAGAACAAGACTCCTGAGGAAGCTTTCACAGGTGTGAAGCTTGAAGTTGGCCATTTGAGAATATTTGGTTGTCCTGTGTATGTTCATGTCCCTAAAGACAAAAGGACAAAGTTGGAACCATCTAGCAAGAAGGGAATATTTGTGGGCTACAGTGAGACTTCAAAAGCCTATAGAGTTTACGTTCCTGGTCAGAAGTTGATTGAGATTAGCAGGGATGTTGCATTTGAAGAAGATATTGCATTCAAGAGATCCAAAGGTCATCATATGGAGATAGACAATGAAGACCAAGAGTCTTCCCAGGATATGGAAATTGACCATACTCTTGAGATTCAGAGGGAGCCTACTAATCCAAAAGAAGATGATGAACCAATTGAGCCTTTGGAACCTACTGATGGGCCTACCAACATTGTTATTGGTAGAAAGAGACCTATATGGGCTAGGCGAACAATGTAGGAGGCAAAAAACTTTGCAGCTCCTACAGGAACTTTTAGAGAAAGCAAAAGACCTCAAAAGTTTTCAAACTATGTTGCCTTGATGAGTCAAATGATTGAGTCTGAGCCTTCCAGTGTTGAGGAAGCTACAAGTCAGCAAGTATGGAAAAATGCCATGTCTGAGGAATATCACTCTATATCCTCAAGAATGATGTTTGGGACATTGTGCCTAGACCTGAAGGCAAATATGTGGTATCTTCTAAATGGCTCTTCAAGATCAAGCATGCAACAGATTGGAGCATTGAGAAGTACAAGGCTAGATTTGTGGCTAGAGGATTCTCTTAGAAAGAAGGGATAGATTATGAGGAAACATTTGCTCCAGTTGCTCGTTATACATCTATCGGGACCATCATTGCTCTTGCAACATCTAAGGGATGGAAGATACACCAGATGGACGTGAAGACAACATTTCTAAATGGTGTAATTGAGGAAGAGGTATATATTGAGCAACCTGATGGCTTTGAGGTTCATGGGAAGGAGTCTCATGTTTGCAGGCTCCTCGTGCTTGGTACGAAAGAATTGATCAATACTTGATGAGTTTGGGTTTCTCTAAGAATGATGCTGATTCAAACCTTTACTTCAAGGTAATTGATGGCGAAGCATTGATCTTAGTTCTATATGTTGATGATCTAATTCTTACTGGAGAAGAACACCTCATTTTCAAATGCGAGAAGGAGCTAGCTTCTGAATTTGAAATGAAGGATCTTGGTCTCATGCACTACTTCCTTGGTCTAGAAGCATGGTAGAAGCCGGATGAGATTATTCTGAGTCAAGGGAAGTATACCATTGACATTTTGAAGAGATTTGGTATGATGGATTGTAAATCCATGTCTATGCCTATGGAAACCAACTTTCAAAAGCTTAAGGAGGCTGTAGCTACTTCAAATCTGGTGGATCCTACTATGTACAGACAGTTGATTGGATCGTTGATGTATCTAGTCAATACTAGACCAGATATTTGCTATGCAGTGCACTTAGTTAGTTCGTGTGTGAACCAAGGCAAATACATCTAGTTGCAGCAAAACATATCCTGAGATACTTGCGTGGCACGGTTGGGTATGGCTTGAGATATTCTTTTGGTGTGGACTTGAAGCTACATGGTTATACTGATTCCAATTGGGCAAGGTGTGTCACTGATCGGAAGAGCACTTGTGGATGTTGTTTTAGTTTGGGGTCTGCAATGATCTCTTGGTGTAGCAGGAAGCAGTCTTCAGTGGCACTAAGCACCGCAAAGGCAAAGTATATTGCAGCATGTGTGGCATCTCGAGAAGCAGTGTGGCTTCGGAAGCTCCTTGTAGGATTGTTTGGACAATCATTGGAGCCCACTATCATTCATTGTGATAATCAAAGCTATGTGAAGCTTTCTGTCAATCCAGTGTTTCATAGTAGGACCAAGCATGTTGAGATCAAATACCAATATATTAGAGATATGGTATCGAGGAAAGCAATTCAGTTGAGATACATTAGCACTGATGGGCAGATGGCAGACATTCTCACCAAGCCCCTCTCCAGAGTAAAGTTTGTTTACTTCCGAGACAAGCTTGGTATTGTGGAGAATGAAGCCCTAGTTGAGAGGGAGTCTCAGCTTCATTGATCTTCTATGATTTGCTTTAATGCATTTCTCTCTGTGAGAGAGATTTGAGGTTCAAGCCCTTGTTTCCACCCTTTGGGAGTAGCCAAGGTGGATGTCATGTGTGTGACTCTGTGACAACATCACGAGAGAGAGTCCGTGATGATTTTCTTGTACTTGTGTTTATTCACCCTCTAGGAGTATCTATGGTGAACGTCATGATGAGATGACGACATCATGTTGAGGGATGGGCACTTGTGCACATGTACCATTCATGGGAGTAGCCATGATGGTTGATATCACGATGAGGTGATATGCTCAGTTCCACTCATGGGTGTAGCCATGGTGATTGACATCACGATGAGGTGATATGTCTTGTACAGTTGGAAGTATTTCTCCCTAGTTGAGAGGGAGAGTTGATGTGTACAGCTTCAGTCGACCTACTTCCAGGCAGCAATAAATTAAATATAGCCTTATGCTATTCAATTTATACAATCGATTTGCTTTATGAAGAGGCGCTTCATAAAATAAGATATTAATGATTTATATTTAATAATTAATATTTTAATTATTAATTGATTGGGGCCAACTTTAAGAGAAGACGCGATTTTCTAAAAGGCATGTCCCTTGTTTGGAGGTCGACTTATTGGTTGATGAGACGCATCTCTTCCAAGGCGTGTGTATAAATACAAGTCGATGATCATTCATTTGATCATAAAATTCATTTATCATATTCGCATTTGTAGAAGAAGTTCAGACGTGACCAGCAGATCATCATTTTGTAGCAGCAGGTCGATCTCAAGGAGAAACATATTCATTTGTATTTTGCATCTAAGAGAGGTGTCTATTATTCATTGTATCAATATTGGCATTATGTTGTGCCTGAGTTGTAAGCAGATTTCTGCTCTTATTATATCAATATATAAGAGATATATTGGCTGGGTTTTTCTGCCTCAAGTTGGAGGGTTTTCCCAGGGTATCTTGCTGTGTTTATTATCTTAAGTGCTGCATTGTCTGATTGCTTTCAGTTTATATATCTGATCATTAAAAACTGTGTTTATTATCTTAAGTGCTGCATTGTCTGATTGCTTTCAGTTTATATATCTGATCATTAAAAACTAACACAAAGAAATGTGGTCTCATGGTGATGGAAGGCCATGACAAGACATAGACAAGGCAGTGAACTGTTTGAAAAAGTGCCTCAAAGAAATGCGGTCTCAGGCATTTTTTTAAACAGTTCATGACAACCATCACCATTTTTCATACATGTCTACCAAAGCATTTTATCAAACAGTTCACTGCCTTGCTGCTATGGCTAAAAGCCTAAAACAGGTGCTTTTGAACAAGCTATTGATGCTTGGTAAAAATCTATCAAAGCATAATAGTAGGCAACAAGCTATGGTCTCATCATTTTTTTTTCACGTGAAAATCAACACGGTTTTATTCGTGTTTTTTTGTAGGTTTTAAATGCGTTTTTTTGTGATTTTGCAGTTTTAAATGGGAAAAAATCAGGGAAAAATTCGTCCAGCCTGCAGATTTTTTAAAAATCACGATTAATCGGGATCTTTTGCAGATTTCTGCTTCTATGATTCAAATCATAGCAATATATTACTTCACATACAGAATTTGAAAATTACATCCCAGAAGTTCATACAAATTACTGTCACATCACATATCACAAGTTTCAGATTTTGACCTTTTTATCAACAATGAATGCATACTATTGATTGCTGGCATGCAAATACAAAGGCTGTGATATCACCATTAACCTGATCTTGAGTAGGCTAATGGCTGAGTATACAGGAGCGCTGTCATTAATAGGTCTGCCTTCAGACAATACCCAAAACTCAAAAATTGAGGCGTGAAACCCTCAATTGCAGATCTCCTTACATTTTATTATTTCCTTGCTTCCCTGTGTCCGATCTGATCTGGTTGCCAGTGAATGAGAGTTGACTGCTCAGCATAGGCTTCCAGATGTGTGGCGTCTTGAACTTGGACACAATTAGAATGCTATGCCTTCCTTAGATCTGAGGTAGTCTGAAACTCTAGCGGTCTGTTGACTTCCAATGCAGCCCAACAATAAGCATGGCGGATCTGGATCAGACTGCACTGGAAATGCTTCCTACTAGCTTCCTTACTGAGAAAACAATGTGGTGACCAGGGTCTGAAGATACTCCTCCTTGTGCGCCAAGTGCAGATGTGATGATTCACACAACTTGCCAGACCTACAATTAAGTTTGAGTGAAAAGGTTTGCAAAACTGAATGCAGATGGAAGTTAGGATAGTTAGGGTTTTCGTCCTAACCTCCTTAAACATCAACAGGGGTTTCGTCCTGCTAACGTAGCTGGTCAGAAAATTCGTCCTCCAAAAACTCCCTTAGTGCCCAACAAGCACAATAAATAGGCTTCAGTTTAAAGCGTGTAGCCCAAGAGTTCGGCCCAAAAATTAGAGGTCAGCCCAAAAATAAAAAATTTAAATTAATTAATTAATTTATTTTTCTTGGGCCCAAATTCAGTTTATTTATTTTAAATTTTTAATTCAAATTTATCTATTTTAAAATAACATTATTACTATTATATTATTATTTTATTAGTTACTAGTGTTTAGAAACACTATTGTTAAATTAAAATAATAGGATTAGCTCTTTTGAACTGAGGGGACATGACAGTCCTCTTGTCCCGAACATTGCTTGTCCTCAAGCAATGACAACTCCGGAAGCTTTATCCTCTTCGTACCAAGACTGCATCTCATGACTTCATGCTCATTGATCCTGGGCATTACAACGAACAAACGATCCTCTTTAGCAGTGATACTCATTAATCCTGGCTTCCCTTTGGCTCTTGCTTCCTTAATGACTTCATCATCATAGGTGTAAGCTTCAGCTTCATGAACAACTGTCTCGACACCTTTACATTTGCTGACTCTGATATCCCATGCTGTCCCCTCTTGGCAATGGCTTGGATCAGACTGTATGAGTGCAGATAAGTGATTGCAGCAGTCATGTAATACCCCAAATTTCATCCTTAACGCTGCTAACAATGCTGGTATGCAAGTTCTTAGTGCTTTCCACATTTGGAACCACTTACTCACTCCCTTAAACTCAAAAATTGCCTCGGTGCCTGCTGATCTAATGCTGTTCATAACAGATGCACCCAACTGAACTATCTTGTCATGGCTGTTCCCATTCTTTTCTTTGCTCAGAGAAGAAAATATATCTGCAGATCTGTAGTTGCTTATAAAATTTTTCATCAATCCAAAACAAGAGTTTTGCAAAATGATAAATAGGAACATGATATCCCAGCTGCAGGAGTGCATTCTTTTATTCAGTTTTAAGGCTGGAAACTGTCCTGTATGAGCTGAGAGTACTTCAGATATGGTAATGGACAGAAAGCTTCTCCACCATATGTTTGGAAACTCTTCTTTGGCAGCAAGGGGAATCTGGAAGGCGCTAGAAGTTCTGAAAAATTCTCACTTCTTGCTCAATAAGTCCCATTCAACAATTATTCTCTTTGGTGGCCACCTTTGAAATGTAAAATCACTCATAAACACCAGGATCCAAACACCATCACAATCAAGCATCTTAACTTTGAAGGTAGTGATTTTTACCCCAAGTCTTCTATTACGGTAACTGTTTGATCTCCTCCTTCAACACCCTGTAGTCCCACCTCTTCCTTGGACTTTAACTCCATGGTGAGCTTTACCCAAGGGCGTACCCTGGGCAAGCCCCATATTATTCTGAGCTCCCTTGGGTCATAGAAGCTATTGTATCCCATGTACTCACCTGTTATATTGGCAAGCGGTTGTGCCAGCTTGTTCCTCCTAGGTGATGAAAGAGCTCGACCACCTATTTGAGCTTCCTGACCATATGCTTGAGCCTCAGTGAGATCCATGATGTTATTGCAGGCTGAGCCTTCCAAATCAAACTGCAATTCAGTAGAGAACAAATCATAGCACCCATGAGTCACTTGGGATCTCCTCCAACTTAGTACCAGGATGGCTGGAACCTTTCCCCTAACATTTCCATGCAAGGAAATTCCTTCGAGATTCTTCAATCTATTGCTGTTGGTAGCAGGAAACTTCAGAGTTAGGGTTATAAGAATGATCATAATGTAATCGCCGCGGTCATTGCAAACCTTGCCCAACATCAGACGTGATCGGTGCCAAAGCAGTGGGCAGCCAAGTGCAATCTGTGACCCATTGAAAATTACCTTCTCCCATGGCTAGATGGTGGCAGCCAACAATAATGACAGCAATGTTAGGACTGGGAATTCAGTTCATAGCTGCCCTGGGTTTGCGTCCACTGTCATATGAGGATAGCACATCGCTCAACCTCCTCGGGACTGCCATATTCATGAAATTAGCCAATGCACTAGTGTTCGGGGTTGGATCCATCATTCCAAAGTCTGAAAATATTATTGTCAGCAACATTAAATGGGTACAGCAGTCCATAATCAGTAATAATGACAGATTGGATGTTGGAAATAACTGATTGGTGACTGAAAATCCCCCCCATCAATAGCTGCACACATCTGGAACCTTTCCAATTCAACAACCTTGTGATGGAAATCACTTGTTCAACCACGAATAGTGAATCGTGGTAGCTGGAACTATTGACAGACCTAAAGTCAGAAACCATTTCATAGTGGCCTTTGGTTCGTGTTTCTTGCCGTTAACACTTATCTCTATCATGTATAGTTGGTAACTCTCACCAAGAGATTCCTAGTTTGCAAATATCTCAACGGGTAACCACCTTAGGAAAGTGGAATTGAGTGCTTCCCCGACAAACCAAACATTTTCATAATGAAGTATCTTTCCTTGAAATCTTTTTATGGCCCCTTTAACTTTCTTAAGGAAAATACCATGGTTTTCTCAAACCATGATGATACCCTGTGCTCAACGGTGACCTTGAGAATTTAAGTGCTCAACGGTGACCTTGAGAATTTAAGTGCCATGCACTGTTGGCTCCACCTAAGCCAAGAATAGTTACCAACAGATGACTCACCTTTGGATGTAGTGGTGGTCGTTGCCCATTGATGTCCCATTTCTCTGGCCATGACACATCTTGGAGTTTCCTCTTTGATGCCTAGCAGCATTACCCCTTGACTTTTGGTTTTGCGTTTCATGATGAACTTTCCCATAACACACTCCCTATGCAATCTCCATGTTTTGTTGATCTCTACAACACCCATGATATAAAAATCTTTGCACATCTCTTGTCCACCCAAAGTGATGACCAACCGCTTTTCTTCCAAGAGGCCTTCTCTCGTTAACCATTCGCTTAGTTCTTCAATTGAAATTGCAACTTCCTGAGACTTCTTCAAGGTAGTTAAATCAGTCCACCTCCTAGGTAATGATTTTATGGAGGTACACACCACATCCATCCTTGCTTGACTATCATCTCCTACCTCTGCACAGAGATGTAATGTCTTTCTTCCAATAGACATATAGAATTGCTTTTCATTCGATTTACTTGCTTTGGCTGAAAATGGTGTTTGGGTTACTTCATGACATCCTTTGTTTGATAAACTAGTTGCCAAACTTTCAGTATTAATAAACATAGAGCACTGAGCTAACAAATTTCCATCGAAGGCATAGGCTGCGTCCCTTTTAACCTTTGCAAGGGATAAGGGTCCAAAATCATGTTTATGAATATCCCTCATCAAAGATAAACAATCCCCTTGATCCCATATCACACTGTATAGGCAGTTTTGGACAAAGGAACTTTTGTACCCTTCCACATTTTCCAAATAAAGTTGTTTTTCATGACAACGAGACTGAAATAGATCTGTGCTATTATCTCCATACCTTGAGCTGAAATGATAAAGGTGATTAGAGTCCTTACCTTCCGTGTCCATGTTGGCCTCTCCTACACCAAAATTTTCCTTCTTAGGATTACAAATTAACCAATCAACGAACTCATTAATCTTAGAGCAAAGGAGCTCAAATGTTTCTTGGTCAACCTCTATGGAGTTTTCTTCTCTTATTTCGGTTATAACCTTCATATCTTCACTATCATTAGGGTTTTCATGATAAACTTGTAATACCTCCTCACAGGGATCAATCTTAGTCAAACCACTCTTCACAATAGCATAACCCTTATCTTGTAATTCATCAAACTTTTCCAAACATTGCAGATTATCGTCATAGGGTTTGATTACTTCCATACCTGAAAAGTGGGTGGATGTTTCTTGGCCATCATTTGCAACTATTGGCATACTGGCTCTTCTTCTGGAAAGTGTTCCATCTGTACCTTATCTTCTATATCTGAATGGAATTCCCCTTTTGTGCTTCAACATAGGGATCTATTTAAACCTCTTCTTTTTGTTGGGCCTCTTTTTCCTGCTCATGCTCAATGAGGGGATCCTCATGCTTTTTGATTTCTTCCTTTATCAATTCTTTCTTCTTTCCTCTTCTATTTTCTTTGAATATCTCCAAGTACTCTTCATATGTGACATTAGATTAATAAGTAGCAGACTCTTGAACATAATTACAGTAGGCAGTAAGCTTGCACTTATCTCTTTCTAGCCGATCCTCTAATGCCCTTCAAACAAGATCATCTCGTCGTGTTTTGCTGAATATATTTAGAGTTCTCAGGCTGCTACAATATTGCTCGAGGAGCTGTTGTTTAAGATCTGTGTCCTCTTTCTTTGGTAAGAATGTAGGTCACCAATCCATGCTCCTTCTCCAAGGTTCCCTTTCACTCATGTTCTATTGTATCTTTGCATTTGCGAGATCAAATCCACAGGTTGGCAGGAATATGGCTCTGATACCAATGTAAGAATCCTAAGTTTTTTCTTGAGGAAATTCAAATCATAGCAATATATTACATCACATACAGAATTTGAAAATTACATCCCAAAAGTTCATACAAATTACTGTCACATCACAGATCACAAGTTTCAGATTTTGACCTTTTTATCAACAATGAATGCATACTATTGATTGTTGGCGTGCAAATACAAAGGCTGCGATATCACCATTAACCTGATTTTGAGTAGGCTAATGGCTGAGTATACAGGAGCGCTACCATTAATAGGTTTGCCTTCAGACAATACCAGAAACTCAGAAATTGAGGCGTGAAACTCTCAATTGCAGATCTCCTTACACTTTATTATTTCCTTGCTGCCCTGTGTCTGATCTGATCTGGTGGCCAATGAATGAGAGTTGACTGCTCAGCACAGGCTTCCAGATGTGTGGCGTCCTGAACTTGGACACAATTAGAATGCTACGCCTTCCTTATCTGAGGTAGTCTGAAACTCTAGTGGTCTGTTGACTTCCAACACAGCCCAACAATAAGCATGGCGGATCTGGATCAGACTCGTGCACTGGAAATGCTTCCTACAGCTTCCTTACTGAGAAAACAATGTGGTGACCAGGGTCTGAAGGTACTCCTTGTGCACCAAGTGCAGATGTGATGATTCACACAGCTGCCTAGACTTGCTTTTAAGTTTGAGTGAACAGTTTTGTAAAACTAAATGCAGATGGAATTTAGAATGGTTAGGGTTTTCGTCCTAACCTCCTTAGACATCAGTAGGGGTTTTGTTCTGCTAACATAGCTGGTCAGAAAATTCGTCCTCCAAAAACTCCCTTACTTAGCGCCCAACAAGCACAATAAATAGGCTTCAGTTTGAAGCGTGTGGCCCTAGAGGTTGGCCCAAAAATTAGAGGGCAGCCCAAAAAATAAAAAAGTTGAATTTATTTATTTTTTTGGCACCCAAATTCAGTTGATTTATTTTAGATTTAAAATTCAAATTTATCTATTTTAAAACAACATTATTACTATTATATTATTGTTTTATTAGTTACTAGTGTTTACAAAAACTATTGTTAAATTAAAATAATAGGATTAGCTCTTTTGAACAAAGGGGACATGACACCAACTTCCAACAATTTGGGAGAAGGTTGAAAATGTAGAGCTAGTGAACTTGGCTTTGAATGGGTTCTCATCTTCATGGAAAGCATTTGTATAGGAAATTTGTGCCTGATAGAATTTTCCTTCTTTTGGAATTGTGGGATGACTCTAAGTCAAAAGCTTGATAGAAGTGCAAACAAACTATGTTTATAAAGTGAAATCAGTACATGGATTCATTTTACACATTAACCCTTAGAGGAAAGAAATGCAGATCTTAGATATATGAAAATTTCAGCAGCAACATAATTGCACGTAAAATAGCACTTTAAGAACGAGAATGAGAGAACAAAAGAAGCACCATAGATAGAAGCGAAGAGACATTGATATACATGGTAAAAAACTCCACTCTCCAGAGCACAAAACCAAATTGTCATTCAACAACACAACAATTACAATACGCTTCCAAGCTCTTGCCTTAACATGGAGTATATCATCCTTCTTTAGAGGAAATTCAACAACATAACAGTGCAATGAAAACTCCTCAATGTTGTCATTTCAAGCTCTCAATATATAGATTCAAGGATGTCTAGACAACCACCAAAAGGCATTACTATGATCCTGTCGGTGTACGTTTTATCATTCACCGAACATTAGAATAAAATGTCATTCACCGAACATTATAATAAAATGTCAAGGACACTCTACCCTCTCTTGAACAAAATCACTACGCGTGCCAAGATTGCAAGAAAGACCACACGGCAACTCCAAGGTTTATATGTACGAATGGGTGACTTTATGTGGGATAGCTTCCTTGGTTATGTATGCTGAAATACAAGGGGGACTTACGCTTAAAAATCATTCACAAGTTAGGACTTAGACAAATTTGACAGTAAATGCTCTTTTCTTTTTTTTTTGGATTTTCAGTTTTGGAATTTCAAAAAAAAAGAGAACAAAAGGATAAGGGTTTAGAAATTTTATGCTACTTCTGAGAACTCAAGAGACGGTAAAGACTAGGTGAAACCAATAACAATACTTTGCTTCGCCACATAAATGACAACTACACAAAGTAAGTGCAATCTTCTAGGGTTGTGCTCAAGATTTTCATACAATGAATAATACCATCAATGGAACAATATTTTATTCAAAGTAGAAGTTAAAGCATCCACAATACAGGCTTAGGCTAACTTTACGCATTGAACAAAAATCATTCATTCAAAGAAAGTATGAGCAAGAGTTTCACCAATCTATACTATCAAATCTTTCATTCATCTAACAAGCGTGCAAATCAAATTCTATTCTAAATTTATTCTATGTTGAAGGAGATATGCAACCATGCAACTACATGATAATAAAAAGGATTCAAAGCAATCTTGCAAAATGAACTTTTATTATCCAAGTAGCTCTAAGCAACAATTTCATAAAACTCTCTTCACATTATGAAATGAGAGAATATGAGTTTATATAGAGTTTTGAAAAACAAATGAAAGGCCGAGATCAACCTAAGATCAACGGCTGAGATTAAGACACAACAACCCTAATTAGGGTTTCCCAAAATAACATCAAATAGCGAGTGCATGGAGGACAAGTGGCACGAGGAGCTATCTTCTGGGAGGTGCATCCTTATCCTCTTGAGTGGCAGTATGTTCAATGAATCTGGACACCATCGGGTTGACGTCCTCCATCATGACATGTGGCAGCATAGTCACCTTGAATTCCAATCTATCCAAGTCAGTTGCACACGTGGAAAAAGCAATCCCCAATTCCAATTCCTGTCTTTGGAAGGCATCATGGATGGATAAGAAATTCGATGCCTTAGTCAAATTTTGCTTCAGGATTGGTCCAGTAATGTCGAAGAAAATCTCCTGAGTTCTGAGCTTGAGACTTTCCATCTGCATATCGTTTTCTCGAATGATCTCCTTCTCAAGTACATCCGCAACTACAAGGAAAATCTTATTTTGAATATCTCTTATCTGTTCCTCAACTCTGATACCATCGGCCTTCACTTTTTCCAAGACTTTGCTTCAGGCAACCAATGCCCAGTACCAAGTGTTGAAATCATATGCAGCCCTTGCTGCAATTACTTTTCCATCAATCAATTCTTGCTTTGGGATTCCTTTCGGCACTCTAAGGCATGGGATAATCTCGTCCTGAACATCCTGAAGGTTATCCCATGCTTCTGCCATGATTGCAATTTTGGAAAGCAAAGAAGAAGTTTGTTCATAGGCCAATGCTAATCTTTCCACAAATGTGACTGCTTCTTCACTTTTGCTCGCCATCCATTCCTTGTTCTCTTTGGCTGTTATCATTTCTTGTTCAAAATCTTTGATTGCTTCCTGCGAAGAATTCAAAAGTGGAGGAGCTACTGAATCGCCTTGATTAAGAGGTTTGGTCAAGTGTTGAATGTATTTCTTCAGGCGCTCAATTTCCTTTTTGTATTCTCTTTTCTTTCCTACCTCCTTTTCCAATCTTGCCTTCATGGAAGCGACTGAATTGTCTAAGTCCTCAACCTCTTGAGCTTTTGTAGTTGATCCCAAGTCAATAGTAGTGATTGCATACTCTTGAGGAGTAATATCTTCCTTTGCCTTGTCCACTGTTGGTACAACAATTTGCATTGAACGGTAGCCGACTTCATCTCTCTGGATTGTGGAAAACTTCTTGGCTGGCTTCTTTGTAGTAACCTTCTCTAATCTGACCAAGAAATCGGCCGTATCATCTTCTTCTTGAATTTCAACAGGTGCTTTTATTTTCAACCTTTCTTTCAACCAATAAGGTTAAAGGAATCGTAGGCTGCTCAATGCCTTCCTCTTCCTAATTAATTTCTTCACATGGAATATCCTGAATTCCTCTTAAGAGCGGAAATCATTCCCTCTCGAAATTCCCCATCCAGAGTATCTATCTCACTTTTTGATTCAAGTATTTCCATGCCTATAGGAGATGGGGGTTCATCATTGTCCTGCTGGATTGATTCAATGTTTTCCTCATGGATTGGAGAAGGAATCTTTCTATCAGCCAATGACTCATCCTCAATAGTTAATACCTCCTTCACATTCCTAGACGTGGTAGAATGGGATGGCTCTGATCTCTGCTTCTTCTGGATAGGTTCCTCATTTACAATCTTCTTCCCCTACGACCTTGTGGAGTCATCAACTGCTTCCTTCCTTTTCCTGGAATTAGTGCTTTCAATTAGTCCGACGCTTTGGGACGCTCTTGCATTTGAAGAATATGATTCTATCTCGCCCATCAAGTTATAAGTGAGGGTCAAATTTCTTCGTCTTAGCTCTTGGACTTGCTGATCAACCCACCACTGTGAGTACTTTACAACTGGCTTCATCAAGGTGGATAGATCTGCGAGCTCTGGTTCTGACCATTTCACAGGAGGAAGAGGCCAATTCTCATCATAGCGCGACTGAACATATTCTCCATCATCCTCGAACTGGTCAGGCACACAAAAAAGCTTAGTTGTTTTGATCAAGCTTACTGGCATTCTAGACCATAGTCTTTTCCGGATATCAAAGTCATCCGCAACATTTGCCCAAAAATCCTCCAGGTCTACCTTATGTCTGTACTTCTCTCCATTCACTGTCCCAATATGGTTGTGAGGATTGAAATCAGCCCTGGACCGGTAAAATGTGAATGGATACCATTGCATTTCCAACTTGGCACTCTCAGCGGCCTATGTCGTTGGGCAAGACTCCAACATATTTCCGATGAAAAATGGAAAGGTAATGATCGTTTTTTGCTTTGTTCTCTGGAAGCCCTGATATGTTTCCAATTGTCTAAGGACTTCGAGCAAGACCATTCTGTTGGTAGGGTAAATTGGAAGTCGGTAAGGACATCCAATAAATCCTTGAACTCTTATATACGTGAATCTTGGATATTGGATAAACCAAGATCCATACTTGCTTATCAAGCTCTTGGCCTCCTGAGTGAGCCTCTGATGAGTTCCTCCTTGCAATATCCTGGTGATGTACATCAAGAAGGCATCATTCGCCCTTCTAAAGTGGGTGTTCTCACTAAGTTGCAACTGTGGGTAATAGTCATAGGACTTAAACTTATTTTCACCATTACCTACCACGCCTCTACAAATCAATCCCATGTTTTTGTAATTTCTTGCCAACAAGTAGACATTGTAGGAGCTCATGTAAAAGGACTTCGTCCTTTCCAAATTTTTTAGCTGTTCATTAAGATTATTGCTGATTATCTGAGGCCAATTGAACATTTTAACACTTGAGGTGATCTCATCAATAAAATAGTACATCCAGGTTTCAAATGGTGCACCCTAAGGGCTGCCCATTACTCTGTTCAACAGCAAAATGATATCACCATATTCCTCCTTGAAGTCAGTTCAAAGCAACTTCTTTGGCACTTTCTTGAGGGAAGGCCTTGGCTTTTCTAACCACGACTTATTGACATTTGTTGCACAGAGCTCAAGTTGGTCCTCATAAAGTTTTTGGTGTCTTGTTTGGTTTTATAGGAAGTTCGGTTGTAATTTGGTATCCCAAATGCTTCTTGAATGGCTAACTCTCCAAGGTGAGCCAATACTCTCCCATCTGGCGCAATAATTTGTCTTTCTTGTGCATTGTAATGTATGACACATTCGATCATCAACTCAGCACACTCCATAGCCGGTGGAAATCCAACCGGTTGGACAATGCCATTTCTCATCATCCGGTGAGCAATAGGTGTTGGCAAGAATCCATCTTGCCCATACATTCTCCTTTTGAAATCTTAAAAATCCACGTGCCCAAGGTTGGTGTCTGTGAAATTTTTCCACTTGGAATTGATCTTCGACTCCGGTTGCAATCCTTTATTGGCGAACTTCATTTGAGCTTTTCTTGAAGGTCCTCCTTTGGTGGTCATCAACCTTGGGTGGACTTGGAGCATCCTTTGCCATTTTTCTAGGGCGGACTTTGCCAACCCCATGCCAACTGTTACCTTGGGCAGACTTTGCTCTTTGTTGGACATGCTTGGGTGGACTTTGTAAGTGTTTGGACATCTTCATGTGTTGGTCATTCTTCTAGGGCGGACTTGAAGCTTGCCTTGGACATTTTCATTCTTCTAGGCGGACTTCATGGTTGACTTGACATGCTTGGTATGGGCGGACTTTGAGCTTAACGAGCCATACTTGTGTGGACTTGACCTTTATCTAGCCATTCTTTTATGTCATTTTCTTCAAACCATGGCGAACTTGGATGAATTTCACCTCATGTTTATCTGGAACCTCGCTTGGAGATTTTCCCTTGCTTTTTATACTTGGAGACACAAATTTTTGATTCTGAAGATAGGAACGTTGTTGTCATGGCCTGAGGGATCCAATCCTAGGTCGACTTTCAAAAAAGCTGAAAAAAGCAAAAAGCAAGCCAAAAAAGTTGCTTCCCGGAATGGTCCCAAAATGCCAAAAATAAAAAAAGCAAAAAAAAGCAAAAAGCAAAAAAGCAAAATCCCACAAAAATAGGAAGGTGTCAAAATTGACCCAAAGCAACGATGTTTTTCGTTTTTCGGGCCTTCTGAGCACTTTGACGATGTCCAAACACTATTCTTAGCCTGAATTCCCTATTTGACTCGCATGATTTCTCAAAAACCCCAGCTGCAAACTCTCAAAGAAATGGATTTATGAAATTGCAACACTAAGACAAAACCCTAAAAAGAAAACTACTAGGGGTCCCCATTTGCAATGGGGCGATGTGTGAAATAGGTCACAACAAGTCCCAAACAAGGTCCCAAAATAGTAAAGACCATGGTAAGAATTTTCGTGATCCACATTTTATTTTCCCTCATTATTTGTCATTTAACTCTTTTAGGAAGATGTTCTATGATGTATCATAACATTCGTCAAAAGTGGGTCAAGATTCTTAGTCCATTTTAAAAATCCCTATAGGCATGCTCTTACAACTTCTTATACACATGTCATACATACACATTCACATGGCATAATGGCCAAGTCATAAGTGGGACACACCATTTCCCAAATGAGGCACAAACAATAAATAAATATTTATTTTAATTTTGAACATTAGGACTTGCAATTTGTATGACACACCTTACCCCAACATCTAGATTGGAATTGCCCTAGAATTGCCTCAATGTATTTGTAATTGTTTGGGTATGCACAAAAATTATTCCAAATGAATCTAGCTGAATATACACAAGGAAATTGATTTCAATTCCAATTACAAAACAAAACACTAGAATCATCTATTGATTTAGTAGCTTGGAAAATTTATAAAGGTGCCAAAAATGGTTTTTAATTGGATCCAAGAGATGGTAATGGAAATTCAAAACTAGCAAGGGTCTATGAAACAAAAATTTACAAAGCATTTTATTTTGTTTGAGCACACTAGAATTCACCTAGGGTATGTCCCAGATGACTTAGGTACACATCCCTAGACTTGTTTGGGCTAACTAAGTGGGTTGGAGATGGGCAAATTTGACAACATAGCTTGAGAAGATCAAATGGATTGATGATAGTTAGCTTTGAGGAAGGTGTGTGTTGTGCTTTGCCTTGACTTGCGTATGCTTTCCAAAATTTTCCCTCTAATTAGAAAGACTCTAATTTTTGGCATGTAGTGCTAGTACTATGGTTTCACTAGAGGTTGTTTAGTGGAGGTTTTTTTGTGGTTGTCTAATAAGTTCCCTATGGTTGTTGCGTTGTGATAACAAATTGACTTGGAGATACATGAGCCAATTTTTCTTAGACAATTTTCCTACATTTGATGTTCTAATAATAAATAGGTTGCTTTCATTTAATATCATTTAGATTTAGGATGATCTGATTTGATAATAACTTATCCAAATCTAGATTACTACATATATGTTCAAAATTCATTATTCATGTTAGAGTCTTTGAGAGGTACTTACATAATCTCTTTTTGCAGATCCAATCTTCCTTAATATGAATTCATGCTAGTATTTGCTTGACAAAAGAGGAAGGAGGACCAAGGCTATAGTTAGCAGATCTTCTATAGCATCGAATATAGGAGATCATTATTTTATGAACAAACCTAATTTGTTGAGGAGCCAGTGGCTTCCTTTAAAGATTCTCTCTTTCCTATTGGGAGAAGAAGATTGTGAGGAAGTGTCTTTTAGGCATCACCAATGTTTCAATGGAGCTAACATGAAGCTAGTTGACTTGGATCCAAGTTTTAAGGATCTTTTGGCCAGTGTATGCTCCCATGAATTTGTAGATGAGGCCCTTGTTTTTGAGATATTACAATTTGTGCTTCATTTCAATGGTTTACAACCTTAGCGCTCTTAAAGACAAGCATAAAGATTCTCATACATGGTGCTATCTTTAGGGCCAAGGATTTGTTTATGTGTAGGCTTTTGTCATCAAAATTCTATCATATGGATGAATTTTTTTTTAAAACTCTATTACTTTAATTGTCAATTATAACAATAAATGTTGTATTGACATTGTCTTGAATCTAAACATGTTGCAAGTTACTCTTTAGTTGAGCAGAATTGGAGTACATACTTGTTCATCCATTTAGTGAAGTGCAGCATTTTAGTTATGAAAAGTAGGGAATAGGTGTATGTGCATTCTAACTTGCACCTTCACTCACATAAGCAAGTTTAGTATGAGTTAATATTGAGCCATTGGGATGTAGCACTTGAGTATCTTGACTTGGATGGTTTATTGCACAACTTTCTTTAGTCTCAATTGAAGATGAGGGGGATGGGGCTACTACATAGGATTTGTATGGTGGAGTAGTAGAAGTGGCACTATGGCTACTTGTGGTTCTAATAAACCAACTAATGACATTGACACTTTTGATGAAGAGCAATATTATGATTATTGATTTGTATTGATTTTCCATGTTCATTGATTGATGATTTGTAATGATTATTGACATTGTTTATTGGATGCCATTCTTCCTTCAATGTAGTTTATAAAATCAAGCTCATAGTCTTTGACATCTAGATAATCAAGATGATAAAACAAAAATAGATGGCACATTTTATCTTTTTTATCTAGGTTTAAAAGAAAATTAGGTTCCGCCTTTTATTTGGTGAAGATGAACAAGAGGCCTTCAATATTAACCTATTATGATTTACAAAACTTGGTTATAAATTCTTTTACATCCATCAAGGTATGAAGATAAAGCTCGGGAGCAAAGTGGATAATGGCAAAAGAAAAACTTGAGTTAGCCAATAACTTAATAAGATAAATTGGTGGACCCGCATTGCAAAGATTTCATGCATAGGGTTTTAATGGAGAATCAGATTCTATCTATGATCAAAGGAAGAATGACATCTGAAAAATATTGATTTAGGGTTTAGGACACATTTTTGCTGATTGAAAGTCAAAACAAAATTAGTCCAAATGTGTTGAAAATGACATCAACTACCTAAAATTGCCTCAAAGTCACCTCAAAGCCATTGGAATTGCCAAGGTATGCACAAGTGTGATTCCAAACAAATTTGGTTAAAAAATTTGTGCCTAGGTTGATTCCATATGTAAATCAAATTCAAGTTTGTTTCCAAAACGGATTTAAACTGGAATCATATAGGTTTTTGGCTGATTTAATAACTTAGGAAAATTTATAGAGGTGCCAAAAATGGTTTTAATTGGGTTCTAAAGATGGTAATTTGGATTCAAAACTTGCAAGGGTTTATAAAAAGAAAATGAACAAAGCATTTTATTTTGCTTGAGTACACTAGAGTTTGCCTAGTTTATGTCATGGACGATGAAAGTAACCATGCCTAGATTTGTACGGGTCAAGGAATGGAGTATAGTCGAGAAGATCAAAAGGATTGATGATGGTTAGCTTTGAGGAGTGTGTGTGTTGTGTTTTGCCTTGTCATATGTATGCTTTCTAAGATTTTCTTTCTTATGACAGATGTCCTAATTTTTGACATGTAGTGCCAATGTTGAGGACATATCTAGCAATTTTCACTATAGGTTCTTCAAGGTTGTATGAGAAATTCCCTATTGTTGTTGCTTTGTTACAAAAGATTGATTTGGACATATATAAGACGAGTGTTCATTGACAATTCTTGCATTGAAATTTAATGTTCTTGTAACGAATACCATTCAATGCCATTAAGGTTTAGGATTTCTGATTTGGTAATAGCTTATCCAAATCTAGATTAATACATATACGTGCATAATTCAATATACCTGAATTTAGAGTCATTTGAAAGGAAGATACATAATCTTCTTTTGTAGATCTAATCTTCCTTAGTGCGAATTCATGCTAGTATTTGCTTGATAGAAGAGGAAGAGTGGCCTAGGCTATATAGCTAGGAAATCTTTTGTAACATTGAATATAGGAGTTTTCTATTCCATACTCAAACATAATTTGTTGAGGAACCAAGTTCCTTTTTTAAGGATTCTATCTCTTTCGTATTGGTAGGAAGATTGTTAGGAAGCATTTGTTAGGCATCATCAATGTTTCAATAGAGCTAAGAAGATGCTAGTTGACTTGGATCTACGCTTTAAGATCCTTGGGCCAGCATATGCACCCATAAATTTGTAGATGAAGCCCTTTGTTTTTGAGAGAGAACAATTTGTGCTCCATTTCAATGGGTTACAACCTTAGCACTCTTCAAGACTAGTACAAAGATTCATACATGGTGGTATCTTCATGGCCAAGGATCTATTTACATGTAGGCTCTTGCCATCAAAGTTCTATCATAGGAATGAATTTTCATTTTATAACTTTATTACTTTTCTTTTGCAATAATAATTACGCACATTGCATTGACTTTGTTTTGAATTTAAACAGGTTGTGAATTCCTCTTCATTTGAGCAAACTGTAGTACATACTCCTTTTATCCATTTAGTGAAGTGCAACTAGTTGGTTGCAAAAAGCGTAGAAGAGTTGATGTATATGCATTCCAACTCACATCTTCTCTCAGATAAGCAAGTTGAGTACGAGAAGGTAATGAGCCATTATAACACCTGAGTAGCTCGACTTAGATGGTTCTATTGCACAACCTTCTTTAGTCTTGGTTGAGGATGAGGGGCATGAGGCTGCTACATAGGATTTGCATAATGGAGCTAGTAGAAGTGGCACTATGGCTGCTTGTGGCTCTATCTAACCAATTGATGACATTGATGCTTTTGATGAGGAGCAATTTGATGCTTATTGAATTGTATCGATTATCCATGCCCACTGATTATTGATTTGTAATGATTATTGATGTTGTTTATTAGCAGTGTTCCACGAGGTTTTGGGGATGGGGATGGGGGGACGGCAGGGGACGTGTTTCCGAGACGTGGGGATGGGGGGCCTAAGTTTGGGAACGGCAAGGGGACGGCGGGGGGATAACGGAGAGGGGGCAGTAGGGTGTTGAAATAGATATAGTACTTGAAAAAAAGTTATAAAAAGATGTATAAGTATAAGAATTATACATCTTGGAGACAACTAGGAGTCCCCTAGACGTCTTGAGGACACCCCAACGTCCTCAAAGTCCTATCAGCGTCTTGGAGACAACGACACTAGTGGTGGGATGGTGGCGTTAGTGGTGGCCTGGTGGGGGGACGTCTCCCCCAAGTCCCCAAGTCTCCGAGACGTCCCCCTCTAGGAAATGCGGGGTTTTTTGGGGGGGACGTGTCCCCGTGGAACACTGTTTATTAGACAACATTCTTGCTTCAATGTAGTTATAAAATCAAGCTTAGAGTCTTTGACATCTGGATAAACAAAATGATAAAACAAGAATGGACCCCATATTATATATCATATTTGTCAAGATTTAAAAGTGAATCAGATTCAATTTGTCATTGGGGGAGGATGGACTTAATTTAAACAAAAGGTCCCCGATAGTAAAATTGCAGCTGATTATGATTTACAAAACTTGAGTCAAAAAAATGTTACATCCACCAAGGTAAGGAGATAAAACTCAAAAAGCAAAGTGGATAATGGAAAGAAACTTGATTCAGCCAATAAATGAATAAGATAAGACGAAGTGGCAGAGTCCAAACCCCAAAGATTTTATGCATATGAATTTAATCGAATTCTATCTATTATTGGAGGAAAAATGACATCCAATAAACATTGGTTTAGGATTTAGGGCATATCTTAGATGGTTGAAAATCAAACAAAATTGGTCGAAACATGATGAAAATGATGTTTGTTGCTTGGAATTATCCAAAATCAACTTGATGCTGTTAGAATTGCTTGGGTATGCACATGCACTATTCCAAACAAATTCAGCTGGTAAATTCTAAGCCTTGGTTGAATCCATAGGCATATTATCCAATTTCAATTCCAAAATGAATTGTACCTATAATCGTCTAAGTTTATAGCCAATTCAACAACTAAGGAAAAATTATATAGGCATTGACAATGGTTTTAATCAGGTCTTATAGATGGTAATGGGGATTCAAGACTTGCAAGGGTTTATGAAAATAAAATGTATAAATCATTTTTTTTTGCTTGAGTTTTCTAGAGTTCACCTAGGATATGTTTATGATGATTGGGTACAGTTCCCTAGACCTAGTTGGGTTGGGTAAGGGGGCTGAGATGGGTAAACTGGACAACATAGCTTGAGGCTTGACAATATAGCTTGAGTTGATCAAAGGGATTGACGATAGATTTGGGGAATGTGTGTGGCGTTTTGTCTTGTCTTGTATATGCTTTCTAAATGTTCCATCTATGACAAATGTCCTAATTTTTGGCTTGTAGTGCTAGTGCTGAGGAGTGAGGACAAATCAGCAAGTGTCACTAGAGGTTCTTCAATGGGGGTTTTGTCGAGGTTGCCTAAGAAGTTCTCTATGGTTGTTGCTTTGTGATAACAAATTTGTTAGGAATTCACGTTAGTGTGATACAATTATTATTAGTAGTGTTTGTTTGTGAGTAGTTAAAATAATTAATATATTTAGGGGAGTGGTTATGTGAGGTAGAACAAGCTTCCTATAATATAGGATATGGAAAGTCCTATAAATATGTAATTTGTATTAAATGAAACATGAGGTATAGAAGCATTATATATTTCTTGTTTAAATTTTTTGTTGAGCTTCTATAATATCTGCTCATATTTCTCACAAAGTTGACTTGGACATGCACGACCCAAGTATTTGTAGACAATTCTTGCATCAAAATTCAATGTTCTTGTAATAAATAAGTTGCTCCGATTTAATGCCATTTAGATTTAGGATGATCTGATTTGCTAATAGCTTATCCAAATCTGGATTAATACATATACATGCATAATTCAATATGCCTGAATTTACAATCATTTAAGCAGTAGTTACATCATCTCTTTTGCAGATCCAATCTTCATTAATGTGAATTCATGCTAGTGTTTGGTTGACAAAAGAGGAAGAGGGACTGAGGCTATAGCTAGGAGATATTTTATAGCATTGAAGATAGGATACCATTATTTCATAAACAAACCTTATTTGTTGAGGAACCAAGGGCCTCCTTTAAAGATTCTATCTCTTGCTTGTTAGGAAGAGAATATTGTGAGGAAGTATCTTTTTGGGCATCATCAATGTTTTGATGGAGCCAATAGGATGCTAGTCGTCTTGGATTGAGGTTTAAATGATCTTTGGGCTAGTGTATGCTCCCATGAATTTGTAGACGAAGCCTTTGTTTTTGAGAGATTACAATTTGTGCTCCATTTTAGTGGGTTACAACTTTAACACTCTTCAAGACAAGTAGAAAAACTCATACATGGTGGTATCTGTTGATGTTAGCAGTGTCGGGCTGCATCTTCCACTCACACGTTTTGAAGAAATATTAAATGATAGCCTTATGGCTATTCAATATTTGTGGCCGACTTTCTTAAGATATTATTGTACTCTCTTTGGGCCGACTTTATTATTATCTTTTGTAAATACTTGTTTCTACCTTGGCCGACCTACTTCAAGGTTGTGTGCAACATGTATATATAGAAGGTCGACTTTGTTCATTTATCATCTAAGTTCACTCAAGCAATTCGCATGAAGAGAAGAAGTTCGCACTTGAGCAGCAGAGCATCATATTATAGCAGCAGTCCGATTTCAAGGAAGAACATATTCATTTGTGTCTTCGCATCTAAGAGAGATGCTATTATTCATTGTATCATATTCGGCCATAAGTTGGGCCTGTGTTGTAAGCAGATTTCTGCTTTTGTTGTTCATTATTTAGAGAGACATATTTGCTGGGTTTTTCTCCCTCAGGAGGAGGGTTTTCCCAGGGTATCTTGCTGTGTTTTCTGTCTTATGTGTTGCATTTTCTGTATACTTTCCTTCTGTATATCTGCTCTATAAAATAACAACAGTATCTTCATGGCCAAGGATTTGTTTATGTATAGGCTCTTGCTATCAAAGTTCTATCACGGGTATGAATTTTATTTTTAACTCTTACTTTTCTTTTGCAACTATTACTATAAATGCTGTTTTTACTTTGTCTTGAATTTAAACAGGTTGTGAGTTCCTCTTTAGTTGAGTAGAACTTGAGTACGCTCCTTTATCCATTTAGTGAAGTGCAACTAGTTGGTTGCTAGAAACATAGAAGCATTGGTGTATGTGCATTTGACCTTGCATCTTCTCTCACAAAAGCAAGTTGAGTACGAGGGGGCAATGGACTATTGGGGTGTAGCAGCTGTATAACTTGACTTCAATGGTTTTGTGGTACAACTTTCTTTAGTCTTGGTCAATGATGAGGGGCACGAGGCTGCTACATTGGACTCATGTAGTGGAGCTAGTAGAAGTGGCAGTGTGGTTACTTCTTGTTATAACGAACAACTGATGACTTTGATGCTTTTGATGAAGAGTAATATGATGATTATTGATTTGTATTGATTTTCCAAGTGCAGTTTGAGTTTAAATCATTTTGATTTATTTTTAACATTATGAATTATGATTTGACAATTGACATTGAATTATCAATTATCAACTATGTTCTCGAATTTGTACTTAATGTTGTACATTTTGTGCTATATATATATATACATACATACATATGTATACACTTATATATATGTGTATACATATACATTTGAATATGCATGTATGTATATATATATATATATATAATATGTATATGTATGTATGTATGTATATATGTGTGTGTGTGTGTGTGTGTGTGTGTGTTTATTTATACACATACGAAGCTAGCCCAACCAAGTTTAGGGCAAAAAAGTTTGGCAGATTGTCATGTCCCCTTGTCAAAAATGAAGGAATTGATTGAAGACCCGTAGCCTATTTCTATTTCCTGTAGGCTAAGGGACAAATTAAGGGAAATTATTTCATTATAGCATTGTAATTTGGGCCCAATCATCGTTTCAAAATGGGCAATTAAATGTTATTATAGATGGCCGTCTAAATAATACATTATAAAGCCTATGTTTTTCTTTATTTTAAAAGTACTTTTTAATTTCACTTAGAAGGAATAGGTAAATTAATAAAGGGCCCAAATAGAGGGTGCTTATATAAGAGAGGCAAGTGCCCAATTGAATAATCTATTCTTGTTTATTGAATTCAATTTTCAAATTTGAATACTCAAGGATGAAAACCCTTTTGGATTTGGGGACAAAAAACCCATAGTTCCATGGGGACGCGTCCCCCCCAAAAATGGAGCCGTTTCGGAGATGGGGACATTTTTGAGACGTGAAGACGTTAGGGAAACGTCCCCCTGCCGTCCCCTCGTTTCTCCGCCGCCTCCGAAACGTTTCCCTTTTGAGGGGACTTCTGGACGTGCCCGAGACTTCCAGGGGTCCCCCAAAATGCAGGAGACTTTCAGACGTCCCCCTTAAAACGCAATTAAAAAATGATTTTTTTTTTTAAACAAAAGCTAAAATTTATAAATTTTAAAGTCTTCTTGAACGCCTAAAAGGCTAAATCGAAATCTTTTGACTTGATTTTTGAACTATACTTCATTTTGGCCGAGTGTTTACACTTTACATGAGTTTGAGGTTAATTGTGGGCATTTGAGGACAGAAGCAGTGATTGAATCCAGGTATGAGGACTGAAGTGTGTATTTCTGTATAGACCACATTAAGTGTATAGCTCGCTTTGTCCACTTCAGATGATTCAATATTATGCTTGTGCAATGGTGTCAATATGTTTGTTGATTCTCCAAATGCTGATTTATCTTCTTTCTAGAATAGATTTAAGGGTTATTTCTTTCATTATTATCAGATCATCAATATTCCGATTGCTTCCCCTACAAATGTTTTCAATCTCATTAATAAGAATATTATGGGTAGCACACAACAATCTCTGTATGGAGATATCCTCGACACCAAATCTACATTCTGTAGAGCATAGTCTCCTGTGCAGCCTATGTGATATTATGTTCATGAGATGAGGAGTGGTACATGCACCATTCCTGTTTGTTTCAAAGCTTCTAAAGTGATTTCATGCTCTATCGTGCCCATGAGACCACATTCTGTTGTGTATTTCTGTCAAACAGTTTATGCTATAACTGCATATGCCTTTGCATGCATGTTTACCATGGCATTCTATGTGATGATATCTCTATTAAGACAATTTGTCAAACATATAAACTGCTTTATCTACATGCCATACTGGTATTGCAACCACCAATTGTATTTGCTTTCAAATTTTCTTACTCTATTTTCGCATCCTATAAATTGTATAGACCACATTCTGTTGTGTATTTCTGTCAAACAGTTTATGCTATAACTGCATATGCCTTTGCATGCATGTTTACCATGGCATTCTATGAGATGATATCTCTATTAAGACAATTTGTCAAACATATAAATTGCTTTATCTACATGCCATAATGGTATTGCAACCACCAATTGTATTTGCTTTAAAATTTTCTTACTCTATTTGTCAAATGAGTGTTTTATCATTATGCAGCAAGCACGGATAAGGGACTGTTAGACTGAATACCTTAAAGAGATGTCATCTCGTGGGATGCAATGAAGTGCAGGCTTGCCCGCACTTCATTGCATCCCACGAGATGACATCTCTTTGAGGCATTCAGAATTTCAGTCTAGACTCTAACAATCTCGTGCCTTGCCCATTTTAATTTTTAAATTTTAATCGATACATTTACAGCCTATAGGCAGGAGGATGCTAGCAAAGGTTCAGTGTTTCAATGTTCACTAGTTCAATGAAATCATTACAATGTGTTTAAACTAAACTATACTTATTCCTTAGGCTTCTACAGTTATACATCTTTTTATAACTATTTTTTCAAGTACTATATGTATTTCAGCGCACCGCTCCGTCACCGCCGTCCCCCCCGCCATCCCCAAACTTAGGCCCCCAGCCCCCGCGCCCCTGAAACGCGTCCCCTGCCGTTCTTCCGTCCCTGTCCCCGTCCCCGAAACTCCGTGGAACTATGAATATCCATTTGTGACAGTTCTACTTAAGGATCATATTTGTGCTTATTGTTGCAAGTGTTTTGGTTCATTTTGGCAAGCAAACTGCCCTACATCAGCAAATCAGCATTTTTCAAGGTTTCTGGAACAAATCAGCGTTTTTTTTTTTGAAGGTTTCCAGCTCACAAATCACTGTGCCAAAATTGAATGGGATTATTTCAGACATATCAGCAATTTAGGGCTCTCTAGCCCTCACTCCAGCAGCTTCTGTACAAGTTTTAGGGCAACCTAACTTCATTGCAGACCTGTGCCACCCTTGTATACATAATTCCAGGTTGTGCTGGACGTCACAACAGATTTGCACCACATTTTGTGCATGTTTCCAGCTTGATATCAGCCTGCGCCAACTCGTACTAGCAGCTGAGACTGCTGTACAACCTCCCCAGCCTTGTGCCAATCATTATAGGCCATACAACCAGCATTTCAGACATTTCTTTCAAGGGTTTATGCAGGGCATACAGTTGTATGGTGACTTGTAAATGGCAACATCAATATTGCAAGCAAATTCTTGTCATTTTGCATCAGTTTTTCTGATCTAACAAATGATGTCATAAATGCTGAACTGTTAATTATTAATTGTTGTCAACATTAATGCTGGTGTAAATTAGATATGGTATTATTATTTATACATTAACTTCCAGAGTTTCATTAATTGCTGTTCACCCGTTATTATTATCATTCAATGGTCTGATCTAACATTGAATCTGATTGCTAGTGTTTCTATATTAATTTTCTATTATTAGATTTCCAGATCTGCATTAGATTAGGGTTAAGTTTGTTTCCATTATTTATTTCAGTCTTTTATAATCAGAAAAATACTAAAAAGTTGCATATTTTCCTAGGGTTTCTGATTGGGGACATTATAGAGATTGTTGAACCTGAACCTGAACTGTAAAAATAACTTATTAACTATTTATATCCTTCTTGGTTAGAAAACTCAAGTTGAAGTCTTCCAACATAAAGATTGAAGGAGATAGAAGGATGAGCTAAAGGTATCTTTCGTGGTCTAAATGGGATTTTCCTTGCTTAACTTCATGAAATATTGCAAATATAAGTAGTGGATATGCTCCAAGCTTATTGAATACTCTTGCATGTGGGAGAGTCTCCTTAGCTTAATTATGCTTTGATAACATAAAAATTGAGTTCCTCTTAGCCTCTTAGCACAATCCCAACTGGGTTTCTCTCAAGCAGCTATGTGGTAGAGAGAAAGAAACAATGTTAATGTCCATGAACAACTAAAACAGGTCAATATAACTCAGAAAATATTGTCAGTTATAAAAGGGAAAGTGCCATCAAGGCATGGAAGAGTCAAACTGCTCCCTAAATGTTTTGGAAAGTGAAGGTGAGAGCACTGTCTCTCCAATGTTGTCAAGGCTGCAAGTGCTTTGCTTAGTCTTGTACACATGGCTGGGATCAAGTTGACAGAATGTGCTAAAAGAACATTATCCTGATCAGTTTGTGCTGTTATCTCAATGACTTAGGTTGAGATTAATAACGATGTCCGATGGTAGGAAAGCTATGATATGTGCTATGCTGTATGAGGAAGGAGAAACAAGGAAAAAAGATGAACAGAATTACTAAAATTGTAAAATTATATGGAAGAGTAGGAGATATCATCAGATTAAGAATGAAAGAGATAAATAACTTAAACAGAAAATGAAAAAATAATCAAATTGGGAATTATAAATTGAAGAGTGAATTACTGTATGTTATGCTTGAAAAAGCATTCATGACTTGCTTTGGTTCAATATGGGAACTACTTGTATTACATTGAAACGATAGTCAATATGTGGATATCTGCAATGAAACAAGCTAATAATGATAATTTTTTTTATAATGGTATGTAGAGTTGTGTTTTTTAAACTGGACTAAACTCTTCATGGATTTATCAGTCTGCTTGAGAAAGCTTTTTTTTTATACATTCATGTGTTTGAATGAATCTGTGAGCAGTGTAAATGGACCCCAACATTCACCTCTTTGAAAGCATGTTCTTTGTTATTGGTGAATACAAATATAATTTTGTTATGTTTCATTTACTTGACTATCTACTGGTGTTGAAAATGTTGGAGGTTCATTATAGTGCTTAACTATACAAGAATGCTTATTATGTTTGGTTTGTCTCTTTTCTGTACTGAAATGGTTAGTGTATAAATGCATTTGATTTCAAAAAGGGGGCCAAATACTTGTGTTTATATACATACACTCTTCTTGGTCAAAGATCCATTATTATTTTGATTTAAATGTCAGGTTATCTTTGCCTGTGAATTTAGTCGGTAGTGGTTGCACCAGAAGGATATATGTGACCCAGAAGGCACTTTCTCTTTTTTTATCACAATCCATTACTATTGTTATATGAATTGCATGTTAGTTGTGATGCATTTCATGTGTTGAAGTAAGGTGGCTTCCCTGACCTGGGTGTTTGTGATGTGAGCAGGATAGCGCCATAATGATCTTGCTTGCTATTTTCTAAGTTCTGTATAATATATCCAGGGGCTGTACCATGCCCTATTTAAATATATAGGTCATGTGCATATTTCATTTGTACGCTGCTTTTTCTCATGCCTTGATCAATGTATTTTCTACATTACTAATCATTTCCACTAGGTTCTGATGGATTTTATAAATATTGGACTCTTCTCATTTCATGTTTATGTGTGGCTTTAGGGAGGAGCTTGTTGCACAGGATTCTCCTATGTCAGAAGATAGTGATGATTGTGTCAGTTATCGTATGGTACGGTATAATGAATCTCCCCAGCATATTTCTATTACTCAGTCAGATCAAGTTATTGGGTGTCCTACAAGCCCTGTTTCACCACAAAGGAATCAAAAGAACATTAACAATGTTGGAAGCCAGTTTGGATGCTCGTCTTTTACATCATCTGTAGGAACTGGCACGTCTTCTTTGGCATGCGTGGCTTCGTTTCCATTACAGTGTGCTCAGACAAGACAGAGAAACTCAGATTCCGAGAGTCGATTTCCACCATCCCCAAGCGATCCTTGCCAGTCTGCAGATCTGCGTCGAGCTGCTCTTCTACGGTCTTTGCAAATGCGATCACAACCACCAGCTATGCCTTCTTTTGAATTATCTGTAGATAATATTTCAGAACAAGACATCCATCATATTGAAGAGTCTGAATATCCCTTTGGCTCGTCTGCTCACGGGAACTTGTCTGCCCAAGCAATCAGAAGTTCAGGCCGAGTTCGAAGTTTACTTCTCGATGAGTGCACACTAAATCCTCCAGTTTCCATGTCTGGCTTATCAACACCCTCTCAGCGGGATGGAAGTATTTCTGGAATATCATTCACAAAAAAAGCTAACCGCTTCAGTAACATGAATTCTAAGACCAAAACTGCTGACTTGGAATCTAAGACAAAGGAAGCATGATGCTCGCCAAACCTGTCTGAAGGCTCCTTCGGCCTCTAATAGGGATGCGCACAGAGTACGCCAGAAAACATGTGTGGAAGTAAAATTACTCTTGCTTGCTGAAGGATTTTAAATACTTGAAATACATGAGTTTATTTACACCACAAGGCATTACCAGATTATCTTTGGTGATAAGTTTAATCCTATCTTTCCCATTTAAAGTAAGCATATAATTCATGGATGTTTTTGGCTTCGAGGGATAATTCATATCAACATAGCGGCATTTTCTGTTAATGCTAAAGCAGTCTTCACTGTTTCATTTGGGCTGGATATAATATATAATTCATGGATATTTGCTGGATTCGAGTGATAATTCATAGCAGCATAGCAACATTTGCTGTTAATACTAAAGCAGTCTTCACTGTTTTCATTTGTGTTGGACATGCTCATTCTTGGAGTTAAAGAATTGATTATTTAATTCTTGGTTTTGGCATGAAACATAACTAGACAGAATTGTTGTTCAAGGTATGTCATGTGCCCAGTACTAATAGCTGTCACCAATCCTCCATCCCCCCTCAATCTCTGACTTGCACTTGTTGCATTTTTTAATCCAAGGGGCTTACAGTCTATATGATATTAAACTTTCTAGATTGTATTTGGACTGTAATGCAATTCTTTAAACTTCATTTTGCCATGTGATATAATCATGTTATGTAGAGTCAATTTCAAAATAGTTAGATATACACTATTGACATTTTTGGTATAGTTGAAGATTAGTGACTAATTTACCAGAAAAATCTAATGAAGATTAGAAATGCTAATAATTTATGTGCTTGAAATATTTGCTTACATATTCTAGACTTACTATTCATGTATTTATGGAATTTATTAGTGCAATTTGAGGAGGTTAATATGATTTTTGTTTTGTGCAGTGCCCATACATTACCTATTAATATCTGGAATTAAGACAGTAACGTATTGTGTCCGTACGGTAGCTATCTATGCTTGATGCAAAGTCCCCACGTGTTTCTGAATTTCTTCTCGTGAATAAACTTGCATTTTAAGAAGCTGTAAATACCCTTTGAACTATGCAGGCTGTGCTTGCACTTAGTGCACCTGGATGTTTAAAATGATTTTGTCTGCCCATTGACATCAAATATCACCACACTTCTGTCATATGCTGCAAAAAGACTATTTAACTCAAAACTTTCTCCTTCACCATTGAAATAAAGGATGCAACATAATAATAATCAGATTATTTAAGTAATGTTTATGTGACTAGTTTGTTTTCTATAAGACGTCCTAAACTGATCCCTTGTGGTTATACGGAAAGTCACCTACACTAGTGTTATCTATGGTGGGACCAATTGCAATCTTTATGGTGATTTAGTTTTGATTGGATAGCGAGACAACTTTATCAGGGGATTCACTGTATGTTTGACCACTTTTTTGAATATTCGCTAATTTCTTGCTAGTTTGCAATTTATGAGAAATCTTCCTATGGAGAATGTGCCTTCAGTTTAAAACCTTAGATATAGACAGCATATGTGGGTAGCATATAAAGATCCATCAGATCTTTTTTATGAGATTGACATGAGCTGCTACAACTAATTCACATGCCTGATGAAGATATAAATATAGATGAACATGCACGGCCATAAATAACCATAAATGCAAGTTGAGATATGTAGGCACTATTGCGAGATTGAAACCAATCTACATCCAAATCATGGTATTGTTGTGAAGGGTTTGAATGAGATGGAGAAATTTCTTGCTGCATTTTGCATGTCGCTGTTAAAAGAAAGTGATTTGTAGTCAAGAACATTAGTTAGTCTGTAATGGTCCGTGAGACCTAAATGTGCTTTGACAGAGTCCTTGTACGGCCCAAAATTGTGAATATGATATAAGCATTGCTGGCCACACTGAAATTCGCACACAAATACTCTCCATCGCAGGTTGCACAACTTGAAACTTATGGACATTCTCTTTTGACATCATAAAGATGGGGATCATGACTTAGCATGAGCCCAGAAAACGTGTCTTGGATTTCCAGAAACAGACAAATATAAATAATTATGTATTTTTTGTTACCTTCATTTGCCAGTTCAGCAATTTGGTTAGGTTTGGGAAAGGCGTTGACTGAGGATTGTCCATAAACTCTGTAGTTATATGGTGATGTTCTTTTTGAAACCCGTTTCCTTCTTGTCAGATCAAGTTTCCTTAAGATTTTTATAGGGACAGTCTCGTTCACATGATTCATGATTGTCTTAATATTTTTAACCTTTTGCATAATTTTAATTTTCTAGGGGTTTTACTCATATTTAGTTCTATATTTCTTGTAGGCTTACGAGTTTGCATAATTTTATTTTTCTAGGGGTTTTACTCATTTAGTTCTATTACTCTCGTAGACTTACTAGTTTTAGATTCTCCATTCTTCTAGGGGAGAGGACCCAGTAGTTGTGCACCCTAACTTTGTGCTTCTCAAAATCCTATGTGGAAATTTCAAATCACTCCAATTTTTTTACAGCAGCTTACATGGCAAGTCCCCTGCTTATAACTTTCGTTTCAGGGCTACACTATCAAATATGATGCCACATCAGCATGCTTTTTGTCAAGGTGTCCAAAAAGGCCCAAAAAAAAAGTGCTACCAATACTTGTGCATTCACATCATGAGTAGTTGAGTGCTGATGTGGCATCACATGATTGGTTGCTTTTTAGATCGAAGGGATACATTTTATTTAAGCTAGGGTACTTATGTCACAGCTATTGGACATTATATAAACAACTACTATCACAACTATTGGGCATTATATTAACTACTATTACAACTATTGAAACATGCTCAACTACCGGGTCCTCTTCCCTAGATTGGGACTTCCTTTTAGCACTCCTAATTTAGTTTTAGATTATAATGCTGTATTCCCGAGTCCCTTAAAAGAATTTGGCAGTTTGTGAACATCAGTACAATTTCTTACTTTGATTCAAATAGTATTTCTGAAGGCTTTTGGCTGAAATAGCAAACAACTTTGCAGTCGAGATTTACATGTGAACTATGATGGTTGACAAAAGGCTGTGGTCCAATGAAAATAAAATAGGAGTATCCATGGAGGCCGAGTTAAAAAGTGTTTATAATAACACTAGGGACTAAGCAATGACAGTGTACTTAGAATAAGGTGAAGGCAAGATTTGAAACTAATATTTATTGAAATAATCTGCATGGCCAGATAGAATTATCAAATAATAATGGTGAAATTCACATACCCATGCTATTTACCATTTAGTTTTGTGCCCATTTTGAGTAAGTGTCTTGATACACATACATATTGACAAATGGCACAATCTTGTGTGAGATTTGGCTCATTCTCCTAACTTCTATTCATTTTTATATGTTAGAGTTTAGATCAGAAATGCAATAAGCAAAAAACTCAACACATAAGACAATGAACACAAGATACCCTGGGAAAACCTTTTTACTCGAAGGAGAAAAACCCAACAAGAAAAAATCTTATATATATATATATCAGATGAATAAGAGCAGAAATCTGCTTACAACTCTGGCCTCATATAGGGCCGAATCTCATACAATAAATAGTAGCATCTCTCCTTGATGCAAAGACACAAATGAATATATTTCTTTTTGAAATCCGATCTGCTGCTAAAGGGCGAATTTTTGCTCTGTAGAAATGTGAATGAATGTGTGTACAAATGAGATGAAATCACCTTCATTATATATAAGGATAGGTGACTTTTCCACTAGGTCGGCCCCCTTAGGAGATAAATACAAGATATAAAATATTAATTGCCCATCAAGGCCGACCTGCCTTGAAAAACATTTCATTTTATTTTAATTTTAACTTAGGAGAAAATATCTTTCTAAGCTACAAACACTAACACTCCCTCTTAGCTAGGGAGGTATTTTTTTTCCATATATCCTCGTCATGGAGTCTTTCAACATGACGCCCACAATGGCTACACCCATTTGTGGAAAGTAGTTCATCACAGAGTCTCAACGTGATGTCGTCATGGAGTCTCTTAACATGACGTCCACCATGACTACTCCCATGTGTGGAAAAGAGTTCATCACAGAGTCTCTCAACGTGATGTCATCATGGAGTCTCTCAACATGACTTTCATCTCTGTCTCAGAGATGAACAAGGGCTCGCACCTCATATTTCTCCGTCTCAGAGAAATATACACTACAAGGGCTTTCACCTCATATTTCTCCATTTCAGAGAAATATACAATACAAGGGCTTTTGCCTCATATTTCTCTATCTCAGAGAAATATATATTACACAAATCTTCATGATGATGTGACTCCCTCTGAAGCTCCAAGTACTCACATCAACCTTCTGACCTCCTCGTCCAAGATTGTCTTTGTTGGTTTGTCAGACTCCCTCTGAATGTCATTTCCTCCTTTTCGAAGTAGCTTGTGCCCTCGAGAGATGTCTTCAGTGCCACCAACTTAGTCCCAAGGCTGCAAGCTATGTCTCCACGTGTGTTCATTTCTTCAGCCGACATGACTTCCTCACAAGATGCATCATGCTCTTCCTCCCTTGAATTCCTTATGCAATCTTTCATCAACTTTTGCTCCTTGATCCGTCTTGAAAGTGTTGACGCAAGATTTTGCAGGGGGCAACAGTCTTATGAGAAACTTAGCTATTGGGGGACATTACGCGCTTAGCTAAGTGACCTTCGGGTTTTACCGAAGCCAACTCTTCGTTTTAGTGGGGGAGGTAAAGGGTTAGGAAGATAGCTAAAAATGTTAAATCTAGGCTAAAGGCGATGCACCAAATCATAAACGAAATTACCTGAGCACAATGTTGGTTGCAAAGGCTCAAACCATTAAATGCTGTTTATTAAATAAATTTTCTCAAAAACACTTTAAAACATAAGAACACCTTCTGACTGCATAGCATAGTCTAGTACAACTTCGGCCAACACAGAGGAGTCGAAAACATGATCTGTATTCATTAAGCTATAGAAGATTACAAAAGTTGAAGAACATACATTCATATATTATAGGAAAATAATAGCATAGTCTAACAGTCTTATCAAATGCATGAAAAACAGAAAGGCCGAATTGATTGGCACAGTTAGTGAACTTCAAGTTCAATAAAAATATTACAGAGGCTATTCCCAGTGCTTGAGAAGCTTTTTTATCTATCTAACAACAATCTAATAAAAGAGAAGCAGGGGTGTTTATATAGGCCAACCCACCGCCTGACAACCACAAAGAAAGACGCCTTGATCAAACATCGACGCCCCATATCTTCTCGAGCCAACATCGAATAGAAAGATCGCTCAACAGTGTGCCAACAAAGCCGTCTTAGAGAAAAGAAGGCCATGCAACAACATAAATGAACACGCGACATCGAAGAAGAAAACGCGACGGCAAGAGAGAACAAACGGCGTAGGCAACAACTCCCAAAAAATCGATGCACAAGAATACGCCACACATCGAGCAAACGGAGCCTGGCAAAAAGAATGAGGGATGCCCAACGACAAGCTCCGAGAGGAAGCCACATGGGTGACGCCGAGCGACGGTAATTGCATAGTGGGCCCAGCTTGGGAAACGGCCAGAGTAAGCCACGCGTCACGCACATGAAACTCGGTAGAAGCAAAACGATACAGAGTGACATGAATCTCCGTTAGGAGGACACGTGGCAAACGCTGAAGAGTTGCGAGCGATAAAAGACAAGGTGAAGCCGCGAAGGAAAAAATAATAACCGCGAAGGCCAACGGTTTTTGTGAAATAATGTTCACAGTTTGGCGACTCACATGGACATTTCGCCTACGGAATGAAGAACCCCATAAACCTTGGTTCAACATCCCATTATCGCTCACAACTTAGAGAGGGCAGCTTGCAGACCGGTCCAGACCTCATTTGACGGTGCGAAGAGGGTTCGCAGATTTTCGTGCGCTAATTTGAGATCGATAATTGCCTTAAAAGGAAATCTGCCAGATACCTTCACCTCCAATTCAAGCTGGAAAAAGAGTTGCGCCAGTTGATGCATGATACCTTCAATATTCTCGGCGGTCGGAGACTGATCAAAAGATTGGAAAACAGAAAGGTCCTGCTTCTTCTCTGCAATCCTTGCAATTATGTGTTCGACACCTGCTATTGCCTGATCTGCAATGAAGTGCGAAGGAAGGCCTCGCTGAGTTAAGCGGGAAAATTTTGCCTACATGTCACTGGTAATTTGGTTCAATCTGGCTCTGCATTCTGCAACATGCTGGACAACCTCATGCATGGAAATGAGAATGTTCATGCCCATAGCCACAGTTGTCCGGTCCTCAATATCTACGCCGCTCAGAGCCTCATCGGAAGCCGTATACAACTTGCCCAATAGAAGCCTGGCCTCCAAAACTTTATCGACAGTCATCTCCTGCACTTGCTGGATTGTTTCACTAACTATTGCACATAGGTTGGTTGCCTACGCCATAAACTTCAGAGTGGGCTACAAAGTAAGGCATAATGCCTTGACCTTATCCCAGTACAACGCGTATAACTGCTTGGAAATTTCCAACGAGCTCATTTGTGGTGCAGGAGGTTGGGCTTTCAAAAGATCTAACTCTGCAACTTTGCTATTCAGGTCTGCCCTCAGCTCCGATAAGCATCCGTCCAATACAGACACCTGATTTCTTAGAGTGGAAATTTCTTTCTCCTTCTCTTCCAAAGCCAATTCGGCCTGCTTTCTCTTCTCAATTTCCAACTCTAAAGCGGCATTCATTTCATTTACCTCGTCATTTGTGCTCTGTCGGAGCTGCTTCATACCTTCATTCATCTGTATTAAGTTAGCACAGAGTTTTTCCTCGTTTGCCTGACTCTGCTCAACCTTATTTTGTAGGATCGGAACAGTCTCCGTGCCCATAACTTGAAGCTCTTTGATTTTGCTTTCAAAAACACTCCTCTCCTTTTGCAGGCGATTTATCTCATTTTCCTGGGCTTTATACTTGTTTTCCCAAATATCAACCTTGCCTTTCAGCTCCTTCAACTGCTCCTCCTTTTTCCTTGCTTGGCGATTGAGCTTGAGGTAATCGGTGGTTACTACCCTCTGAGTCTCCTCCATCAACTCGACCTTATTCTACGGACGAGCTTGATGCAAATCTAGCCCAATGACTTTGACAGAGTAATCACTTGACAACATTTCCCCGACCGGTTTGATCACATTGGGGTGATCTTTGCAAACATCAGTGAATTCTGAATTTCGTGGAATACCGTTTGCAAAAAGGGCTCTGCCTGCCTGCCCACATCCTTTTCTCTTCTTTTTTGAATTTGGCTTGCGCGAGTGCTTTTGTTTGCATCCACTTGCGAAAAATATTTCTGGGAAGAAATACCTAGTCCACCAGCAAAAGTTAACTCTCGAGGGACTGCTAGTGGGAAAGATAGCATGCTCAGCGCATCGGTGGATTTTCTGCGCCTTGTAATAATTACCGAGAAGAATGGTGGAATGAATTGGCCACTCAGAGATGATGGTAATACGGTATGAGGAAAGGCCAGGGAAGCACCAACTGAAAGGCCGGGCCTCGGGGATTAAAACTGTTGGCTCATAAGGTCAGGACTGGCGACCAATTGTGTTCCAGGGGTGGAATGAAAAGCAGAGGATGGAAATGGAAAACTAGGAGGGAAAGGACTGGACTGCCCGGGATATCCAGCGACATAAAAAGTTGGTGTAGATGAAAAAGCTGGGGCAGACGAAGATGAGACTAGAGACATAGTAGAGAGAGAAGAGGGAGGAAATAATACGTGACTCTTGAAGACCCACAATTGATGCCACCACTTCTACATGTTGCGACTCCATCCCTCTAGAGGACTCTCTCGTTCGCTGTCTTTTCTCTTCCGGAGAATCTTCAACATTCAAGATCACCCTCGGCCTATGACCGAAACTTCTTTGCCTCTTCCTGCCCAATCTAGACGAGCTGGAAGGCTCTGACATTTGTGTTTTTGAAGAGCCCTCCTGCTGTGCAAGCTGTCCACTGACATCTTCCTCATGTGTTGGCTCTTTTTCAGCGACAGGGGGGTTCTGCGTTACCTCCTCCCCGGGTTCCGTGGCAACTCTTCTCTTCTCATAATACTTTTCCGACTCTGAAGGGTTCAAAGAGTTCTCGCTATCTGGGTGTTCATGAACCCAGATGTCATCAAATTTGTCATCCAAGTCCACCTCTTGAAAAAGCCCACTTGTTGTCTTTGTCTCTTGCCTGTATATCCAAAAGTCTCTAATTCTGTCAGGCTTCCATTCGAGCTTATTCAACTGGCTGCACAGGTACAAGCTCATCTTCTGGTTTTGGTTGGGCTTTCTCACAACGTGGTAAAAGTTAAGCCACGATGGCCGACCTTCTTTAGTAGACAAATATTCAAGGCCTACATAATATTTCAAATTCCCCTCTTCAACATTTATCCGAGGATCCTAGAATGGCCGGGGCTAATGTGGAATTTTTATGCCAATCTATGACAGATTGTTTCTCGGGTTGTATTGCCATGTGTCATTGATAATTACTAGCCCAAGATGACCCAATTTTGAGTACAAAATCTCTGAGGTGTTAACCTTCGAAGTCATTTTCTTAACCAGCGATACAGAGCCAAACATGTTAGACAACACCAAATGGGATGTCAAATGTCTTCCTCCCCAGTAGTCATTTTCAATATTACATAGCTGCCGCAACGCCTCCAGGGCCATTACTTTGTCGAAAAGAAAGTGTGGGAGTCAGAAGGGTTCCCAGAAAAAACCTCGCATACGGAGTATAGTGAAATCCGCACCAAAGAACCAATCGCAAGGCGGCAAGAGGCCTCCCAACCATGATTTTTGTCTTGGTGTCAAATGCACTGACATGCTGCTCCTAGATCCATCCAAAGCCTGCAAGGTCGAAGCTAGGAACAAATCTGAAAACGCGTAATAATCGAAAGTTTTCGATAGGACGAGAGTCCATGTCGACATTGGCTTCCATGCACCATTTTCGTCGAAAACGGCCAGGGCCATGAATTGCTAGAAATAGTCAGGATTCTGATGCAAAATCAAGTAGGCCAGGAAGGAAGAATACCTGAATCTAGAACCAACTTCAAAATCCCGCAATTGCTGGATCATCCTGTCTACAATAATCTTTGCGAAGTCCATAAGCGGAGGCTGGTTGTTCTTCCTCAGCATGAAGCTGAGACTCATTTGGAATTCGAAAACTCCCTTGTGTGTATCCAGCCCACAAACAAGCGCTAACATAGAAGTGACGAAAAAGCAAACCCCGATTTTAAAGCACTCAGAGCAATTGGGAATTTGGGAGGTGTTGAAACATCTGTCGGCTAAGCAGTCTTAGTGGAATAAAACTACGACACCATCCAGAATGTTCTCCAACATTCCTGCATCCTTTTTACATCAAAATATTCAACAATTTTGGGTAGAGGGAACGAGACGCATAACATATCTTGCAGGGCATGACGGCTGATAACTACCCTCAAATTAGGGTTGCTTATAACTCCGGTATGAGGATCGAAGTTTGTTGCACATGCTGCTACCATTTCTGGGCAATAATGCACCAGAGAGACCATGTACTGGGGAAGCCCACAGTCCCATAGACGTTTGTTGAAAGGGTCCAACAATTTCTTCATTTTTTCGCATGCAGCCTCCCTTAGGCTCTTGGGATTATGAGATAACTTAGGATCCAACACATTATCCCAATCCTCTGATACTAGGGCCTGATTTCTAGGAGAAATTGTGCCAAGAATTTTCTGGTCTGGTTGACTGGTAAAGGGTCAGGATGGCTTTGTTGGGATGCCTGGGGTAGCATAAGACTCTTGGCCATATATGTCTATGTAGGGCGCCGTCAATCTTCGCTCATTAATGCTCTGAGGGACTGAGACCTCTGTTGAACTTCTTGCAATTTCAACCATTTTCTCTTCATATTCGCAAGAGGCTTTGCAAATTTTGCAAATGACTTAGCTTTTGAAAAACTCTCTCTTTGCGAATGGCTTAACCATTTTCACCTTTTAACAAATTCTCACCATAAATGCCCTTTTGCATGCCTAACCTGCTTTTTGGTTTTCGTGAAAAACGGCTTAGCAAGTGTACGCGCCAACCTTTAACATTTAGTTGCCCAATGCATCTCCAACTTTTTTGAGCGTGCAAAGAGATTGCCAACCTGCCAAAATACTCCTCAAATTTAAGAGACATGACCTCGCTTGAGGTGGAGCTTGATTTTTTCTTGGACAACGTACCAGGACAACCTTGCCATATCCTTCACAAATTCTCTTGCATTTATTGATCTCCTGATTGTACTTGGGCACACCACCCAATAAATTTACCAAAAGATTTGCCTTGATTTTATCGGGACGACAACTCCTCATACAGACACCTGGCCCATTTTCTTTAATTCGGCAACTTGAACGAAGCAAGTTGCAACTGTACCTGATCATTCACATTAACTTAGACGCCGCGACACTGATTATAAAGGCTTGATAACTCCATTTGCTTTTTATGTAATCATAGCTTGCCTCGTTGGGTGAACCTCGACCAATCTATAAATAGGGCCCCTAGCAACTTTGCTAATCACAATTACTTTCAACATTCTTATTTAGTAGGCCCTAGTTATCTTAACAATTTCATTCTTAAGTTAGAGTAGCAAGCAATAATGGAGACGTCGATTAGACTGGTTTGCAAAAAGACCTAGGCCGCATTTTTTGGAAAAATTAGGTGTAGGTGCCTGAAGTGCATAACAGGCATCAAGAACCTGTTATATGTGAAGGCGATCAAATGGGTCCTTGGCAAAGACTGCGTGGAATACGAGGATCAGTACAGGGTGAACACTAGCATCTGCTCTCACTTCGTCGCCTCGCTTCTAGACATTAGCGTTTCCAAGCTCAAAATTCTGAAGCTGACCAAGCGAGTGTTCCCTCGACGCTACCTTGGAGGATTGGAGCAAGTAGTATGGGCCACCGTCTTTGATTGTGGGGTCCCTTCTGTTCCCAACCTGCGTCGACTGCTACTGCATGGAGGACCCATGCCAACCAAGCCCTTTTTGTTCAGCTTTGAGTTGAAGATCCACGAAGAACATCGCTCCAAGGTCCGTGCCGATTGCTTCTTCCTCATGCGGATACATCATATCAAACCATTCCAAAACCTCCAGTGGTACGAGGATTTCAAGAGAATGGTGTTCCCTCATTTCGCGCCACTAGTTGTTGGTCCATCCTCTACTTAAGATTTTGAGAAAAAAAATACTCCCAACTTTTGCTTTTTCCCTTTTTCCAGCCTCCGCTCCTTAGCGAATATGTATGTATATTTTGATACAAGGCCACTGGCCTCTACCTTATATAATGTAAATGTTCTGACAGTAATATAATACTCATGTTTTTCATATCTTGGCTCATTTACAATGTATTTCAATTTCTTGCAATGTTGTTGTCATTTCCAAAAAGTATTGGGAAAACCCAAAACTTAAAGCAAAAAAAATAATTGCATATTTATAATTTACAAACTCACTGCATAAGCATGACTAATTAAACTTTGTAAGGTGTATCCCATTAACTGGAATACCCAAGGCATTAACTTCCATGTTTTCTAACTCGAAAGAGTTAAACTGTTTGCACTAAACAATCTTAAAAGGCCCTTCTCAGAGACTATCAAACTTTCTGTGTTGGCCGGGCTTCGCCCCGCGCTCGTTGAGCTTGAGCACCAAGTCCCCGCATTTTAGCTCTTGGTCGGACGTTTTTTTATCAAACCACTTCTTCACCACCTGCTGTCGGCTATTGGAGAGTAGGGATTTCCATAGCAATAGGCAACAATGCCTCCTTCCCGTACACCATCTCATAAGGGGATGTCTTTAATATCTATTTGGGCGTGATACAGTCTACCCACAACGCTGTTCGGAGGTTTTTATGCCACTTCCTCTGGTGTTTTGAGCCTATCTTTTTGATTAACCTGATGAGGTTTTTATTTGTAGATTTCGTGAGGCCATTCCCCTGAAGATAATAATTAGAAGAAGTTTTCAGGAAAACCCCATATTTTAATGCAAATTGGCTTATCTTAGAGTCGAGGAAAGCTTTAGCATTGTCGAAAATAATTGTTTTCGGCGGGCCAAATCTGGCTACCAACTCCTCCAAGAAGTTAACAATCTCTACTTCCATTGCATTTTTTAATGGCACCACCTCTGCCCATCTGGTGAAGTAGTCAGTTGCTGTCAATATCCACCTATGTCCAGCTGAGTAAAAAGGGTTAATCATTCCAATGAAGTCTAGACCCCATTGAGCAAAAGGTTCCTCCACTACTATAGGTTTTAATGGCATAGCGACATTCTTTCTCTTTCCGACATAAAATTGGCATTCATTGCAAGATTTTACTAATGAAAATGAGCCATTGAATAGTGTTGGCCAAAAATAACCAGCACATATAATTTTAATTGAAGTAGTCCTTGCAGAAAAGTGCCCTCCAACTAGGCCGTTGTGATATTGATCTAATATTCTTTTGGCCTGTTCCTCATTCACACATCTTAGCAAGAAACCATTAAAATTTCTTTTGAAAAGTACTCCTTCTAGGAGAACATAACTACTATTCTGCATCCGATAGAACCGTCTCTTAAAGGAAGGGAGATTGGTCAGATACTTTCCAGTTTGCATGAAGTTTATTCTAGCCTCTAGCCAATCGCCCTCAGAGCTTTCTTCATTCAGTAACACAGGTTCCAAGGCTTCGAGCTTCGTTACTGGTTCATTATTTTCGACGAGGTACTCGCACAGTCCTTTTCCCATAACAGTCTTGACGGGCCTGATCTCAATATCATACTCTAGGATCTTGGTAATCCAGTTAGCTCTTTCTCTGTGATCTCTCCTTCCATAATATATTTTCGCACACTAGGGTGCGGTACACAAACAATCACCTTATTGTATGATATCAGGTGCTAGAAATTTTTAAGCCCTTTCACAATAGCAAAGGCCTACTTTTCTACAAAATTGTATTTTACCTCATACTCCTTTAAGGTGCGTGAGTAGAAAGCAACAAGAGGTTCCTTTTATCCTCATCATCCTTCTGCATAAGCACAGTGGCAATACTGTTGCCACCACCAAAAACATACATGATAAAATCCTTTGACAGGTTCGGTTTGATTAATATGGGGGCAGAAGAAATAACCTCCTTTATAAGCTCAAAATCTTTTCTGGCCTCCACTGTCCATTTGAAAGTCTGATCCTGTTTAAGCATCAAGGTAATTGGCCAGACGATCCTTGCAAAATCTGCAATAAATCAACTGATGAAGTTGACCTTACCTAAAAAATATTGCACTCCCTTCTTGTTTACGGGTAACGGAAGCTCCCGGATTGCATCGACTCTTTCAGGATCAATGACAATCTCCTCCTTCGAGACAACATATCCCAGTAGCTTCCCTTGGGGGACTTCGAATACACATTTCTTCAGGTTCAGAGAAATCCTGAATTCCTAGTACTTCTGGAAGACAAGCTCTAAATGATCAAAGTGATCATCGACGGATTTGGAAAATACTGTCAAGTCATCCAGATAGATAAGTATAATCTTATGTATTAAATACTTAAAGGCAATATCCATGGCTCTCTGAAAGGTGGCTCTGACATTTGAAAGTCCAAAGGGCATCTTGGCATATGCATATGTCCCCCACTTTGTGTTGGTCTTCTTCTTTTACACGAATTTGATTATAGCCCGAAAAACCATCCAACATTGAAAACATTTCAGAACCAGCTACAGTTTGTAAAATTACCTCCATGGAAGGCAAGGGGTAATGATCCTTCAAGGACGCCCTATTCAAGTTTCAAAAGTCTACACAGTCGTATATCACCATTCTTCTTCAAGACTGGCACCAGGTTTGACACCCAAGTGCTATGTTTGATTGAGAACACTATTCGGGACGTAATCAATTTATTCAATTCTTGTGACATAAGTGATTCAATATTTGGGTTCACAGGCCTCTATCTCTGACGAACCAACTTTTCTCCTTCCGATAGCTGAATTGTATGCTGAATAATCCCGAGGTCATATCCTTTAAGATCATCATATGACTAGGATACTACGCTCGGATATTACTCGCAGAAGTGCTTTAGCCTATCTTTATTCTTCTGAGATACTTCTTTATTGACTTTGAGATTTCTGTCTTCTCCGATATGCAAATCGGTGGTCACCTTTGTCAGCTACAAGCTTCCTTTTGTCTCTCCTTGCATCATTAGAATAAAAAAGACTCTCCAGAGTGACTAGGCCTTTCAGAAGCTTGTTGGATTTTAACTAGATTACTTGATCCTCGTAGGCTTCGGCGATCTTTGGTTGCAATTGGTTAGCAAATTCCCCAGATGACTGGAGAAATGAAGCAATATGAGTATCACTATCGAACACTTGTCAGTCTTGATTATTGTTTGGAACAACAGATCTTACAATAACTCTCATTGCATGCTTATTCTTTAACAACTCGGAGGCTGGCTCAAACTGAGCCCCAATAGTTTCCATCCGGTCAGCTTCAGAGTTCTTCTCTCTCTGTATAGCCTGAATATTAAATGTCTCAAATCTTTCAATAAGATCCCAAACTCTATGTCGGTATGATCGCATACGAACATTCTTTGCAGCAGAAATCCCTCGAATTTGGTTGACCACCAACTCCGAATCTCCGAACACTCTTATTTTCTTCACGCCCATTTGTTCTGCAAGACTCAAACCATGAACAAGACCTTCATTTTCTGCTTCATTGTTTGAGCATGTGAATTGGAAGCGATAAGACCTCAAGGTCTTTTCTTCAGATGGAGATGTTAAACATATTCCTGCTCTAGCTCCTGCTCTGCATCTTGCTCCATCAAAGTGCAAAGTCCATAACTCCGAGGATCTTTCGCCTCCAGAATCTTTAGTAACTCTGGGCATAAACTGTCCTTCCTCATGTATGAAATAGGTCCTGAGCCCAGTTGCATGATAATTCCCAAAATGGTCCGGATCTATAAACTTATTCAACAAAGCTTCTTCATTCTCCGTTTGGGAGCTAGTAGCCTCTTCCTCTTCCAAAAATTCAACATTGAACGTTTCTTCTTGGGTGATTGAAGTATGTGTCGCTTCAAAATTGAGCAAGGCCACGTCAACAACATGTTTGGAATGAAAAGTTTTCGACAACAGTTTCATCTTGGCTCCATGTTTGGTTCTCAAGATCAGGTGTGACCAGTCTAGTGCTAGATATCCTCCCACATTTGCTGTGAATTCTCGGGACAAACAAATCCCAAATAGAGGAGGAACATCAATGAGTACGGTATCCTGATTTACAGTGATACTAGGGCAGACAAACAATGTCATAGGCAATCCCTTGATTACCCCGACGGTATCAACTTTATTTTCATCTAGCTGCATGACTCCCTTGTTAAGAGGCTCATATTTTAAACCCAAAGCATCAGCTACTTGCTTAGGCATGATAGTGGTGCTAGCACCAGAGTCAATCATACAATTATGTAATTTTTCTCCAATGATAAGTGTTAGAAAGAAAGGCTTAGGTTTAGGCTTATTCTCTTTTTCGGCTTCGAGCTTTTCTTTTGGTTGATTTGTTAGCACTTTATCCAGGTCCGACTTGGATTTCTTCTCTTCACTGGGTTGGCTAGGCATCTTCACATCTTCCTCTCCTGACAATGCTTTATGCAATATCACCTTTTGATCTGGAATAGCTAGGATATCCCAAAAAGAAGCATTGGCAGAGGACTTCTTTAGTTGTTCCACTATATTGAACTGCGCTTGCGACTGATGAGTCACGGTTGCTTGCTCCTTAGGTCTCGCAGTTGGTGTAAGCCTCAGAGCTGGTATGTCCGACTGTTTGGCAATAGTCGGGACGGTCATAGGAGCCTTTGGATTCGAAGGAGGTGGATTCAGAGAGCTGGGAGTAGCCACGTTAGTCTGCTGTCGAACTGACGATGGGCCTGTCGACGGACTGGGCGTCGGCTGAGATGGAGCATTGGTTGGCAGAGATGTGAATTCTCCGGTAAGTCTCTGCTTAGAACGTGTGTTGTAGTCAGACTGCACTTGAGGCACTTGAGTTACAGGAATGCCATTCGGAAATGCTGATTCTTCTCCTTCCATCCATGAAAAGAGTGCTTGGTCTGGAACTATGTCTAACTCCTGCTCAATGGACATCCCTTGCATTTGAGAAGTGAGGATTGCATTATCCATCTAGTGGGAGGCATATGACTAGTTTCCGGGATCAGGTGCACCGCCTTGGCTACGTTGTTCCGCAATCTTCTGTTGCAAATTTTCCTGCGGACAATTTCGGGGCATGTGTGCATTATTACAAGGAAAACACCATGAATTAGAGTCCTCGACTAGGTTATTCTGTCCTGCCACTAGCTCCTTACTTGAACTAGGATGGACGTTCTGCATCGGCAGGGTCATTGGAACAACTTGGTTTTTCGGCTGAGTTTGAGTGTTGCCACACGACCTATCTTGCCATTGATTTGGCTAGTACAGAGCTTTTACGCCTTGATAGTTTTGGTAGGCCGGCTTTTGATAGCTATATTGCTATTGCTTCATGGTAGTCAATTCATTAGTCATGGTCTGCATCTATTCTCTCATCTCATTCATCTTGACTGTCAGGGGGTTAGGCACAAGAGCTACACTCAGAGCTGTTCCTGGGTACACGTACATAGATTGGGGAGGAGTTGCAGGCGTGCTGGTCAAAGCTACTTCGGCTTCCACGGCGTTGAACTCAGGAACAATGGCATGATGGGTCTTGGTGCCAACTTTCTAGCAGCAATAAGGTTTTTCTCTGTGGTAACAACAAGACCATAAGTGTTAGGTAGAGTATCTCACCAAGAGCCTATAGCATCATGGAAGTATCAAGATTAATGGACTTCAAATAGAACATGAATGTCAAATCCAGAGGCGACCGACTACCAACAGACACTCTCTGCCAAGTTGAATGAAATCGCACGTTGAAATCAGACAGAGCTTCATGAGGAGCTCGCTTTATACTGTCCAGCTGATGATATAGCGAAGACTTATCACTAGCATTTGAAAAATGCTTGTAAAATGGGTTTCAAGGATCATCCCAAGTAGCAATCGTGTTAGCTTGAAGAGTTCTATACTAGTTTAATGCCTTTCCTTGAAATGAGGCAACAAGCAATCTCAGAGCTACATATTCATTTGAAACACCATGCACCAGACATACGTCTACCACATCTTGCAGGTGCTCTGTCCGTGTCTTCAATTCATCTCCGGAATACTTAGGGATAGCTTTTAAAGCGGAAGTGGGGATTGGAGCCCATACTGCAGGAGGCACAGGTGCTACTAAAGGATTGCTAGCGTCCCGGGCTACATAATTTCTAGCGGCCATAGGTGCAGGAGACAGAGGAGAAGGAGGAGAAGGAGGAGGTGAAGGACTACCTTGCTGACCTCTCAGACGAACAAAAACTAAGGGTGGTACGAGTAGGCCAGGGAATCTTGCAGTTTGTGATCTAGTTATGGGCCGATGACTCATACACACTTATATATCAAGTGAACGTGCTAGTTCGTGTCCCACCGGGTGTGCTAGAAAAAAAATTGTTGACGCAAGATTTTGCAAGGGGGCAACAGTCTTATAGGAAACTTAGCTATTGGGGGACATTATGCGCTTAGCTAAGTGACCTCTGGGTTTTACCGAAGCCGGCTCTTCGTTTTAGTGGGGGAGGTAAAGGGTTAGGAAGATAGCTAAAAATGTTAAATCTAGGCTAAAGGTGATGCGCCAAGTCATTAATGAAATTACCTGAGCACAATGTTGGATGCAAAGGCTCGAACCACTAAATGCTGTTTATTAAATAAACTTTATGAAAAACACTTTAAAACATAAGAACACCTTCTAACTGCATAGCATAATCTAGTACAACTTCGGCCAACACAGAGGAGTCGAAAACATGATCTGTATTCATTAAGCTATAGAAGATTACAAAAGCTAAAGAACAGACATTCATATATTATAGGAAACTAACAGTACAGTCTAACAGTCTTATCAAATGCATGAAAAACAGAAAGGCTGAATTGATTGGCATAGTCTGTGAACTTCAAGTTCAATAAAAATATTACAGAGGCTATTCCTAGTGCTCTAGAAGCTTTTTTTATCTATCTAACAACAACTTAATAAAAGAGAAGCAGGGCTGTTTATATAGGCCAACCCACTGCCTGACAACCACAGAGAAAGACGCCTTGATCAAACATTGACGCCCCATATCTTCTCGAGTCGACACCGAATAGAAAGATCGCTCAATAGTCCACTAGTAAAGCCGTCTTAGAGAAAAGAAGGCCATGCAACAACAGAAATGAACACGCGACATCGAAAAAGAAAATGCGGCGGAAAGAGAGAACAAATGGCGTAGGCAACAACTCCCAAAAAAACTGACACACAAGAATACGCCACGCATCGAGCAAATGAAGCCTAGCAAAAAGAATGAGGGATTCCCAACGAAAAGCTCTGAGAGGAAGCCATGTGGGCGATGCCGAGTGACGGTAATTGCATAGTGGGCCCAGCTCGGGAAACGACTAGAGAAAGCCACGTGTCACGCACATGAAACTCGGTAGAAGCAAAGCGATACAGAGTGGCAGGAATCTCCGTTAGGAGGCCATGTGGCAAATGCTGAAGAGTTGTGAGCGATAAAAGACAAGGTGAAGCCGCGAAGGAAAAAATAATAACTACGAAGGCCAACGGTTTTTGTGAAATAATGTTCATAGAAAGCATCTTAGAGAGATTAATAATAGTTTACAGAATTAAACTAACTCGAAGAAAAAAAATATACAGACTAATGCTAGAAGCATACATGATTCACTATTCCCAATGTTAATGCATGAGTTATTATTAACTACATAAAATTCATGAACATTATTCAAAGGTATAAAATACTTATCTCTTTATTGTCTAATCTTCCTCACAATCCACCAATTGTTCTTTCCTGATCTTTGCACTTAAAGATTCAGATCTGCTGCAATGTTATGAGTTCATTGATTCTAGCTCTTATGATAATAATACAACCTGCTCTTTAGCTTGTTTTAGCTCTTCTTTCCAACTCTTCATTTGTAACTTGCATTGGCATCTGTCTACTTCCTTTTGTGTTTCATCCTTGTTAAGGAAACTCTTATCATTTAATGTCAAACTTCAAGGTTGTAGGGTTTTGGGCTCTTTGATAATGTTGTTACACCTTTTGAAATGTTCTTTCCTCCTTTACTAACAACCACATGACTATGAAAAGCTTCTTCACTGAGCTATCATAACTTCATAGGCATTATCATTTCTTGGTAACTGTCCATTTTTCACATGCTCAATGTTTCTTGATTGATCATGGCCTTTCATGACTGTTGAAAGCTTGACATGCCCAGTTTCCTCATGGCACTATCTTACATTTCTGCCCATGAGCACTGTGTTGAGTCTCATGCAACTTCACCAAACTGTTATTAATCTGATGCCAAGATCATGCCATCTTCTATACACTGTCCTCTGCCTTTTAATCTCATGGTTGTCATACATTTAAACTGTCACTTCATAGTTGGAATATTGCACATTATTCATCATAGGTCTGCCCTTGTTCATAGGGCTATCTCTTAAGGTTGCCATAATAGTTTGACTGTCCTCTTTTCCACAGTGCTGCACATCACTTTCACTGTTCCTCGTGACATTTTCCCCTTTACCACACCTAGCACTGTTCCTGTTGATACTCACTTATTAACTTGTCTTTGTCATGGCTATCCTTAGTTTTCTGACTGTCTTCAGTTTCATCTCTTTTTACAATGTAGGTAGCTCCAACAGGGAAAACTAACCCTAGAAAACTTCAAAGGAAGACTTCTATTTTCCTTCAAAATGGGCATGAGACTTAGTGAAATCTGAAGATGCATTCTTTGTTCCTGCTACCCTACAACTTGCTTAAACAATTATGATCAGTTATTTTCTTAGACTTGCTCTGATACCATGTTAGAGTTTAGATCAGAAATGCAATAAGCATGAAACTCAACACATAAGACAATGAACACAACAAGATATCCTAGGAAAACTCTCCTACTCGAGGGAGAAAAACCCAACAAGAAATAACCTCTCATATATATATATATATCAGATGAATAAGAGCAGAGATCTGCTTACAACTCAAGCCTCATACAGGGTTGAATATCATACAATAAATAGTAGCATCTCTCCTTGATGCAAAGACACAAATGAATATATTTCTTCGAAATCCAATTTGCTGCTAAGAGATTGTAATCTGCTGCTGAAGGGCGAACTTCTGCTCTGTAAAAATGTGAGTTGAAGTGTGAATGAATGTGTGTACAAATGAGATGAAATCACCTTCATTATATACAACGATAGGTGACCTTTCCACTAGGTCGGCCCCCTTAGGAGATATATACAAGATATAAAATATTAATTTCCCATCAAGGCTGACCTGCCTCAAAAAACATTTCATTTCATTTTATTTTAACTTAAGAGAAAATATCTCCCTAAGCTACAAACACTAACAATATACACGTCCCTATACGCTTAGCCCCTACCCTATCCCCCCTCTCTCTCTCACATACACAAGAGAACTTGTTTCCTTATGACAAGATTACAACCCTTCCAAGGTACTATTAAATATTGTCAATCCTTAGACCAATAAAAATAAAAGGTAGACAATGATCTATTGGGTGAGTAGAAGAGAAAAATTCCATAGTGCACAAGGGTGAATCCAAATTTAGAGGACTTCTATGTAAGGCAAATGATTCATCAGTTTGGACCACTTTTTTCCATTTTCTTCAAACCATAACCTTTAGCTTGAGCACTAGTGTTTAACTATTGGATCTAAGGATGAAAACCTTTAGGTTTTGGGGATCACTAGATGAAATCCCATTGGATTCAGGAGGGCAGTTTCATACAGAGGTTGCATTTGCATTTCAAGTTTAGAGGACTTCAATGTTTTGAGCATTTGAACATTTTGGGTAATTTTTGAAATATATTTGTAATTGTTGTAAATGTAAATCTTTGTAATCATTTTCAACAAAAGTGTATTTGAATGAAATATTTCAATAGAGCATTCAATTCTAAGTAGTATTAAATGTGCAAATCTATTTTACATGTCTGAATATTTTATGTTATTGTTTTTGCAATCTATTGTCACATTGTTTTGGTGGTATTTTAGATTTAAATATTTTATATGAATATTTTAGTTAAGGGTCATTACAATGTATCCGAACTTTGATCTTGCCAGCTTGTAGGGTACAATGAGTTGTTAATAATTCATAGTGAAAGGGAGATCATGTATCGAATGAGAGCAAAGAAAATTGATGTAAACCCTTGATCAAGGACAAGATCTAATTCAAGAAGAGGAAATGAATGTAGTAGACTAGGATAAGAGAATTAAGGAAACCATGAGATATGTCAGCGAGCTCATGAGTTTCTTTAAATGAATGTTTCAAAACCTAAAAAAAATTCTAGTGTTTACCTCCCTAGGTAAGGGAAATCAAGGAGAATCTTCTACCCCCAAAATGAATTGGACATGTGGAGTAGCCTATGGTTATGTGCTACTCAATGTTACTATTTTGTAAAAAGAGATGGACATGATGTTTGAGCCATATCAAAAGCGGTTTGATGCTTTCAAATTTGATTCAACTTTTGACAACTACTTGGGAGTTACTTGGAAATATGCCTCAAAACAAGAGGTTGGAATGACAACAAAAGAGAGTTGACACAAAAAGAAGAGAGATCAAAACCAAAGCTGCAACAATCCATGGAGAAGTAGATAATTGAGAATGAGTTAGATAAAATGCTTTAATAGAAAGAAGAAAAATCAAAACGAAAGGTTCAACATGCTACAAAGGAGTAGAAGGAATTTAAATTGCATGTTAAGGATCCCATAACTAAAAAGTATATATTACTGATTTCTAATAGGGGTTACACACAAGAAAATATTTGTTGTAATGGAGCTATTTATAAATCAACATTACTTGAAAAATTTGTTAGTGGTCTCAATTAATATCCAAGAAATCGATGCAAAACGAGACTCCCTCTTTCCGACACAAACCCAACTTGCACAAATTCACAGATTACAAACTTCCAATCTATTTCACAACTTCGCAGTCAATACACATTTAAATTGACAATTCCATTTGTCAATTAAATTCATTTTTTTTTTGTACAAAATCAATTTGTACAACTCCAACTTACATAATTCAAATATATTTATTCAAATTTATAATTCACAGACCAAAGCATTTACAATCTGCATTTTTTCTTCTTGTCTTTGATTCTCTATTAGAACACCATTCTACACTAGATTACCTTTTTGTTGCTCGCCAAATTTCACTATTCTGCTCCTCTACTATATCAATATTGTATACACCTAAAATTGGTCTAGAGCATTCGATTAATTAAATACACATTATTTCATTAATTATTCTATTTCCTCTACTATTTAAATAAATAGAAATATTTATTTAATATAGTTCACATTCAAATTCATCTTCATTAAATAAACAAAATTAAATACTTTGTTCGATTTAATTATCAAATCCCTATTTCAATCTATCACATCATTCTCGAATTAATTAAATAAGGTCAAACACTTTATTGATTAATTACCATATTCCTCTGATTAATTTAATAAACGACTATCCTATAGTTTGCTTTATTAAATTATTTATCTCCCTTTCCTAATTTAAATAAATCAAAATATTTGAATTAAGCATAAAGGAATATTCCAATCTACATTCTCTCAAAAATGAATTAGATTTCCTATGTCTAATCTATGTCTAAATTTGTCACAATTAATGCTTTGAAACTTCACGGGGAGTTTTGGAGACAAATTGGAGACAAATTTGAAATTTGATCTCTCAATCGTCTTCCATCAATCCTTCCTCTTCTCTTGCCTGGTGTTTTCATGGTAGAGACAATCTCCATCTTTCTCTCAATCTCCTTCATCTCTCACCATTCAATCCTCCAGATTGAATCCAAGCCTCTCAAAGCTTTCCCCGTGCATTTCTACAGCTAGGAAATCTATAAATACAAGCCTCATTGAACCAAGAAAAGGATCCAGATAATCAAGCTTTTGCACCCTTACTCTGCAGGAATCCAGGCATCAAGTATCAAGCATCAACATTCAAGCAAATCAACAATCAAGCTTCACATCAATGGCTGCCTCTTGGAGCTGCATTTATCTGTTTCACATCAATATCATGCTAGTTTAATTGATTTATAATTTAACATTATATTATCATCATCTCGTTCTTCAGATAGTCATTTTAAAAGTCTTATATGCTTACATAATCTGAGAGTAATTTAGATTTAATAAATCTTTGGAGATAGAGAGAAATAGGATGCTTTCAATTGATTACTTTGTTGAATTGATTCAATTTATTTAATCATTGATATAATGTCGTATTAAGAAGTGTATTTATGTTATTTACCTCATTCCACACTTACAAATATAACTCTAAAATCCAATTTTATCGAATGGCCTGCACATTCTTTACTTTGCATAATTTAAATACCTTTGGACTGAATTTCAGCATTCCGTTCTCCTGTCATTCTAATCCTAGCTCTGTATATGTTTATTTTCTGCTTATTTCATTCTTCCTGTAGATGAGGCGTGGCCTCCTCTAATGCGTTCCCTCTCCTTTCTCTCCACCCTCTTTCCCCTCTTCTATTCTTGGCGGCCTCTCACCATTCCATCTACATTTTTTAAAGCTTCTATCCTTTTCCTCTAGTCACCTTCTCTCCCTCTTATGTGTTGGATTTAATTCTGATTGTTGCTCTGTAACCAATTGATTCTTTCCCCTTACCACCATGCACCTTCCACTTTTCTTCTTCCGTAGACCTCAACAAGGATGGTGCCACCTCCCTCTGTATTTTATTTTATCAAAACATCTTCCTCTTTGGCCGTGACTCTTTGCCTTCTTTTCCATTTCATATTTTCATCAAATATGTGTTCTCCCTCACCTTTGATTCAGACGCAGCTAATCTCTCGACAAAACGCACCTATGTACATACAAAAACACATGAAATCATACATAAAAATATACATAGAAACATACATAACATGACAAGACGATGTAGTGCGGGGCCCATCAAACGGGGAATAAAAGTGACGAAACTGGTAGATAGGAACGTTACAACGATGGAAGCAAGGAGATAATGATGCCATTTAGTCAGTTTTCCTGCCTTCTGTCGACAGATAAAATTGGGCCTCGTGGCTTACGCGAGAAGTTATCATTTTCAGACCTTTTTACTGACATGGGAATTGGAGGTGGACTTACGTGTGCATTTTCAATTTGTAGAAAGAAGGTGGAAAACACTTTGTGTTTCCTGTCTGCACATTGAAAGCTGAAGATTGGAGTGCACGTGGAGGAGTTGGAGGAAAAAATTGACCAAATCGAAGTGTGTTTTTAGTCTGCACATTGAAAGTTGAATGTTGGAGTGCACGTGGAGGAGTTGCAGGAGAAAACTGACCAAATTGAGGTGAGGGGTACTAACCAATTGGGTTGCAGAGGGTTTTACAACACTATTTGGGTTGCTTGTTTCTTAACACCTAGGGTTTTCCAACATGAATTTTTACAAAATAAAATGAATGTCTTGAAAAGCTTTTGTAATTTAGACAGTGCGAATGTATTGAAAGGCCCCTTCAAAATTTATAATGACTTTTAATTTGAGTAAAAATTGCATTTAAATTTTGCATGATTGAAAAAAAAAGTGCACAAAATAATTATAATTTGGAAAACACAATGTGGGTTTTTAGTTATTTGAATCTCCTTGTTTAAATGTAAAGGGTTGTCTCACAGTGGATTGCTTGCTTCTTAACACCTAGGGTTTTGCAACATGGAATTTTACAAAACAGTATGAACGTCTTGAAAACCTTTTGTTGTTTAGACAACACAAATGTAGTTTGCTTCTTAATACATAGGGTTTCACAACATAGAATTTTACTAAACAATATGAATGTCTTGAAAACCTTTTGTAGTTTAGACAACAGGAATATAGTTTGCTTCTTAACACTTAGGGTTTTGCAACATGAAATTTTACAAAACAATATGAATGTCTTGAAAACCTTTTGCTGTTTAAACAACACGAATGTAGTTTGCTTCTTAACACCTAGGGTTTTGCAACATGAAATTTTACAAAACAATATGAATGTCTTGAAAACCTTTTGTAGTTTAGACAACATGAATGTAGTTTGCTTCTTAACACCTAGGGTTTTGCAACATGGAATTTTACAAAACAGTATGAATGTCTTGAAAACCTTTTGCTATTTAGACAACACGAATGTAGTTTACTTCTTAACACCTAAGGTTTTACAACATGGAATTTTACAAAACAATATGAATGTCTTGAAAACCTTTTGCTAATTAGACAACATGAATGTAGTTTGCTTCTTACCACCTAAGATTTTGCAACATGGAATTTTACAAAACAGTATGAGGGTAAACCCATAATAGTGGTTTACAATTTTTATGAGGAAGGAAATTTGTAAAAATGCTCACACGTTCAAAATTTCATGGTTTAAAGGGTTCATTCGAACTAGGGGGTTCACACGAACCCAAAAGAGGGGTTCGGTCGAACCTCTAGTTCGAGCGAACCCCCTTTTGCATGGTGGGTTCGCTTGAATCCTATGATGTCACGTTTCTTCATAGAAACGTATGAAAATTCAAAAAAAGGGGGGTTCAAGCGAACCCCCTTTGAATGAACCCCCTTTCACCCTTTTGAACGAAGGGGGGTTCGTTCGAAGGGGGGTTTGCTCGAACCCCCCTTTTTTGCCCTTCTCCTCCTCTTCCACCAAATTTTAGCATATTTATGCCCTTCGAAGCTCGAGTTGAGGATGAAAATGGAGGAGACTTCACAGACCCAACTGAAATATGGTAGTCCTCAGAACAAGCTATCCAATGAATATAATTTTAATATGTTTTGGTTTTATTATGTATGTGTTTTTTTAGTTTTATTAAACATAGGTTGTTCACCGAAAATCAAGCTGTCTGTTTTGCACATGTGGAAAAATAGTAGATTATCAAAATAATTTTTTAAAAAATATGTTCGTACTGGGTATTGATGTCCTTGATCCATTAAAAAAAAAAATTTTGAATTTCGATACATATAGAAAAATTTATGTTGTATACAGTCCGCCTATGTCTGAATTGCAATTGGTTTGACTTTGAAACTTGATTAAGGAAAAAATATTCAATAAAAAACTACGAGACCAAATGAAAGTGCTAGATATCATAGTTAAAAATCTAAATTTGAAAAAAATAGAATTTTATCCTTCATACAAACAAAGTTATGTTGTATATGATGAGCATCACTTTTTTAAAATGCTGTTTTATGAAAAAAACCAGTTTTCGTGGGAGATGGAAAAAGAAGTGCAATCTGATTCCAAAAAATTTCAAAAAAATATTTTTAGAATCTATAGACAAAATGTGACGAGACTCTAGTTTGCATGATCTTCAAATTCCTCATGGTTTAACCGCTATAGTTTCCCAAATGTGAAGATTTTAGTTAAAAACAATAATTTCAGTGTCCAGTTTGGCCAAAAATTGTAAACCACTATTGTGGGATCACCCATGAATGTCTTGAAAACCTTTTTCCGTTTAGACAACACAAATGTAGTTTGCTTCTTAACACCTAGGGTTTTGCAACATGGAATTTTATAAAACAATATGAATGTATTGAAAACCTTTTGTTGTTTAGACAACATGAATGTAGTGAAAGGGCCCTTGAAAATTTATACTCATTCTTAATTAGAGTAAAAATTGCATTTAAATTTCCTCATATGATTGAAAAAATGCATGCAATAATTGAAAATTGGAAAACACAATGTGGGTTGTTAGTCATATGATTGTGGTTATCAAGACATCTTTATCTTTTATAAGATGTGCAATCACACCTTTGACTTCTGATCTATCAAAATGCTTTACATGATCACTCTAGGTAAATCGAACATTTCCTAATTGAACCTCGAGGTGCTTGATATGAGCCTTCAACTTTTGAACTACCTCAAATTCTTGCAAACAATCATTTTGTAATGTGTCCATGTGGCCTTCTTCATAAGCAACACCTTTCATTGTTGTGTTTATTTTTTTAACTTTGTGTCTTTTAGATTGTAGTTGTCTGTCAACAACATTAATTAAGCTCCTTTTATTTTGATGATTAAATCTTCTTTTAATTTTTTAACTCATTTTTTTAAGTGGTTAATTGTAGTGTTTTTGTTGTTTTACTTTAGTTTCATCATTTTCAACTATTGCTTTTGCATTTGCAAGTTGACCAGCCGCACATTTTTCCTCGTCCCTATTGCTGTTACCTATTATCACCCCCTGGTATTCCTTTTCATGAGATTTTACTTTCTTTTTCATATCGTTTACTTTAAGCTTTGGAGTAGCTGCTCCCTCACCAACCCTTAGGACAACACCATCCATTTCTTGGATAGAGTTTTGAATGTCTTCAATAATTTTATGTAGCTTTGCAATTGCTCTTTGCTCAGCTTTGTGAGTGTCTTTTTGATTAGAGAATGTAGATGTTTTCTTTTGAATAAGTTATTTACAAAACTTTTCTACCTTTTCACATAGGACTTTCATGTATCCAACCAACTGATTCTATTTTTTTGCACTAAGATCTGATTTTTCATTTTCATTATCATCTATTTCAAATTGTATTTGTTCCATGGAATTCTTAAGTTCAAGAATCCTTGACTTCATTTGTTCAACTCCACTTATAACATCATCTCTCACTTTCTTTTCTTGCACAAATTCATATGCAATACAAAAGTTCTTGATTTTATCCACTTCTACATTGGCATTTTCCCATTGCACATATTGTACAATGCTCCTTCATCAAGTTGTCAAGTGCATGAACAATCTTTCAGTCGATACATCATCTATCTTATTCACTTTGGTCTACTTCTTTTCAAGTGTTTTTAGAGAAGATTCCTTTTTCATTACACACTTTCTACTACTTGTTGCTCGAGTTCTACATTGCCATTTTCCCATTGCGGATACTGCATACACACCTTTCTCAACTTCTCAACAACACAAATTCTCTTCAGTCAATACACTATCTCATTCACTTTGGTTTGCTTCTTTTCAAGTATTTCTACAACAAATTCCTTTGTCATTTCATACATTCTAGTACCTGTTGCCTCCAATTTTGCATTGTCATTTTCCCATTGCAAATACTTCACATGCTCCTTCCTCAACTTCTCAAGAGTAGGAAGAATCTCTTTAGTCAATACATTATTTATCTCATACACTTTGGTCTGCTTCTTTTCAAGTATTTTTAATAGCCGTTTTCTTATTCATTTCATACATGCTAGTACCCACTGCCTCTTGAAGCATTGAGAAGATCTTAGGTTTGTTACCACCCAATATTTTCCAACCTTGAATTATAAATAGATAAAATGATTGTAATGAAAACCTTATAGTGAGAATGTAAGAAAAGGCACCTTCAAAATTTACCAAAACTATTACTTATAGTACAAATTGCATTTGGATTTCCTCATATCATTAAAATATAGGCAGGTAGGAAAACACACTGGGTTGTGAGTTAGTTTTTTGTGCTTGTTCTAAGATCAAAGGTAGAGAGTTCGGGGAGGAGCTGTAGTCAGGGAATACATAAAACTAACTAGATTTAGTTGAGGGGTGACCAACCGATTGGTTCTTATATATAGAGGGTTTTACAACACTATGTTTGTTGTAGGTTTCTTAATGCCTTGTGTTTTCCAACCTTCAACTATATAGACAATATGATTGTAATGAAAACCTTTCGTTGTTTAGACAATACAAATGTAATGAAAGATACCCCTTCAAAATGTATAACTAGTCTTAGATAGACTATGAATTGTGTTTCAACTTCCTCAAATCAATAAACTATAGGTAGATTGGAAAAAAAATTATGGGTTGTGATTTATATAAATATGCTTGTTCTAAGCTTAAGGGTGGAGAGTTTGGGGAGGAGTTGAGGGGTGACCAACCAATTGGGTTCTTATATATAGAGGGTTTTACAGCACTACGTGGGTTGCAGGTTTCTTAACGCCTTGTAAATTCCAACCTCTGATTATATAGATAATATGATTGTAATTAATTTTTTTTGTTGTTTATACAATACGAATGTAATGAAAGGAACCCATTCAAAATATATTACAAGTCTCAGATAGACTTAAAATTGTGTTTCAACTTCCTCAAGTCAATAAACTATAGGCACGTTGGAAAACACCGTGGGTTGTGTTTTATATAATTGTGTTTGTTCTAAGCTCAAGGGTGGAGAGTTCAGGGTGGTGATTTAGTTTTATGTTCACAAATGTTTGACTTCACTAGTTGAAATCCACTTATAAAATCATCTTTCACTTTCTTTTCTCACACAAATTCATATGCAATACAACATCTTTCGAGTTTATCCACTTTTGGATTGCCATTTTCCCATTGTACATATTTCACACACTCCTTCCTCAACTTCTCAAGAGGGAAGAATATCTTCAGTTAAAACAATATCTATCTCATTAAGTTTGATCTCCTTCTTTTCAAGTGTTTTTAGAGTAGATCCCGTTTCGATTTCATAAATTATAGAACCTGTTGCCTCAAGTTTTGCATTATCTCTTCACCTTTGGACATACTACACATGCTTCTTCATCAATTTATCAAGAGCAGGAAGAATATCTTAAGTCAACACAATATCTATCTCATTCACTATGGTTTTCAATGCAAGTGAGCTTCACAATTTATTGCAAGTGTGGTTTACAGTTAAAATTGCTTTTCAAATTCTTCATATGTTTCACAAATAAATGCACAAAAAAAAACATGTTTTGCTTATGTTCATTCACTCCTTTATTGATCCATTATTTTATCACCAAATGCAAAGAACATGTTTTTTTATTTTGACATTGCTGGCAACCATAGAAGTAATTACATATTATTATTCACATTACACTTATGGGATACATAGAAAGTTGCAGGTTGGACTTCTCATCATGTTGTTCAACTTGCACTTTTTTAGTTCATGAATTGTCATATACACTTTTTTTGGTCATGTTAAGTCACCCCAAATGAAAGAATCAATATCACAACATGCCTGTTCAGGTAAAAGAGGTTTGTACACCCCATTTACTATGAGGTTTTAGTTTTTTTTTCATGCGAGGTTACAATTTTACTTGTAGTCTTTATGTCCGCTTGGAGGTTCAACTAGACACTGTGTTTTCCAACCTGCATTGGCTTACATCATGGTCAGTAAAATTTTTTACACCTTTATTCTTTTCCTGATTCACTCATTACTGATTCATTATTTTGTCAATAGATGTAAAAAAAATGTGTTATTCTTTTAGCGTTGTTGGCAGCAATGAATGCACATTTTTTTATATACAAGGTTGTCATAAAAGGTTTTGGTTGCCCTCTAACCTTTCATCTCCATTGACACATACACACACACACCACAATCAACATATATTCTCAAAAACAATACGTCTGTTGTTGCAACTGTAGAAGTAATTACATATTGTTATGCATGTTACACTCGTATGTCACATACAAAGTTGCAGGTTGAACCACTCATTGTGTTGTTCAACCTACACTTTTTTATTTCATGAATTGCCAGATGTGCTTTTGGTGCTCCTATTGACTCACCCTAAACGGAAGGCTCGATATCACAACATGAATTCTCAGGTAAAATAGGTTTGTACACCCCATAAAATCTGGACTCTTAGTTATATTTTCATGCGGGGTTGCAAATTTACTTGCGGTCTTTATGTCCACTTGGAGGTTCAACTACACACTATTCTTTCCAACTTGCATTGGCTTACATCATGGTTGATAGGAAATTTTACACCTTTCTTCCTTTCCTCATTCTCTCCATTACTGATTCATTATTTTGTCAATAGATGCAACAAACATATTATCCTTTTGGCATTTTTGGCAGCAGTGGATGCACTTTTTTTTACATAAAATATTGTCATAAAAGGTTTTGATTTCCCACTAACCTTTCATCTCCATTAACACATACACATGTGCCACAACCAATGTATCTTCCCAAAATAATGCATTTCTTGTTGCAACTTTAGAAATAATTACATATTGTTATACATGTTACTCTTGTACGCCACATACAAACTTGTAGGTTGAGCCACTCATCGTGTGGTTCAACTTGCACTTGTTTATTTCATGAATTTCGAGATGTGATTTTTCTTCTAATGTTAAGTCACCCCAAACAGAAGGTTGAATATCACAACATGCCTCCTTAGGTAAAGAGGTTTGTACACCCCATATATTCTGAAATCTTTGTTTTATTTACATAAGAGGTTGAGAATTTACTTGCGGTCTTTATGTCCATTTGGAGGTTCAACCAGACACTATGTTTTCCAACCAACATTGGCTCACATCATGGTTGATAGGAAATTTTGCACCTTTATGCCTTTCCTGATTCACTGCATTACTGATTCATTATTTTTTCAACAAATGCAACAAACTTCTTTTCGTGTTGCTGGCAGCAATGGATGCACATTTTTTTACATACAAGGTTGTCATAAAAGGTTTTGGTTTCCCTCTAACCTTTCATCTCCACTAACACATACACATGCACCAAGACCAACAACGTATCTTCCCAAAATAATATATTTATTTTTGTAATTGTAGAAGTAATTACATATTGTTGTGCATGTTACACTCATACGCCACATACAAAGTTGCAGATTGAACCACTCATTGTGTTGTTCAACCTACACTTTTTTATTTCATGAATTGTTAGATGTGATTTTGCTGCTCGTGTTCTCACCCCAAATGAAAGGCTCAATATCGCAACATGCCTCCTCAGGTAAAAGAGGTTTGTACACCCCATATACTCTGAACTCTTAGTTATATTTTAATGTGGGGTTGCAAATTTACTTGTGGTCTTTATGTCCACTTGGAGATTCAACTACACACTATGTTTTCCAACCTGCATCGGCTTACATCATGGTTGATAGGAATTTTTACACCTTTATGTCTTTCCTCATTCTCTCCATTATTGATTCATTTATTTTTTTTCAACAAATACAACAAATGTGTTATCCTTTTGGTGTTGATGGCAACAATAAATGTACATTTTTTTACATACAAGGTTGTCATAAAAGGTTTTGGTTTCCCTTTAACCTTTCATCTCCATTAACACATACACATGCACCACAACCAATGTATCTTCCCAAACTAATACATTTTTTATTGTAACTGTAGAAGTAATTACATATTGTTATGCATGTTACACTCGTACACCACATACAAAGTTGCAGGTTGAACCACTCATCGTGTTTTTGCTCAAATAACACAATTTTACTTCAAAATGATGGTTGGTTCTCATAAAATTCCTCTTCAAGTAAAACAAGTTTGTGTGCCACACCTAAAATGGACTCATCCTTGAATGTCCATGTATGCTTGCAATTGTGGCATTGTTATCTATGTCCACTTGTATGTTGAGCTACACACTTTGATTTCCAACCCGCGTTTGTTTCATATTTTATGCATAGATTGATTCAATCTATCACCTTTTATTTTTCTCAATTGAAGTTAGCAACCTCCTACTAGTTTGGTGTTGGTGGTAGCAATGCAAGCACATTTTATTTATATTCAATGAATAATTTCTTTCTTTTGTTTGACACAATCCACTCTAATTTTAAATGTTTGTATAATTCCTACCTTACCTAGAATGGGGAGAGGATTGAAATGGAAGAAGGAAGACAAAATGTATGGGATGGAGGCTCTTTTTTTTTTTTCCTCCTACGATTTGTAGTGGACTCCTATTGCCATTGAAAATGATGGGGTCGTTGACCTTGTCACAACAATTCCTTGTAGCAAAATCAATGATTTTGTTCGCGATGAAGGGTTGGTTGAAGGTTTTGAAGCTTCATTTGTGCACGGGAAAAAAAGAGAGAATACCATCATGGATCCCATCAATGACAAAAAATATGGCAAAACAATTATGTGACACAAGTTTGTACCTTTCAAAATTCATGTGTATGGTCCAATGATATTTTACTCTCTTGCTTGAAGATGACGAGATGAATCTTTCTTTACAACTACTGGTGTGGATACGGTTCTAAAGACCACAAGAACCAGCCTCCAACACTAAAAAAGACAATAAAAATTTATAAAAAAGCGAGGTTGTCAATGCTACTTCATTGCAAAGGTTATGTACAATAGACCCGATGTTGTCTACTTTATCTTCAAACAAAATTTTCACGTCGATGTGAATGGTGAATTTTTCCATGGAATTGGCGACACAAGTGGAGACTTGCATGCCAGGTTCACCCCTAATCTATCCACAGAATGAAAAAGCTATATTGAAAGCCTTTTGCTCGTGGACATGAGAGTCAATAAAATAATAGACAAACACATCACTGATCCTATTTTTTGTGGCATGATGAGTAAGAGATGAATTCCTTACAAGAAAGGATGTAATGAATTCTTGGAAAAAGGTGCGTTCTATTCATGCACAAAAACACATACAATTCGACAAGTATCATAATGTGGATTATATAGGATGTTGACATTTTTTTCTACTTTCAGTGGCCCCATGGAAACAATACTCATTAGAAACATTGACAAATAGTTCTTCATCTTTTTCAATGATCTTACTAGCTATAAACCTGGCAATGCTCATGCTGACTTGTTATGTCTATAGTACGAATTGTATACTTTTCTCATTTATGATGAGCAAATGAGTGGTGTTCTTGTTGCATGGGTAGTCTCCTCATGAAACAAAATTGAGTTAATTTCTAGCTGGCTAGATGTTGTGCATGCTCGTGGAAGAAGATCCAGACCCAACTAGAGAATCAATGCATTTTTGACTGATGATGCCACTACATAAATTCATGCCATATAGTAAGTGCATGTTTTTGTTGGTTTACACACTTTTCTCATTTTCTATTTATTTTTAATGCCACTTTTTCATGCAAATGGGCACTAAACAATATCCTTTGTATTGTATATTAGGGCTTTCTTTGGATGCTGTGTGCTTCTATGCATTTGGCACATTCGAAGGGCTTGGTTAAAGAATGTACATAAGTATGCAACCAAGGAAAGGGAAATAGAAATCTTCCACATACTTGGCACGATCATGATGGTGATTGGTGATAGTGAAGACAACATCACATAGCTATTGAACTCTTTATTTGAGGAGTTCAATGATTAACCCCAATTTTTAGAGTACTTCAAGAAGACTTGGTGAGAAGGAAATGGTCAAATTGGTGAGTTGACAGTTTCTATCACCTCTTCAACTTGCACCATTCACATTTTTTGACGTTACCTCTAATACATTGTGGTTTACTTGACTATTGCTTTTTTTTGCAGCCATGTGGGAAAAAAATTGCAACTATTCCCACATGCCAACTAGGATACAAAATGTTGCCATTGAGTCATACCATTGCATGCTGAAAACTTGATACTTATGTGATCGTAAAAAAAAATGCACAAGAAGAATGGAATATTTGTATTACACACTTGTGTATAAAATGGAACCATTCTTTAGGAAAAAGAAAAACTTGTAAAATAATGGTTTTGTTATGAACTATAAGATTCAAAATATTAAATCTAGTTTGGAGTGGGCAAAGACAATTCTGAATGATGATTGTGTTCCAGATGAAACAAATCTTGGATGGCATTGGATGAAAAGTCAAAGTTGGTGCAACCACTACCTCGTTCAAAAATTTGGCGAGCACTTTTTTGTTTGTGAGTTCCCTTGGCGTTTGTAGGGGAACACTTGCAAACATGTCCTTAAGGTTTTCAAACTAATTAAAAGATCATCTACCACTAAAGGGGTGGTCCACGGTGAGTGAATTTCAATTTGAAGTGTGTTACTTTATGTGAGACAATTGTATTTTGTATTTTCTACCACCCAATACAAGTTTCTTGTGTGTTTTCATTTAGATGAGGGATGTGAAACAATCGATAGAGGGACAGATTTGAACGAGACATTGTCACAGGGGGGGTCAAAGAAAATAGCCCTAATCTTCTCACCCCTACACAAGCTCATTCTAGCAGTCATGAACATGATGAACATTTGCAAAAAATGTGTATTTGGAATGACACAAATGAAATCTTGAAGAAAGTGATGAGTACACTACCCCAATGTTTAGAACAAGTACAATCATATGCACAATGCGTTAAGAGGTTTCTACAAGATCTACAATAATCCAATGCATTTCTATTTAAATTTGTTGGGGTTACTGTACGAGAACATTTCAGATTTAAAGTCTAAAACCAGTAGTGCCTCAGTGACTTTCATTTCTAAATCACTCTAGAAGCACTAACAACTATGCCATAAAGTGGAAGCAGGCACAATAGTTCTCCCCCATTGATCCTTCTGAGAAAAGCACATGCAAACTTAAACCAGATTCAACACCATGAAAAAACAAACAAATGACCACACAGATTTACATGGGGAAAACCCTTTCAGGTAAAAAACCCCACACTCCAAAAGATAGATCCATTGTATTATTCAACAACTAAATGGTTACAATATAATATCATGCTCACATCCATTACAAGAGTTACATCTTGTTCATCTAGAGAAATACAGGCAACAACATAGATCTGCAACCTTGCACTGTTACAATGTCTTCACAAGACATACAGTGAAGGTTCCCTTAAGCTCTTCAACCCATTTGCACAACCAACCTTTCAACCAGCATAGCCTAGTGGCCACCTTAGGTTCACATCTTCCTAGGTTTTGAGTGTCTTAGTGTTCGCGATTACAATGCTCTGTGCATACCACTCGAACACACACTCTCCGATCTCTGACCAAGCTCACCAATCATGGATCTGCCGATCTGCCGATCATTCGATCTTTTGATTTGATCTCTATCGGTTTGCTCTGCTTTCAACTTTAGCTTCTCAGCTTTGGCTTACTATCGATCGATGCCCGACCTTGCCTTCCATCTCAGCATCAATCGACAGTCCATCGGCCTCAGGCTGACCTCTTAGCTTCTTGTCAAAATTGCATTCCCACCAAATGGCCATCAGGGTCTCATAATACCCCACTGACAAGCTTCACCATCTCGGGTTGCGTGCACCACCCTAGAAACTGACATTGAGCCACCCTGCAATCAATTCACACTTTGATCAAACCCTCGAGATGCACGCACAAGCTTTCAGTCACTAGCTATTGATTTGCAACAACGATGCAAAATCAACCAATGAGATTTCACCATGTGTCACATTGCCATTCGTTCGCTGCTTGCAGATCAGTTGCCCTGAGCTCTATCACTAACCATCAGTCAAACCTTTGAGGATAGGCAGTCAACAACTCTATTTCTAGCCAAGGGAAAAGCCCTCATGGTATGGTGGTTAGCCAAACAACCGCCAACAACTAGCTAACCCTGTGCAACCTCCAGCCAAACATTCTGCGGCCAGGAGGCATTCGCCTTTGCAAATAGAACCACCGCTGTAGTCGGGCTGACCGAGACACGCGTCCACTACTCATGGAATTCTGGGGCATCGAGGAGGGAATCTCCAATATTCCCTCGAGCTTGCCCAAAACCAGCTTTTGCTTCTGCCACGTGTCCATCATCCTTTTGCTCTGCACATAACACACTCGGGTCCCACCGAGCCAAGTGTAAGTCGTTGGAGCTGCTTCGGGGAATCTCAAGCAGCTTCCGCTATATTCCCCAAGGAACTCCTGAGACATTGACAAGTATCCACTACCCACCAACACATCATAAATGCTTTGGACCCACCATCCTTCCACTGCGCACACCGCTTAACTCACTGCCATGTGTCTAACACACAAGAAATTCTGCTTGGCCAAAAAGTTCTCAGCGGTACTTGCATCAGGATGGCATGGAACGCTACGGACACCGTTGGATCAAAGCCTCCATAACCATCGATCAAATTATTTGCCACTTGGTCCAACTCCAATCACTCAACGTATATCAGCATATCGGTGGGACATGAAGTGTCACCCGCTGATATGAGATCGCCTCGCCACATCGGCCCATCGGTGGAACAACACAAAGACTCCCACCAATAGCGATCGCCAGCCGATAAGAAATATTGCCAAGCCAGATCCGTCAGGCCATTGCTGGAACACCACCAGGAGTCCCGCAGACCGGACAAAGTCTCGATGATAAGGAAAAGGTTGAACACATGAAGTCCCCTAGACCAAAGCGATAGAAGCCAACAAGATTGAGGCACATATTTCCAACAATATTCCACTTTACGAAGACTTGCTGGCTTCCTCCACAACCCAAACACAAAGAATCTCTCCACCATGCTTTCGTGCTCTGAACAAGACACTTGCAATGAAATCCGAGATGTCCACCAACACAGGCAATAGTTCCAACCATCCTTCATAGGAAAAAAGGAACAAGCCAAGGCGAAATTGCACTAGTCTCTGGAGCACAAGCATCAGATCCTTCAGATGGAAAAGGGATCAGACTGTCACCACTACACTGTGCTCACGATCCATATAGAAGCAACACTGCAACATATTCAAAGCTCTCCAATTGTGAACACAAATGTGAAGCCATTCTCTAGAACAAGATAAACCAATCAGATAGAACAACAACCAGGAAACTGACTGCCCCCATCCAACTGATCAAAACCCACGTGACTGAAAATAACACACACAACTCATGCTAATCCGTCTAATCACCCATACCTCCAAGGTATATGCACATCAGTAAAATCATGCCATCACATATCCACCCATCAACTACAGAATACAAGCACCATGTGCCAACCAGTCAAAAAGACCAAACACATCCAGGAGCTCCCACTGCATGGGAAATGACCAAATGAATGCAAAGAACTAGAATGAGTGCATTCAACACATCTCTTCGTTAGCATCCCAACAAACAAAGCACTATCACAAGTGATCCAGGCATACCAAGTCCACCAATCATGACACATAGAAGAGTATAACCATGTAGTACCAAAGAACATCCATAATGATATGTAAAACTGCAAACCAAACATGCCCTTCTACACACACTTCTAAATGCTAGCTATGTCTAGTATGACCTCCTTCACATCCCAAAGGGAAGCCTCTCAAAGAAGATCAAACCCACCCATATTCTTATCTCCTACCAATTCTCAAAAGCACCAGGGGATAAACTATGCAATCCACCTTTCACTATGGATCCTCCAGAAACTTAAACAACAAATCAAGACCCATATCATGAAAGCAAGCATAAAAAAAACATCTGAAAGATACAATGGGAAAATAACTCTCAGAAGAACTTCATTGCCGAGAAGACCAAAGGTAAAAAGAAGCTCCTCCAGGATATAACAACCACCATGACTTATCCAAGAACAATCTCCTTATCGGTCTCTGTTGAACTTGCGTTCAACCAAGGTGCAGGCTACTCGGACTTTCAATTGTAAATAGTAACAACAAACTCACCTGTTTCTCCATGTATCCATGAACACCAACAACCTATCATCTCATGCTAAACTCCAATCTGCATTACTGCAATGAACATGAAGTTCTCAAGCACATGACCAATGCACTCAAAACACAGAGAAACACCAGACCACTGTCAAAGCTCCAAACCTAGGAATCAGGAACTTATCATGACATCATGATCTTACCATCCCCCTTAGGAGATCCCATGCTCCAAGTGAACATACCAAGGTCTCAAGAGCAATGCATCATGCCAAAACTCTAATGCAGAAACAAGAATATACCATGACATAAAGCAAACAAACTCTAAACCAACATCATCTGTCAAGCACTACCAACACCTCAACCAAAGACTCGCAAGAGTCCCCCATGGCTCCAGTATGTTGCACATCCTCAAATAGTGCCCATGCAAATGCGAAAGAGCTCTTATGTAGCAACAGGATCTAAGAGCTCCACCCGAAACATCTGCAACACCAAAGAAGATCATTCACCACCAAGTGATGAATACACAGTCATTGCTAAAGCTCCCACTGAACGTGGTACCGAGCTTTCCAAGCACCATGACCAAACATCTACTGATCCAAAAACTTCCAAGTACAAATGACAACATATCCATCTGACAACAACGCCAAGTAGTTACCAAGGTATCCGAACCACGCAGACCACATTATCACTGCCAAAGATTACACTAACCAATGTATCAAGCTTTCCATGAAATTATGATACACATGTTACAGGTCCCCCGTAACCAACTATCCAGGTACCCAAACACCATTCCTCCTTGCATCTCAAAACAACTACACCAATGCACAAGTGGCCATAGACAAGGCCAACTAACGGATCTGCACCACCACTGAAGCAACCTCGTGGATATTGACAGTCCACTTCTGAGTTGACTCACAACAAACATGTAGGTAAAGAAAACCCACAACATTACACAACTCGTAGATGCAACCAGTGAAAAACCTTGCAAATATATCACCGCACTGGAAACTGCACAACTAAGATCTCAAAGAGGAAACCCATGTAGACAAGATAACTCAAACACCAGATCAAGCTCAAATCTGATTCGCCAATCACATCCACAACCCAAGCACCATAGTCTATGAAACCAACAAGAAAACACCACAAGAATGTTGAATGAAAAACACATACCAACACTCCCATGCAGAGAAGAGATTGCACCTCCTCAAACATGTCGAACTGCAACTATCTCATCTAGTCACACCCCAAAAGCTAGGGTCTGGAAAATAGTTTAACAACTTTAACAACAACTCCACAAACCACAAGTTTAACTTGACCATGCAAAACCTTCCAAACCACCGTGTTTCCAAAACACACGTACACATCCATATCCACTGCACATCTGGATGACTCAAGAGTCTACACACAACCATCACGGTTAACCAGAACAGTGAACGCACATGAATATGCATCATAGAATTTTTAGGAAAATCTATAGAAAACCCTTCAGAACCAAAGACATGAATCTAAAACATGTGAGTACAAGGTATAGGTAAATAGGAACTCCAGGCCTACTCCAGACCAATTCCAAAAACCACAACCATGCACACGCATGCGAGAGAGCCAGGCTATTCAAAAGTTTTAGACCACCCAGATCAACTTCATAGCCTTCATGCAATCAGGGCAACAGATAAAACGCCTTCAAGACTAAGTCAGAACACCCAGTGCAAGCACAATACTCCATGGAAAAACAACAACCCGAGAAACTCTATACCATTAGGGAGCCTCTCACACAGACACCTAGTATGAACCACGCTCTGCTGCAACACAACCATAAGCATAAACTCACACCCCTTGCATCAGAATCATTTGTTGCCAAACATGAGCCTCAAACCACATTGCCACAATATGATCAACTCCAAAACCTCCTATGTATTTCATGCTACATGTTGAATCAAAAGAGCAGGAAATCTTACTCATCAGAAAGATCAAGCATCAGCCGATTCCTCCAGATTTCCTTAAGCTTGTCAGGCTAAAAAATCCTCGCAGGAGAAAAAAACCCAGAACTCCAATAACCAGGAGAAGGCTCTGATACCACTTGTTGGTATCATGAACAAGCCTTGACCACATTTAACAAGCTCTAATACCACTTGTTGGGGTTACTGTATGAGAACATTTCAGATTTAAAGTCTAAAACCAGTAGTGCCTCAGTGACTTTCATTTCTAAATCACTCCAAAAGCACTAACAACTATGTCATAAAGCGGAAACAGGCACAATAGTTCTCCCCCATTGATCCTTTTGAGAAAAGCACATGCAAACTTAAACCAGATTCAACACCATGAATAGAAAAATAAATGAACACATAAATTTATGTGGGGAAAACCCTTTTAGGTAAAAGACTCCACACTCCAAAAGATAGAGCCATTGTATTATTCAGCAACTAAACGGTTACAATATAATATTAGGCTCATAGAATAGGATTTATATCTTGTTCATCTGGAGAAATACAAGAAACAACATAGATCTGCAACCTTGCACTGTTACAATGTATTCACAAGACATACAGTGAAGGTTCCCTTCAACTCTTCAGCCCATTTGCACAACCAACCTTTCAACTGGCACAGCCTAGCGGCCACCTCAGGTTCACATCTACCCAGGTTTCGAGTGTCTCAGTGTTCGTGGTTATAATTCTTTGCCCATACTGCTTGAACACACATTCTTTGATCTCTGACCAAGCTCACCGATCATGGATCTGCCGATCCACCGATCATTCGATCTTTTGATCTGATCTCTATTGGCTTGCTCTGCTTTCAACTTCAACTTCTCAACTTTGGCTTACTATCGATCAGCACCCGGCCTTGTCTTCCAGCTCAACATCAATCAGCAGTCCATTGGCCTCAGGCCAACCTCTCAGCTTCCCGTTAAAATCACATTCCAACCAAATGGCCATCATGGTCTCATAATACCCCATCGATAAGCTTCACCATCTTGGGTTGCGTGCACCACCCTAGAAACTGACATCGAGCCGCACTACAATCAATTCACACTCAAATCAAACCCTCGAGATGCACGCACAAGCTTTCGGTCACTAGCCATTGATTTGCAACAATGATGCAAAATCAACCAATGAGATTTTACCACGTGTCACACTGCCATTCATCCGCCGCTTGAAAATCAATCGCCTTGAGCTCCATTGCTAACCATCAGTCAAACCTTCGAGGCTAGGCGATCAACAACTCTACCGCTAGCCAAGGGAAAAGCCCTCACGGTATGGCGGTTAGCCAAACAACCACCAACAGTCAGCTAACCCTGTGGAATCGCCAACCAAACATTCCACGGTCAGGAGGCATACGCCTTTACAAACACAACCACAACTGTAGTCGGGCCCACCGAGACACGTGTCCACCGCTGCTGGACTTCCGGGGCATCGAGGAGGGAATCTCCAATATTCCCTCGAGCTTGCCCAAAACTAGCTTCCGCTGCTGCTACGTGTCCATCATCCTTTCGCTCCGCACATAACACACTCGGGTCCCATTGAACCAAGTGTAAGCCGTTAGAGCTCCTTCGGGGAATCTCAAGAGACATCCGATATATTCCCCAAGGAACTCCCAAGACGTTGAAAAGTGTCCACGACCTGCCAACACAACATAAATGCTCGGGACCCACCATCCTTTCGCTAGGCACACTACTTAACTCACTGACACGCGTCTAATGCACAAGAAATTATGCTTGGCCAAAAATTTCTTAGCGGTACTTGCATCAAGATGGCGTGGAACGCTATAGACACCGTCGGATCAAAGCCTCCACAACCATCGATCAGGTTCTTCACCGCTTGGTCCAAATTCCATCGCTGAACGCATATTGGCATATTGGTGGGACAAGAAATGTCACTCGTCGATATGAGATTGCCTCGCCGCATTGACCCATCAGTGGAACAACACAAAGACTCCTGCCGATAGCGATCGCTAGCCGATAAGAAATTCTGCCAAGCTAGACCCATCAAGCCGTCGCCAGAACACCACCAGGAGTCCTGCTGACCGGACAGAGTCTCGGTGACAAGGAAAAGGTTGAGCACATGAAGTCCCCCGGACCAAAGCGGTACAAGCCAGCGAGATTGAGGCACATATTTCCAAAAAAAATTATTCAGGATCTTGATTCAACTGCAACTAGCACCATTCACATGCACCCATGATTTTGTGCAAGCAGGGATTGTCCTTGATGTGCAACCCATCGTATGAGGTCTACAACACACAAGTCATATCACTGGACTCCTCTGTGTGACTCCTTTCCCTTGTCCACAAAGAATAGCTTTAATATGAATGCCAATATGCAAGGTGAGACATTAGGCATGCACTTGCTATGGATGGGGTAGAGGATACAACATCTAATATGGGTGACTATGAGAAAACCCGTTTCAATTTCTATAATGTAATAGGAATGGTATTGCAGATTTCTTTTAATTGGCTTCTACCACCTCATAAACTTTCTGATTTTTTTGGTCTTTTTTGTTCTCTTTAGCATTCCAATATGCGGAAAGGAGTCCTCATTGGTGACTGTCTTTTGCAAGTGTAAACCCAATGGAAGGTATGGTTCCAATTTAACAACTATACATAAGTAAGTCCATTTTTTGGTATGACATTATGTAATAGCATGCTTCCCTATAAAATTTTGGCTACGGTGACAGGCTAATGTCGGCCAATGGGTGTTCACTCTGGTGCTTCTTGAAGAGTTACTAAGGGGTGTAGACGCATACATTAGTGAACCTCCATTTGTAGGTAAGCATGCCATATTTTCAAAAAGTTGTTCACATAAGTTGTCTACAATTTTGTCACCGAAATTTCATGTCTCCACCCAACTGATTTTGTTTTTCTTCACTACTTCTTTTCAAGTGCTTGTATAGTAGATTCCTTTTTCATTTAACACATTCTAGTACCTTTTGCTCCAGTTGTGCATTTCCATTTTCCCATTGCACATAGTGCACACACTCCTTCCTCAACCTATGAAGAGCAAGAAGAATCTGTTCAGTCAAAAAATTATCTATCTCTTTCACTTTGGTCACTTCATTTCAAGTGTTTTCATAGCAGATTCCTTTTTCATTTTAGGCATTCTAGTACACGCTGCTCCACTTGTGTGTTGCCATTTATCCATTGCACATACTGCACATGCACCTTCTTCAATATTGTTATGTAGCTTTGCAGCCTCTTTTTGGTAAACATTGAGAGTGTCTTTCTAATTAGAGAATGTAGTTGTATCTTCTAAAAAATTTGTTCACACAAATTATCTATAATTTTCACATCGAAATTTCATGTCTCCACCCAATTGATTCTATTTTTCTTCACTTCTTCTTTACAAGTGCTTGTATAATAGATTCCTTTTTCATTTGATGTATTCTAGTACCTGCTACTCCACTTGTTCATTTCCATTTTCCCATTGCACATACTACACGCGCTCCTTCCTCAACCTTTGAAAAGGAAGAAGAATTTGTTCAGTCAAAATATTATCTATCTCTTTCACTTTGGTTGCTTCTTCTCAAGTGTTTTCATAGCAGATTTATTTTTCATTTCAGGCATTCTAGTACACACAACTCCACTTGTGCGTTGCCATTTTTCCATTACACATAATGCACATGCACCTTCTTCAATACTGTTATGTATCTTTGCAACCATTTTTTGGTCAACATTGAGAGATCCTTTGTAATTAGAGAATGCAATTATATCTTCTGAAAAATTTGTTCACACAAGTTGTCTATAATTTTGACATCATACTTTCATGTGTCCACCCAATTGATTCTACTTTTCTTCACTGCTTCTTTTCAAGTGCTTGTACAATAGATTCCTTTTTCATTTCATGCATTCTAGTACTTGTCGCTCTAGTTGTGCATTGCCATTTTCCCATTGCACATACCGCAAGCACTCCTTCCTCAACTTGTGAAGAGCAAGAAGAATCTATTTAGTCAAAAATTATCCATCTCTTTCACTTTGGTCACTTCTTTTCAAGTGTTTTCATAGCAGATTCCTTTCTCATTTCAGGTAGTCTAGTACACGCTGCTCCACTTGTGTGTTGCCATTTGTCCATTCCACATATGCACATGCACCTTCTTCAATACTATTATGTAGCTTTGCAGTTGCTTTTTGGTCAACATTGAGAGTGTCTTTCTAATTAGAGAATGTAGTTGTATCTTCTGAAAAAATTGTTCACACAAGTTATCTACAATTTTCACATTGAACTTTCATGTCTCCACCCAACTGATTCTATTTTTTTGCACTGACATCTATCTGACAGTAGACAATTTTCAGTCAATTTTTACTCTACTTCTTTTCAAGTTCTTTTTATAGGTGTTTTATTTTTCATTTTAGACATTTTAGTACCTGTTTCTCCAGCTGTGCATTGCCATTTTCCCATTGCACATACTGCACATGCTCCTTCCTCAATTTCTAAAGAAAAGGTAGAATTTTTTAAGTGAATACATGTACCTTGGACATGCACTACATTTGTTTGTTTAAGCAAAAATTGCATTTCAATTTCTCTGTATGATTATTGAAAAAAATGCACAACATATTGGCAGGGTGGAAAACATAGCGAGTTCTATGTTATTTGATTCTACTTGGTGAAAGGTCAACCTCTCAAGAATAGGTAGAATCTCTTAAGTCAATACACGCACTACAAACATGTACCGCATCTATTTGTTTGAGCAAAAATTTCATTTTCATTTCTTCGTATGATTAAAAAAATGCACAACATATTGGGAGGGTGGAAAACATAGTGGTTGTGTTATTTAATTTTGCTTTGTATGATCATGTGAAAGCTAATAATTTATTTGATGCAGGTATACAAGATGTCACATAATGTAGAAACATGGGTCTCTATTTGGTTGAACAACTACCACCCGTATCTTCCATGTAATGTCCTTGCTTGGATAGAGGAATTGAGTCTCCCGTATAGGTTGAGAGAAAAGATGTTAAGGAGAATTGACATAAATGGGCCAAAGTATAGTGAGGTCAAATTTCATAATTATGCTCATTTCTTTAACTACGTCTTTAGTGTATGGGTGGAAATGAGCATGGATGTTAAATGTCACAATCTAGAAATAGAGATTGTAAACTTTTGTGATTGGCCAATTCATTTTTACCAAGAGATTTGAGACCTTTTCCTAGCTGGATGCATTTGGAAGGTATCCATTAATTTAACAGTAATCATCCAGAAGCACAACCTTCCCAATGAGGTGGGCATAAAATTTATGAGATTCCTTGAGGGGGAATCTTGAATTAGTAATCACATGGGTCATGTCGAGGAATGGTTTCTTGCTGTGTTCAAATTCAACTACACTATCAAGTTCGAGGTGCACCATGTCAAAACGCCATTTAGGATGATACACATATATTATGGGATACCCATGTTGTATACTGTCAATTCTAACTTGATAATTAGAGTGTGCATAATTCTTCCCAATAGGACAATGCAAAAATGATGCTTGTTCATAAATGGTTGACCTAGTTGACAATGTTCGCAAAGTTTTCAGACATTTTATAGATGACTGTATCCATTTTCAATAGCATTTTGATGTCATTAGTGATTGCCTCACACTCGTTGCCATGTTATATATTTATAGTGCTATTTGGAACTTTTATGGACAATTAATACATAACACACTATTGTTACCATAAGGAATATGATTTTTAGTGTTTTGTAATGATTAATTATCTATTACATATGACTTTGGAGTTTTTTGTAGATGGATAAATAAATACACTTATTTTTTTCATATGATATTTGTGCTATTTTCTTATGTCCAAGTCAGATTGATTTATTATTAAGATATATTATTTCCTTTGGTATGGTATGAATTTATAACCCCATGAAATTTAGACACCGCTCTTGGAATACAATGGTCCACCATGCATGCCAAAAGGGAACATATTTAACCCATAAATTACGAGTAGAACATTCATTTGATGTATGTTAAGAACTAATATTATATCCAAGAAGAATTTGTAGTAATAATTAAGAATTCTTATGGTATAATCATGTTTTATATACATATTTTATAATTTTGAAAACACACAATAAGCTTGACATTATATTGACAAGGCATTGCAATGTCACCAAATTTCATACAAAAAAGCATAAGTAATATAATTGATGACTATAACAAGGGTCAATACGTTTTGGATATGATTAAGCACCCACCAATCAAAACTTAAGCACACATATAATGATACAAGTTAAAAGAAGTTGTGCAAAGATAAGGACAACATGTTTTATACTTTATATAAAATATTCAACACTTTAGAAAGATGATGAAGGAGAATCCTTGAGCGCAAGTTAAATATTGAATCAAATTGAAGAGAAGGGGGATTCACTACTCACGAGTTCTCTTCATTCAGAGAGCCTCATGGGGAAAATTGCCTTAAACTACCTCAAAGGACAATGATGAGAGTTCTAGAATTAGAAAGAGCAAGTCACAGAGATTCTCTGAACAAACTGACAAGCTCTCAGCCAAAGGATGTCGACATAGAATATAGACAACAACACGATGCACTGGCATCCCCGAGGCTTGCTGGCGTCTCGTACGGACCAAAGAGCAAGAATGTCACAAAAAATGGCAAGGTGAATGCTTCTACTCTAATTGCTGATAACTTCTAGAAAGTGATAGAGTAAGAAAATGTGATAAAGTTGAAATAGATTGAAATAGAAGTGATAAAGATAAAGAGAAGAAGGGAAAGGAAATGTTTACAAATGTGCGAGTGATGAAGCCTCCAGCTCATGAATGTATTCAATACTTGCACACAAGAGAGAGAGAAAGTGTTGGGGCTATATAGGGGTTTGCCTTAGTCAAACCTCTATTTTGGTGTTACCACCTCCACGGACAACTAGATAGATAGAGAGAAGATAAAGCAAGAAATGAAGTAAAGAGTACTAAAGCACTACAAAACAATGTTATGCTACTCAACCAAATAATAGAGGAGAGGAGTGAAAGCTTACCACCTCCACCCAAATCACTCAAGGCTAGTGGGGGTGAAAATGAGAGGAACTCAAGCCTCTGCTACAATGGTGTTTAATTTGTTCCACACTTGATCCATTGAAGTGATGGAGTGTTGATGTTGCTGTTATGGAGTGTAAAGTGTTGCTTGAGATTGAAGAGATTGTGAAGAAGCTACTTGGAGCTTGTGAAGAGATTGTGGAAGGAAGAGGAGATTCTCCAGATGGTGAAGAGATGAAAATGGATGAAGGAATAGTGAATATGAAGAAGGAAGATGAAGAAATGACCATATTCGGGTCGGTTGGCCAAAGAGGGCATTACAAGTCGACTCCCAATGGGAAGTGTAACGCCTCTGCAGGCTCCAGTTGTAGGAATCTGTCAAGGGCATCTGCGCGCCACACAGATGTCTACGCGCTACGTGGGTGTCCTCAATAGTAACTCCTCTGCCGACGCACAAAAAGGATGCCAAGTGGAACGAAGGTAGCGGGCTTATGTGGAATTTTTCCTTTGGGCTTGGTTTTCTAAGCTGAGGGAAGGTAAAAGGGGAATTTTCCCAAGGGGTGAAAATTTTCTCCTATACATTTTTCCCCCACTTTAGCGAGCACTAATACTGATGAGTGCTTCGGTAAAGTAGATCAAAGATGTAGTAGGGTTAGAAATGTATATGTGAACCGTCGAGGAAGCAAACCATGATTTGGCGAACTTGAGAGTGTAGGAAAAGCTGAAGAAAGGAAAAGCATATGCTTAGGATGAAGAAGATGTAGATCTTCGATCTGGTATATAAAATTGAGAAAGATAGAAATGAATGCAAGAGTGATAAAATCAATCCTTGCTCAAGGAGGAAAACCCATATCACAAAGTAAAAGTGATAAAAGCAATACCCACTCGAGGAGGAAAACAACCCATATCACAGAGTAAAAGTGATAAAAGCAATCCCCACTCGAGGAGGAAAACCCGTACCATAGAGTAAAAGTGATAAAATCAATCCTCGCTCAAGAAGGAAAAGCTGTATCACAGATTAAAAGTGATAAAAATAATCCCCGCTCAAGGAGGAAAACCTGTACCATAGAGTAAAAGTGATAAAAGTAATCCCCGCTCGAGGAGGAAAACCTGTATCACCAAGTAGAAGTGATAAAAGCAATCCCTGCTCAAAGAGGAAAACTTGTATCACCGAGTAAAAGTGATAAAAGCAATCCTTGCTCGAGGAGGAAAACCCGTATCACAGAGTAAAAGATGTAAAGGATCTCTATAGGTTCTCGGTCCTACAGAGCAAGAAAAATCAGAGAGGCTTGTGGCTACTGCAAGATGCATTGCAAGATATTCACATAAAAGATAGGTCTAGTCAGGGTGCCCCCAAGCTAGATGTGAAATAATCCATTTGAGATAAAAGATTTCAAAGGGGGTCCCTCGGGAACCCTTGAAAAGGAGAGGGTCCAATCAAGGGATGTGCAATTTGAAAAGCGAGGTCTAGTCAGGCTGCCCCCAAGCTAGATTCCAATATATGGAATAGGTCTAGTCGGGATGCCCCTGAGCTCAACGCAAAAGTGCGCAATAGGTCTAGTTGGGCTACCCCCAAGCTAGATGCCATGGAATTCATTCGAGAGAAAATATTTCAAAGAGGTCCCTCGGGAACCCTTAAAAAGAAAAGGAGGTCTGCTCAAGGGACACTTCATTCAAAATGCCTAGAGAGAGAGGGGGTCCTTAAGAAGGAAGAACATCTCCAAAAAAAGTCATCACTGCCCCCAACATACAGGGGAGGAGAACCACATAAGATACTTAGAACATGTAGGATAGGGATAGACTTCGATATCACTTGTCATGCGAAGAAAATGCAGGTGCATTAGAAGGCACCTGAATCACGAAGTTGTTGTATCTTATCCTTCAAGGCCTTACGTTCACTAGTGGAATGGCCAGGCACTCGATGGTATGCAAAAAAATAATGTTTTGCTTTATCGTGTTTATGAGATTTCTTACATGTTGGAGGAGGAAGAGTAATTAAGCGGGCTTTAAGAAGCTGCAACAAAATACGCTCTTGCTCAGACAAAGGATGGGGAGTGGGAAGCAACCCTTTCTTTTATGGAGAAAAGTTTGAATTCTCACAAGAAGAGGATATGAAGATAGAATAAAAAGGAGAATGGACCAATCCATGAAAATGAGGTTGAGCGGACATCATGTCAACGTTCAATTATGGTTTCCATTCAGATTTTTTATTCGAGCAACCAAGCCCCAAGTTACGCTTATGAGGTGAAAATTCTATAGGGATTTGTATGCCTTGTTCATTACACCCACAAACTTTATGCTCATAGCCATACTTAGAGACGAGCTTAAATCTAGAGCCATAACGTGTTTGCAAATCACAAGAAGAAGAAGGATCCTTATAGAAAGCATTATCCCAGCAAGGGGGAACATACTCTTCCACGAGATCGCCATCATTCTTGATAGGACTGTCAATATTTTCCTCCCTAGCAAAAGTGTAATAGTCTTCCTCAGAAGGAGGATCAATATTAAGAACATTATAGTTCGCATTCAAATTATCCTATGATACAGAAGGACAATCATCCTTGATAGTGGGTTTGAATGATGTTTTCAGAAGGTCTAAGTGGATCGGGTCAACTTTATATTCTTGAACAAAGGTATTTGTAGAGTTTGAAGGATCCCAATCATCACCAAGACATGCATTCCTTTGAGAAGAGGTAGAACGAATAGATTTAAGATTTTTTGCTTCAAAAGGATCTTCTTTAGGGACATTTATCTCAAGAGTATCCTTTGTAGTAGATACTATTGGAGTAAACATCGACACAGTGGAAGATACTGAAGGAATAAGAGTAGGCACAATCAGAACCTGACTGACAGCTACCATCTCACATAAGTGCATAGCATCAGGGTAAGCTGTGACTGTGACTACTTGGTTGTTAGCAATGAAATTAATATATTTATGCAAGGTAGATGAGATTGCACCCATAGCATGAATCCATTGTCTACCAAGAAGAAGGTTATAAGGCAACTTCTCTGACATAACATATACAAGGGTAGGTACGGTAACGGGTCCCAACCTCAAAGGAAAGACTATCATATTAATAGAAGATGGATCAATATTAATATTAGGAAATAGATCAATGCTACATACATTGAGCACTGAACCAACATCAATGAGACTATGCCTAATGCCAATCTTATTAATATTAACTATAATCATTAGAGGATCTGCTTGCTTCTGTACTTCTAGAGGTGAGAGCTCTTGAGGATAGAATGTAATATTCGGCGAATCCACATGAATATGAGCTATCAACGCATCAAAATCTTTCAGCCTAGCAGAAGAAGGCAAGAGGATCTTTTGCAAGGCTTCTTGAAGCATACCTTGGTAAACCAAAGAAGACTGAAGCAAGTCCCATAGTGAGATCTTAGCCAGAGTAACTCAAAGTTTCTCGACAAGATCATGATCACTAGGTGCTTTAGTCATAGGTTCAAGTGCTTGAGGAAGGCTTAATTATTTATTCATTCTAGTATCATAGGTATGGGTTACCGCTCTATAAGAAGGAGCCATAGAAATATCAAGGGAATCACTATCAAATGGAACACTATCAATAGAACAAACCATTTCAGGAGAAGGACTAGCTGGAGTCACTTAAGTGATTGGTCTCTTAGGCCTTTGAGGGGAAACAAAGACATAGATTACATTTACAAAATCATCACAACAAGTGGGATAGTTACTCTAAGACATATCCTCAACATCGATCCAAACAGGATCAAATGTGGAAGGAGATTCATCATCATCTCTAGAGGAGAGTGCATTAGAATAGATAAGAAATTCATCATTCACAAATGCAATGTCCTTAGAAGAGAGTGCATTGGAATGAGTAGGATATTTTTTATCCATGAATGCATCATCTTTAGAAGAGATTGCATTGGAACGAATAGAAGGTAGAGTAACATTTAGAAAGGTATCAATGATTTCATCTTCTTGCAACAAGATATCCTCTGAAGAAAGAGGACTCTCATGAGAAGGATCAAAGATATCAAGTGACATGGGTAAAACCAAGTCACCATCACATGCATGAAATAAAATATCATTAATATTTTGAACAAATTTAAATACAAAACTAATAAAAGAAGATATTAAATTCATTATGATTTTTTTTGGTATTTTCTATGTTCTAGTAAATTTCATTTTTGGAGGTCTTCGAAGCAAAATTTGAGGTTGGAACTTGCGTCGGTCCCTAAAATTTGACTATGAAAGGCACAATATTTTAGGGACTAAACTAGTTCTCTAGGATACCTTTCCAATGGTGCAAACGGTTCTGAATTTCGAGCACTGAGTCAAAAGTTATGACCCTACCAAGTAGGGGTAAATAAATTCCTAGTTTTCAAAAAAAGCGTTCTTCATGTCAGGTTCGCCAAAATGTAGAGAAGGGGGATTCACTACTCACGAGTTCTCTTCATTCAGAGAGCCTCATGAGGTGAACTACCCTAAACTACCTCAAAGGACAATGGCGAGAGTTCTAGAATCAGAAAGAGCAAGTCACATAGATTCTCTAGACAAACTGACAAGCTCTCGACCAAAGGATGTCAGTGCAGAATACAGATGACAACACGACGCGCTAGCATCCCCGAGGCGTGCTGGCATCTTATACAAACCAAATAGTGAGAATGTCATAGAAAATGGCAAGGTGAATGATTCTACTCTAATTGCTGAGAACTTCTAGAAAGTGATAAAGTTGAAATAGATTGAAATAGAAGTGATAAATATAAGGAGAAGAAGGGAAAGGAAATGCTTACGACCGTGCAAGTGATGAAGCTTCTAGCTCATGAATGTCTTCAATACCTGCACATAAGAGAGAAATTTTTGGGGCTGTGTAGGGGTTTGCCTCAGTCAAACCCTTGTTTTGGTGTTCCCACCTCCACGGACAACCAGATAGATAGAGAGAAGATAAAGCAAGAAATGAAGTAAAGAGTACTAAAGCACTACAAAACAATGTTATGCTACTCAACCAAATTATAGAGGAGAGGAGTGAAAGCTTACCACCTCCACCCAAAGCGCTCAAAGCTTGTGGGGGAGAAAATGAGAGGAACTCAAGCCTCTGTTGCAATGGTATTTTAATCCACACTTGATCTATTGAAGTGATGGAGTGTTGATGTTGCTGTTATGGAGTGTAAAGTGTTGCTTGAGATTGAAGAGATGGTGAAGAAGCTACTTAGAGCTTGTGAAGAGATTGTGGAAGGAAGAGGAGAGTCTCTAGATGGTGAAGAGATGAAAATGGACGAAGGAATAGTGAATATGAAGAAGGAAGATGAAGAAACAACCATATTAGGATCGGTCAGTCGAAGAGGTTGTCACAAGTTGACTCCCAATGGGAAGTGTAACGCCTCTGTAGGTGTAATGTCCCCATATTAGAGACATGAAATGCACATATTAAAATTTTGATTTTAAAGATTGTTTGATAAAGATAAATGAAAGATTGATGGAATAAGATAAATGAAATGCATTATTATCAACTAGTGCATAACTAGCATAATATGATATGACTTATTGCTCTTGATTGGAAAGATCTTCACCTTGTTTCCCCTTTCCTAACCTCTTTGGATGGTAGAATTATTGTGCAAAGGGCGTGTGAACGTTCTCAAATATGACTCCCTCAAGGTGTTCCACCCATCTTGGGACCGTCCTTCAATGGATCGAATTACCAACCTTTCCCTCCACAAATTCCCCATCCTTTTTGAGTGCTAGCGAAAGGAAATTGTTTGGCCCAAAGTCTATTCTTCAAGGTAAAGTCATAAAAGCTCATTGAGACACAATAATTGTTGTAAGCAATATTATTGTGGCTAGACAAATAACATCAATTTATTTCTATATGCAAAATTCACTTACGCTGAAGAGATGAACTCAATATATAGACACATATATCTATTGATTGCAACGTGTCATTTAATCACTCTATGCATTCACTTATCCCCCGATCGTTGAACTAACTGGACTTCTTCCAGAATTATTTCCCTGAGTTCGATTCATCTTCTTTCTTTGATGCCATGATGTATCTTCCTAAGATGCAATTGTTCTTATTTCTTGCACTCAAAAGATATTGTTAGTGTAACTCAACTCAACAAATAAGAATTTATTATCTATAATTATATTAAACATCTTAACTATTTATAAGGCTCAATAATTGCTGCAAGAATCATTATTGGATAATCGTACATAATAGATATATATATATGGTATTTTCCCACCTCCTATGATGTGTATATGAATCTCAATATATATAATTATCAATTACCAAAATATATTTATCAACATATGAATTATACATACAAGAAATGTATTATATTTAATATATTTATATTTATCATATATATATATATATTAAATATATGTATTAGATACCAGCTATTACTTTATTTTCTAAGCATTCATTTATTTACTCTTTGATTGATTTTCAACATAAACTATAATTATTCCTATATTAAATATAAACTATGATTATTACTATATCAAATACAATTACTATATCAGAATTAGTATACCACTATTTGCTGCCTGCTCCGTTCTTCCTTATTCACCTCTTGTTCCCCCCTTTTCATTCTTCCTACTCTCTACTCTATTTATATCCATCCTCATCCAAAAAGGCATGTCTTTTTATTAATAAATCTGCCTTTTCATTATGTCTATTCAAACTAATTGCTAGCCTTTTTAATTTAATTGTTGCCCCTTAAACTTTTAATTGCAACCCTTTTTGTTTTATATATGATTTTATTTACTAATCGCTGCTGAGGTAAACACATTGGTTTGCTTCCATAATTATTAGGAAGTGATGCTAGTAGTAGTTGTTTTGTGAATATTATTTATCATGATCGGGTTTTATTTCCTAATTGCTGTATTATTTGTCTTAGGAATATGTTCTGATTTGGCCTTTTCTTGCTAAGGGTCTCTTTATTCATGTGGTATTTGGCTTTTTCAATGAGTATGCAAATTTTTTTGTTTCGGTTTGTATGCTTCTTATTAGTAATTGTATTATTCATTTATTTATTCAATTGAAGCATAAATATTATTAGTTTTTTGTGAATATTATTATAATTACAATATCAATTCATTCTATTTTGGATTATAATAATATTTAGATTGTCATTATTTATGTTTATATTTTTGATATTTATTTTATTTAGTTGTTTGTATTTCAATATTTCACATTTTAACACTAAAATATATTAGCATTAAATTGTTTATATGTATTTTATTATTTTTTTTCATTTATTTGTATTTCAATATGTTATAATTTTGGGGACATGACAACAGGCTCCAGCTATAGGAATCTGTTAGGGACGTAAGCGCGCTGCATAGACGTTTGCATGCTGTGCAAACGTCTACACGCCACGCGGGCGTCCTTGACAGTAACTCCTCTGCCGACGCACAAAAAAGATGCCAAGTGGAAAGGAGGTAGCGGGCTTATGTGGAATTTCGCCTTCAGAATTGATTTTCTAAGGTGAGGGAAGGTAAAAGGGGAATTTTCCCAAGGGGTGCAAATTCGCTCCTATACACAAACAAAAATAGTTTTAAATTTTTTAAGGTTTGATTTGTAATTTTTACATTACATTCATAGTATTGCAACATGAAAGAAAATAACTGACACGGGATAGTGTGTTTTCCAACACTGCAAATAATGTGAGCATTTTATTTGTTCCAATTAGATGGAGAAAGTGAAATTCCATTTTTACTGTACCAAAGAGTTATTCTATGATTTGAAGGTGGACTTCATTATAATCTTGGAGCATACGAAACAAAAATTTTTCATGACAAAATAACTGATAGGGGAATGTGTTTTCCAACACTACAAATAATATGAGCATTTTTTTTGTTCCAATTAGATGAGGAAAGTGAAATGCCATTTTTCCTATACCAAAGTGTTGTTCTAAAATTTGAAATTGGACTTCATTACATTTCTGGAGTGTACGAAACAAAAAATTTTCATGATGAAATAAGTAACATGAGACAGTGTGTTTTCCAACACTACAAACAATGTGAGCATTTTATTTGGTCCAATTAGATGAGGAAAGTGAAATGTCATTTTGACTATACCAAAAAGTTTTTCAAAAATTTGAAACTAGACTTCATTATATTTTTGGAGTGTATGAAACAAAAACTTTTCATGATGAAATAACTGACATGAGACAATGTGTTTTCCAACACTACAAACAATGTGAGCATTTTATTTGGTCCAATTAGACGAGGAAAGTGAAATGAAATTTCAACTATACCAAAGAGTTGTTAAAAAAATTGAAAGAGGACTTTACATTCTTGGTCGTAACGAAACAAAATTTTTTCATAACAAACTAACTGACATGGGACAGTGTGTTTTCCAACATTGCAAATAATGTGAGCATTTTATTTGTTCAAATCAAATGAAAAAGGGAAATTCCATATTTACATCAACAAAGAGTTGTTTTAAAATTTGATAATGGACTTATCACATTTTTGGAGCATACAAAACAAAAAAATTTCATGATGAAATAATTGACATGAGACAATGTGTTTTCTAACACTATAAATAATGTGAGCATTTTATTTGTTCCAATCAAATGAAAAAAAGGAAATGCCATTTTTACTATACCAAATATTTGTTCTAAAATTTGAAAGTGGACTTCATTACATTTTTGGAGCGTACGCAACAAAAAAATTTCATGATAAAATAACTGACATGAGACAGTGTGTCTTCCAACACTACAAATAATGTGAGCATTTTATTTGGTCCAATTAGATAAGGAAAGTAAAATTCCATTTTGATTGTACCAAAGAGTTGTTCAAAAATTTAAAATTTGACTTCATTACGTTCTTGGTCGTAACGAAACAAAAACTTTTTATAATGAACTAACTGACATAGGATAGTGCGTTTTCCAACACTGCAAATAATGTGAGCATTTTATTTGTTCCAATCAAATGAAAAAAGGGAAATGCCATATTTAAATCACCAAAGAGTTGTTCTAAAATTTGAAGGTGAACTTCATTACATTTTTGGAGCGTACGAAACAAAAATTTTTCATGAGGGAATAATTGAGAGAAGACAGTGTGTTTTCCAACACTGTAAACAATGTGAGCATTTTATTTGGTCCAATTAGATGAGGTTCAAGTGAAATTCCATTTTGATTGTACCAAAGAGTTTTTCAAAAATTTGAAAGTGGACTTCATTACATTCTTGGTCATAATGAAACAAAATTTTTCATAATGAACTAATTGACATGGGACTGTGTGTTTTCCAACATTGCAAATAATGCGAGAATTTTATTTGTTTCAATCAGATGAGAAAAAGGAAAAACCATATTTAAGTCATCAAAGAGTTATTCTAAAACTTGAAAGTGGACTTTATTACATTTTTGGAGCATTTTTTTCATGACGAAATAATTGACATGAGATAGTGTGTTTTCTAACAATATAAATAATGAGCATTTTTTTGTTCCCATCAGATGAGGAAAGTGAAATTCCATTTTTACTATAACAAAGAGTTGTTATAAAATTTGAAAGTGGACTTCATTACATTTTTGGAGCATATGAAACAAAAAATTTTCATGACGAAATAACTGGCATGAGACAGTGTGTTTTCCAACACTGCAAACAATATGAGCATTTTATTTGGTCCAATCGGATGAGGAAAGTGAAATGCCATTTTGGCTGTACCAAAGAGTTTTTCAATTTTTTTAAAGTGGACTTCATTACATTCTTGGTCATAATGAAACAAAAAATTTTCATAACAAACTAATTGACACGAGATAGTGTGTTTTCCATCATTGCAAATAATGTGAGCATTTTATTTGTTCCAATTAGATGAAAAAAGGGAAATGGCATATTTATGCCACCAAAGATTTGTTCTAAAATTTGAAATTGGACTTCATTACATTCTTAGTTGCAATAAAACAAAAACATTTCATAAATGAACAACTGACATGGGATAATGTGTACATTGTAAATAAAATGAACATTTTGTTTGTTCTAATTAGATGAAAAAAGGAAACTCCATTTTTACTATACCAAAGAGTTGTTCTAAAATTTGAAAGTGGACTTCATTGCATTTTTGGAGCATACGAAACAAAAACTTTTCATGACAAAATAACTTAGAGGAGATGGTGTGTTTTCTAACACTACAAATAATTTGACCATTTTATTTGTTCCAATTAGATGAAGAAAGTGAAATGCCATTTTGACCTTACCAAATAGTTGTTCAAAAATTTGAAAGTGGAATTTAATGCATTCTTGGTCATAATAAAATAAAACTTTTCATAGCAAAATAACTGGGATGGGATAGTGTGTTTTCCAACACTGTAAATAATGTGAGCATTTTATTTCTTCCAATTAGATGAAAAAAGGGAAATTCCATTTTTATTGTACCAAAGAATTGTTCTAAAATTTAAAAGTGGACTTCATTGCATTCTTGGTCATAAGGAAACAAAACTTTTCATAATGAAATATCTAACAAAGGATAGTGTGTTTTCCAACGCTACAAATAATGTGAGCATTTTATTTCTTCCAATTAGATGAAAAAAGGGAAATTCCATTTTTATTGTACCAAAGAATTGTTCTAAAATTTAAAAGTGGACTTCATTGCATTCTTGGTCATAAGGAAACAAAACTTTTCATAATGAAATATCTAACAAAGGATAGTGTGTTTTCCAACGCTACAACTAATGTGAGCATTTTATTTCTTCCAATTAGATGAAAAAAGGGAAATTCCATTTTTATTGTACCAAAGAATTGTTCTAAAATTTAAAAGTGGACTTCATTGCATTCTTGGTCATAAGGAAACAAAACTTTTCATAATGAAATATCTAACAAAGGATAGTGTGTTTTCCAACACTACAAATAATGTGAGCATTTTATTTCTTCCAATCAGATGAAAAAAGGGAAATTCCATTTTTAATGTACAAAAGAGTTGTTCTAAAATTTAAAAGTGGACTTCATTACATTCTTGCTCGTAACGAAACCAAAAATTTTCATAAAGAAATAGTTGACATGGGACAATGTGTTTTCCAACATTGCAAATAATGTGAGCATTTTATTTTTTTTAATTAGATGAAAAAGGGAAATGCTATTTTTACTATACCAAAGAGTTGTTCTAAAATTTAAAAGTTGACTTCATTACATTCTTGCTCGTAATGAAACAAAAAATTTTCATTAGGAAATAGCCGAGAGGAGATAATGTGTTTTCCAACAATGCAAATAGTTGCCCACATAGATACATACGTATACATACACACAAAATTTATTGCTATACTCTATTGAATTCCATGTATTCAATTAGTCTATTGAATACCATTGACTACTATATTCAAATTTGTTGAGGCCAAATGATTTACGTGTCAACTTTTTTCTTTCATTTATAAGCAAACTACCATAAACAATAACACTACAGGTGGCATTGCCTACCATTATTTCACATTGTTTATAATATAATTATATAAATGTTTGATATGAAATGTATAACAACATAGTGTTCAAACATATGAAAATAATATATGTCTAGCCATAATTGTTCAATAATCAGATAATGAAACCCACAATGCATAATGAGTATTTCCAGCCTATTTCATCATCTCCTATGCTTCCTATTCTTTGCAATTGAGGTCATGCCTCCATAATATGTGACACGTTTCTTTGGGTTGTGTATTTCAGGAGGGGTGATTCCAATTCCATGAACCCTCACAAATGATGACGTGAAATAAAAAATTTCTAGAGAGGTTGTGCTTTGTCCTTCACACTTTGAACACGTTCAACCTATAAGAAACACATTGAACAATTAACTTATGGATGAAAAAAAGAAGAATTTAGTATGATACATACAAAAAGATTCATTTATATGTACCTCTGGAAGAGAAGGCTTCAAGTCAGAGAGCTTCTATTTTGTGAAGCCTCCCACACATTCTTCGACACTCTGTGAAAGAGCCAAGATAAGGCAGTTTGCAGTCACCAGCAATGACCCTAACAATGTTGACTCTCACACAATCTTGTGGGAGTGGAATGTTGTGGCAAGTAGCATCTCTATCGAAAGCACTTACAATGCCTTTGACAACTAGCTTATGTCACAACCAAAGGTCAACGTGATCATCAACCTTAAAAGTGATGCCCTCGATATCTATCCTCTCCTCATCAATAAGATTTGGCTGCAATGGAAATGTAATTAAAACCAATCATAATTCAAGGCATATTAAAGGATTCATAAAGAAACTAGAATAGAAGCACGGAAGTGTGTTGTGTCTATTACTAATATAGATGGCAAGATAGTGCTCTCATCATCCCCATTTCCATATTTATTACCATCTCCCCCTTGTAGGCTAGCACTCTCCCCATCCCCACATCCATCTTTATTACCCCATCCCATTACAGACCAGTGCTCTCCTCATCCCCATGTCCATCTCTATTATCGTCTCCCATTTCCATTGCATTGCAACCACATCACCAATAAGGTTAAGGCAAACACTTCATTGTTCATCCTTGCCTTGTAATATAAGGAATTGAAACATCACATTAATTTTAGATGTATGCAACCAATTCATTGAAATAATAAAAAAAAATATTAAATAGAAGATTTCAAAATCATTGTTTCTTCTAGTTTCTCCATGTCAAGGCACCTTGAAACTTTTGACCATGTACTCTCCTTCTCAATGTTAGATGGTGGGTTGGGAGGAACAACATCATCTTGTGCTTTCATGGGCACTGCTTTTTTCTTCCAAATCAATAGTACCCTGCTTGAGGCCAACACTTCGTTGTTCATCCTTTCCCTATAACAGTAGGAATTGAAACATCACATCAAATTCACATGCATGCAACCAATTCATTGAAATAATTAAAAAAAACATTAAATAAAAGATTTCAAAATCACCATTTGTTCTCGTTTCTTCATGCGAGGGTGCCTTGAAACTTTTGACTGTGTATGCTCCTTCTCAATGTTAGATGATGGTTTGGGAGGAACAACATCATCTTGTGCTTTCATGGGCACTACTTCATCTTCCAAATCAACAGTACTCTACTCGAGGCCAACACTTCATTGTTCATCCTTGCCCTGTAATAGTAGAAATTTAAAAGTCACATCAAATTCACATGCATGCAATCAATTCATTGAAATAATCAAAACAAACATTAAATAGAAGATTTTAAAATCACGGTTTGTTCTCATTTCTTCATGTGAGGGTGCCTTGAAATTTTTGATTGTGTGTGCTCCTTCTTCTTCTCAATGTTAGATGTTGGGTTGGGAGGAACAACATCATCTTGTGCTTTCATAGCCACTACTTCATCTTCCAAATCAATAGTACCCTGCTTGAGGCCAACACTTAATTGTTCATCCTTTCCCTATAATAGCAGGAATTGAAATGTCACATCAAATTCACATGCATGCAACCAATTCATTGAAATAATAAAAAAACATTAAACAAAATATTTTGAAATCAACGTTTGTTTTTGTTTCTTCATGTGAGGGAACCTTAAAAATTTTGACCGTGTACACTCCTTCTCAATGTTAGACACTAGATTGGGAGGAACAACATCATCTAATGCTTTTGTGGGAACAACTTCCTCTACCAAATGAACAATACTCTACTCGGGGGTAACAATTGCTTGTCGACCATCACCCTGTCATGTCATGTAAGTTAACATTAAGTGAACCTTGTATGCATAAAAAAAAAATGAACCAACCAAAATTCGAATTTAACAGTTCAATTCCACATTACCATTTTTCCCTTTCTCTTTTTCTCTTGCAATAGCAATATTTTTTTCCTTCGTTGTTCCTTGTTCTCCTCACTATTGTATAACACCATTTTCTCCTTCACTTCATCCTTTCCTTCCTTACGAAGTAGATGAAATATTTGTTTACCATAATTTATATAGACCCTTTCAATAACACGCTTCTATTAGATAGTCTCCTGTAGCTTCAGTTGGTACTCCATATTATCCACCTTTTGAAGATACTTTTTCAATTTCTCAGAGGGAGGAAGGGGGCATTTTGGTTCCCCCCTGATGCAATTTGACCATGATTTTGTGGTGTGAGAATAGGATGGTGGTGATCTTGAATCCTATGCATGTTGAACAATTTCTAATCATGAAATTTTCTCGTACATTGTTCTAAAATACAGTAATATACGTATCTCACATTCTCCACTGCTCTTCTATATTCATCAACAACCTGTACAACATATTTAGAAAAGAAAATAGCTTAATGTATTTGATATTAAAATAAATTAAATGCACAACATATACATAGACCCAAACGATGCAATAATTGAGTTATTATATCTACCTTCCCATCTTCCACATCACCTTGTGCTTCATACACACCCTCCTCATCCTTAGGGTCACCCTTTCCACACTCTTCCTCTTTTTCATGGACTATGGAAAGAGTGTGATCATCTCCCTAATTATCGACTTGAATTCAAGGAACGATATACTATCAAAATCAACATATTTGTAAAAGAGATGAAATTTTCTAATTGAAATTGTAAATCATTCTGATTAACGCATTGGAAGTAAAGGATAACTGGAAGTTCACAATCAATTATACAACACATCACTGCCTCAACATTTAGTGTTCTCCTAAAATGAGGGGACATCCTCTATACAATAGTTGCTGCCTCCTAATTAAAACATTCCCACTTTCCACTCAACATCTTAACTATTTGTTAGAGATTAAAATTATACATTTGATTGCATCTTGTAATTAGCAGATCTTACCCACATGTCTTTTAAATATGACCATCCTGAAGGAGATGCACCACTTCACACACTGTCAGGTGTGCTGACCTTCTCAACATCATTTGTCACTATACAAAGCACTTTCTATTTTAAAGTACTTATCCCTAGGTAGCTGTAAAATTTAAAACAATTGCAAGTATTACAGACAGTTAAAGTTCAAAAATTTATTGCATCGTCTGTTGTAAGCAAGAATATTTTTTTTCAATCATAAGAGGAATTTGAAACACAATTTTTAGTCTACCTAAGACTTGTGATAAATTTTGAAGGTTCCTTTCATTACATTCTTTTTGTCTAAATAAAAAAAAGATTTTTAATACATTCATACTGTCAAAAAAATTGCAGGTTGGAAAAGAGATGGTGTTATGAAACTTACAACCCACATAGTGTTGTAATACCCTATACACATAACAACCAAATTGGTTAGTCACCCCTCAGCTTGATTTGGTTTCAATTATTTATTCCCCACCTGCAAAATGAAATAACTCGTAACCCACTGTGTTTTCTAACCTGCAATTATTTTGTGCATTTATTTTTCAATCACATGAAGAAATTGAATTACAATTTTTACTATAACTAATAGTTGTGGTAAATTTTGAAGGTTCCTTTCATTATATTCATACTGTCTAAATAAAAGAATATTTTCAAGACATTCATATCATTTTGTGAAATTCTAGGTTGGAAAACACTGGGTGTTATAAATCCTACAACCCACATACTTTTCTAAAACCCTTTACAAGTAACAACCCAATTGGTTAGTCACCCCTCACCTCAATTTGGTATGTTTTATAATTGTCTTGAGAACCTTTTACTTTGTAGATAGAAAGAATGTAATAAAATTGGAAAACACTGGGTGTTAAGAAACCCACAACCCACATAGTGTTGTAAAATGCTCTACACATAACAACACAATTGGTTAGTCACCCCTCAGGTCAATCTGGTTAGTTTTATGTATCCCCCACCTGCAACTCCTCTCCGTTCTCTCAACTGCTTATATTTAAACATGCAAAATGAAACAATTGACAACCCACATTGTGTTTTCCAATCTACAATTATTTTGTGCATTTTTTGTCTTAATTATACAAAGAAATTCAAATCCAATTTATACTGTAACTAAGAGTTATATATTTTGAAGGAAAACTTCATTACATTCTTACTATCTATGAAACAAAAGGATTTCAAGACATTCATACTGTCTATGAAACAAAAGGATTTCAAGACATTCATACTGTCAATATAATTGCAGGTGGGGATACATAAAAGTATGCAAATTCACCCGAGGTGTGACCAACCAATTGGGTTCTTATTGTGTAAGTAACCAAAACATTGTCATTACATTCATATTGACTATGTGTGTTGGCCTTTCCGTTGCACCAAAAGGTTGACCTATCAATGATCGATACAAGCCTTAGATAAGATCCATGAGAGGTGGTTAAACCATATCGCAAATCACATGGTCAGTATTGACTAAGGGGTGGAAGCACAGAGCTTCCAATAATCCCCCCTAGCGCGACTATAGGATTCAAACCTGTGACCCAATTTTAATACCAATTATAATAAAACTGATCATGAGTTCATAATTTGACATCAAGATCTGCAGACTGTTTTCTTCTCTAACCACTGGAAGTAACCTATATAAAAATAAGACAACATTTCATGACAACTTTTCATCTTTGAAGTGTACCTTTCTTATTTTCAAAACATTCTCTTCTCTCCATCATACATCAATGAAATATTTTGACATCATGGAGCTTAGTGGATCAAATTTTGGAAGAATTGGTGATGTGTGATGGAGAGAAGAGCTTATATTGAAACTATTGCAAAGTTGCTCCAAAGATGCCCAATTGTCATGAAATATTGTCATGTTTTTATAGAGGTTACTTCTAGAGGTTAGATGAGAAAATAGGTTGCAAATTTGATGTGGATTTTTCAAGATATTTATAGTGGTATCATCTATAGATATTGATGTCAAGTTGTGCACTCATGATCAATTTTATTATAATTGGTATCAAATCTGGGTCACGGGTTCGAATCTCGTGGTCGCGCTAGGGGGTGATTTTTGGAAGCTTGATGCTTCTACCCCTCATTCAGTGTTGATTGCACAATTCATGATATGGTTTAACTACCTCTCATCGATCTTATATGGAACTTGTATTAGGCATTGGCATGCCGACCTTTTGGTGAAATGACAAGGCCAACAATGTGTAATTGCGGGTTGGAAAACATTGGGTGTTGTGAAACTTGTAACCCAAATACTATTTTAAAACCCTTTGTGCAAGTAACAACCCAATTCGTTACTCACTCCTCACGTGAATTTGGATAGTTTTATATATCACCCACTTGCAACTCCACCTTGTGCTCTCAAACCTTCAGCTTTCAATGTGCAGAGTGAAAGAACTCACAACACAAAGTGTTTTCCAACCTCCAATTATTTTATGCAATATCATATTTGAACACATCTCTATAAATAATAGTTATTATGATTTAGAATGTAGGTCTTACTCATGTTAGTCTGCCTCCAATTCTCGCGGGTGCACATAATTGAGTGAAAAGGATAGCTTCTCATGGAAGCCACTGGGATGGCGAGTTTTATGGTTGAACTCCCACCACGACGCCACGACTAGCAGAAGGTAGAAAAAATGATCTGACGCCACCATTATCTCCTCACTTCCATTGCCATAATGTTTTCTCCCATTTTCCAAATTCTTCAGTTGTATCCCTCGTCTTGGGAGGCCCTGCACTACACTGTCCCATCATGTGGTATATGCTTTTTTGTATGTTTTAATGTGTTTTTGTATGTTATTATGCTTGTGACAAAAATTCTTCTAGGGAGAATAACCATGTACAACTGCAGAAGGTGATCTCCCTACAAAATCACATGGCTTACACATGATAACATATTGCCCTTTTTCAGGGATAAGACATGTTTGATTATGTTATCATGTCCAAGACATATTTTTTTAGGGATAATGGCTTGATTTTACTATATTTTGTAGGGAGATTAGCTTATGCCCATTGGATGAGGCTATTATCCCTACAAAAATGCATGTCGAATGCATCATAATTGTCATCATGTTTTAAAAATCATAATTTGGAATGGACAAAAAGCACAAAATGTCACTACTTTTGACATTTACATTTTGGAGGTTGCTGGGGAGCATGCAAGGAATTTGCAGGTGTTTGGAGACTGAAGCAAATCGGCCACTCTCCCTACCAAAACACATTTGACATGCGGGTAGTTAGCTAGTAGGTATGTATATTTTCTAGAAATATAAGCCATTTTTCCATTCTGCCTAGGGACTTTGAAGAATTAAATGGATATTCATTGCAAAAAGCGATATTCATTGACAAGTTTCCAAGGATTTTCCTTGTAAAAAGGGGTTTTCATTTGATTTGTAGAGTTTATTATGTGCTTTTCTATGGAGGGTTTTATAATTTTCAATTTTAATGTTCAGTCCAGAACTATCAAAAATGAGGAAAACTATCCAAATTGAGCTCATGTGTGACTAACCAATTTGGTTGGTATGTGTTTAGATTTGAATATCCTCACACATATATGAAGTTTGAAAACATGCTATTGTTAGTCAACTATAATTAATGACATGGACCAAGCTTTGGGGTAGACAGTTAAACCTACACAACCTGTGTGATATAAAAAATTGCATGCTTCATAACACACTACATTTGTCAACCTACACTTTACAACATACCCAAGCCCTTGTGGTTTTTAAGCCCATATATGTAGGTGTACATTACAAATGGAAAGAACGCCAATTTATTGCCATTATTGGCAATAATGAATAAACTTGTTAATAGTGGTGAACATTGTGTAGTGCAAGGTGGGAAACACAATGTGTTTTGAAGCCTACCTTTACTTATACCCAAGCTTTGTATTGAAATATAGATATACAAACATATAGATGGGGTTCTATTTTATCAAATAGCACATTTCTCATTAAATGTGGACTCTATTAACCATTAATACATTGTTTAATTCATAGTACACACTTCATTTTGTTTTGTAAAAATCATGTTGGAAAACCCTAGGTGTTAAGAAACAAGCAACCCGAATAGTGTTGTAAAACTCTATGCAACCCAATTGGTTAGTACCCCTCACCTTGATTTGGTCAGTTTTCTCCTCCAACTCCTCCATGTGCACTCTGACCTTCAAATTTCAACGTACATACTAAAAATGCAAAGTTTTTTCCACCTTTCTCAAAACTGAAAATGCGCATGTCAATTTGCCTCCAATTATTGCACCAAAAAAAGCTCTGAAAATGGTAGCTTCTCGTGCAAGCTACAAGGACCATTTTTATCGGCTGATAGAAGGCGGGAAAATAGACTTGATGGCACCATTATCTCCTCGCTTCCATCACTGTAACATTTTCTCCCACCGGTTTTTTCACTTTTATCCCCCATTTGGTGGGCCCCACACTACACCGTCTCATCATGTTATGTATGTTTTTATGTATGGTTTTATGCATTTTTTATGTACATAGGTATGTTTTGTCGGGAGATTAGCTACATCTAGCATGGCATAAGTGTCTACACAATTAATGACACATTGTGTTTCTAAAACTCCAAAACAGGCCAAAAAATAGTAGGTAATCTCTTATTGACCAAGAAATAGTAGGTGATCGCATTGGTTGAATATGATAATGAAAAAAAATTTATAGGTTGGAAAATACTCCACGTTTCATTTTCCATGATCGAACCTAAAAGGTAAAGAGCACAAGGAGTTGGAGGTGGGGAATACACATAACATACCAAATTGAGGTGAGGGGTGACTAAGTAATTGGGTTGCTACTTGTAAATGGTTTTAGAATAGTATGTGGGTTGCAGGTTTTATAACACCTAGTGTTTTCCAACCTAGAATTTTAGAAAATAGTATGAATGTAATCAAAACCTTTTCTGATTAACACAGTAACAACCTAATTGGTTTGTCACCCCTTGACTCAATTTGATTAGACACCCAGTATTTTTCAACATGTAGTTATATATAGATAGTATGAACATAATGAAAAAGTTTTGTTTAGTACACAATAAAAATGTAATGAAGACCACCTTCAAAATTTATGCTGACCACATTGAAAGAGATAGATAAAAGGTAATGTATTAAGTGAAGAGGTTCTCTCTATTGTTGAGAAGTTGAGGAAGGTGCATGTGTAGTGTGTGCAATGGGAAAATGGTAACACAGAATTTGAGCAACAAGTAGTAGAAAGTATGTAATCGAAAATGAATCTTCTCTAAAAACAGTTGAAAAGAAGAAAAACAAAGTGAATGAGATAGATAATGTATTGACAGAAGAGATTATTCCTCCTCTTGAGAAGTTAATGAATGAGAATGTGCACTATGTGAAATGGGAAAATGACAATGCAAAACCGGAGGCAAAAGGTATTAGAATGCATGGAATGAAAAAAGGAATATTCTCTAAAAACACTTGCAAAGAAGTAGACCAGAGTGAGTGAGATAGATAATGTATTTATTGAAGAGATCCTCTATGCTCTTGAGAAGTTGAGGAAAGTGCTTGTGCAGTATATGCAAAGGGAAAATGACAATGCACAAGTGGACAAACTAAAGAGGTTTTGTATTGCACAAGAATTTATGCAGGAAAAGAAAGTGAGAGATGCTGCTATAGGTGGAGTTGAACAAGTAAATTCTATAATGAATAATTTTTGCAATTTACAATATATTTTCCACTATGAATTGTAATAACTATTTTATCTATTAGTTTTGAAGCTTCATAAGTGTCACTTTCTAAACCAATAACTTGTAATTTTCCTGCGACACCTTGCAAAAAATTGTCTTGTCCATCAAAACTTTTTCTCGAACTTCCCTAACTTATTATCCTTTTCAAAAAGAGTATAGGAATTTGAATAGTATTGCTCTTAAAGAAAATTTTAATGCATTCCGCTCAATTATCACCACATCTTGGCTAACTCCACTTTCCTCATTTTGATTGAACAAGATAAAAAAGGAGTTAGCCAAAGTGTGGTGAACATTGATTGGAAATGCATTAAAGGTTGTGCTTCAAGAGGAAGATTATTCAAATTACTTTTGTACTCTCTCTTAAAAGGATAATAATGTTAGGCAATTTCTTTAAAAAGGTTTGATGGACAAGACAACTTAGGTGCTCTGTGTCCCAGGAAAATTACAAGTTATTAGTTTGGAAAAATTATATGTAGACAACATGAGTCTAATGAAAAAATTTAGTTTTGTAGACAAAAAGAATGTAGTGAAGTTCATTCACCTTCACAATTTAAAGCAACTCTTACTTACACTAAAATTTGCATTTCAATTTCCTCATATGATTTAAAAATAAACACAGAATATAACTGTAGGTTGGAAAACACAATGTGGTTCTCCATTTATTTCATTTTATACATTCAAAGCTAAGTGGTGGAGAGCACGAGGAGGAGTTGTAGGTGGGGTTTTTATAAAACTAACCAGATTGAGCTACAAGTTGACTAACCAATTGGTTTGTTATATCTAGAGGGTCTTACAACACTATGTGGGTTGCACGTTTCATAACACCTAGTGTTTTACAATTTCATTACATTCTTACTATCTAATTCACAAAAGGTTCTCAAGAAAAAAAAAAAAACTAAATTAAGGTGAGGGGGGACTTAGCAATTGGGTTGTTACTTGTAAAGGGTTTTAGAACAGTATGTGAGTTGCAGGTTGTATAACACCCAATTTTTTCCAACCTGGAATTTTGCAAAACAGTATGAATTTCTTGAAAATATTTTGTTATTTAGATAATACAAATGTAATGAAAGTCAACTTTAAAATTTATAACAAGTATTCCACAAAATAAAAATTGTGTTTCAATTTATTAACATTATCCAAATATACACGCACAATATGATTGCAGGTTGGAAAAAATAGTGGGAGGTGAGTACATAATTAATGAAACCTCCAATAGACACAATGTTGTAAAACCCTCTACACACTGATGACAAATGAAAAACCTTGTTTTCCTGTCAATGAAAACCCATCTTCGCAATGAACAACCATTCAATTCTTCAGTCCCTAGGTAGAAGGGAAAAATGGCATATATTTTTGGAAAATATACATACCTACTACCTATCTACTTGCGTCTGTCACATGCATTTTGGTAGGGAGAATGGTCACCCAGCTTCGGTCTCTGAACCCCTACAACTCCATTTTGAGCTTGCTAGCAACCTTCAAAATAAGAATATTGAAAATGGCAATGTTATGGGCTTGTATAGGAGTGAATTTGCACCCCTTGGGAAAATTCCCCTTTTACATACCCTCACCTTAGAAAATCAAATCCGAAGGTGAAATTCCACATCACCCACCTGCTTTCCATCCACTTGGCATTTATCTTGTGTGTCGGTGAGAGAATATTTTTCAGGGATGCACACACGACACACAAACGTCTGCACGACATGCTACCATCCCTGATGGATTCCTGCATCTAAAGGTGGCAAAGGCATTACACACCTGATAGGGTCCAAATTGTAATGTCCCTCTTCGATCAACCGACCCGAAAATGGATTATTCTTCCTCATCCCACCTTTAAAAAACCTTCTTCATGTCTTCCTTTTCTCTTTAACAATATTCTTGGCATCACTCTACACACTCAATCTCTCTTTTCACTCTCAAGCAGTATTCCAACATTCCATTATGAGCATTACAATAGATTTTAAGCTCCATCAAATCCATATTGCAAGTGTGAGGAAGGCTATAGAAGTGTGGGCTTGGAGTCTTGCGAGACCTCCCTTCATCACCGTTGTGGCTGTGGTGACTTTGCCAAGTCCATACCTTGCATTCTCCTCCATTGGCTAGTGAGATTTTGGGTGGAGGTGGTAATGCTTCACTCCTCTTCTTTGTGATTTTATTGAGTAGAATAGTATTGTTTTGTAGTGTTCATTGCAATATTTACTTTCTACTTCCTTTATCGCATATTCTACTCCATTGCTTTCTAGTTGTCCTTGGAGGTGGAAACACCAAAATGGGGGTCTAACTGAGGTAGGTCCCTATACAACCCCAACAATTTTCCCCTTCTTGTTTGTGTATAGGAGGATGTGCATGTGGAGCTAGCTAGTGAACTAGCGCTTTTATGAGATTATCTTCATCACCCTATCTTTCATGTACTTGCTTTATCATCTTCGTATTTACTTTCTGTAATTTCTTATTTTGTTTTTCCCATGAAAATCAACTAGCTAGTCCATCAGTAGGTTTTTTTGGCGGTTTGTACTATTCTTCATGTTTTTTGGCCATACGGATGCCAACGCGCCACACTCTCATCCTAGGACCGCGCTACCGTCCTCAGATAGAGAGCTATCTAAGGTGCAGTACTGACTCCAAAAACTAGTTCACCTAGCCTAAACTTGAAATTTGGGTTTGAAGAGTGACAAAAGTACTACATTGTGCTCTTCATTCTTGATCCCCATCCATTTAGAGTGAGGTAAGTTAGGGAAATCCTCCACTCTCGAATCTCCGTGATTTGGAGCCTTGGCGTGGCTGGTCCCCCTCCCAGACATTTTTGGTGAACTCAATGTGAACTATTTTGGTTCCATTTAGTAGTGCTAAAAGCTCCTTTCCTTGTGTTCTAGGAGTGTCGTAGGTGTGAGTGTTGTGAGGCCTTTCGCCTTACAACCCAACCTACAACCCCTAGTAGGTGTAGTTGGAAGGTTCCATAAGTAGTGCATAACGAAGCCTTAGTTGGGTCACTATTTGATTGTGAACCTTTGGTGGGATTTGTGAGTATCATTTAGTGTGCGTGATGGCCTCTTTCTTGCATCTTCCTATCTCCTCTGTGCAGCCCGTGAGTAGTAGTCCAGGTATAACCTTCACTTCACAAGATCTGTTGATGGTTTTTATTAGGGAACCATCTCCTCTTTATATCCCTACGTGAATCAACGGAAACACTGTAGCAGGTGTTCTTGTTGACTCGACATGGCAGGTGAATATTATAATCAAGGAGATCATGTTAATCAACTTCTTGCATAAAATTTGGTATGACACACTTGTAAGTACCATCCGTATGCATAATAAAATTTCCATACCTCCCCTTGGTAGAATCATTTTCTCAGTCCTTGTTGGACCTAAGTCAGTAAGCATGCTCTTTAACATAATCCCAGGGTCCGTACTCTTCAGAGTGAAGCTGGGTATCCCTTGCTTAGTAGCTATGAATGCAGTGTCCTCCATTGTGCATAAAGGTTTGAAATTTATCCATGAGGGTTCCATGCATGTGATCCATGACATTGGTTATAAACATCTAGTTGAGCATGGTAGTTATTCCTTAGACCACTTTTGGCCTGCGCTTGTTGGTTCACTCCCACCTATGAAGGACCTCTCGTACTAGACTTATGAGAAGTACAAGAAGGGGCGCTTAACACCTAAAGTGAGGTACCCTGCATCTCCCTATGCTATCTCACATAGGGCTTATTTAAAAGTTGACACTGAAGCTGCCATGGCCTATAGAAGAGAAGAAGAGAGGCACTCTCGAGGTTCCTCTTCTGCTATCTAGCCTAACGGTTCCTCTCGCCCTACTACGATGCCATCAAATTTTGTTTCACATTTGTGGGAGAACCCTATGGTGCCCACTAAGCGAAATCCCAAGCATCCCGCGTTTGAGCTTCTTGTTCTACCCATGGAGCCTAGGCCCATTCGATATGGCAGAAGGAAGGGTCCTTGATGGGAGTACTCTATGTATTGGCCTTTGCGGCCTCCCACCGCTCCTGCTCCTAAAGTAGTAAATGGGAAGAGGCCTGCCATCGAGGCACTAGATCCAACTCCCCCTGTTACCTCTCAATCACTTCCTCCTGCTCCTGTTCAAGAGTCTATCCCTCCATCGAAAATGGCTATGATAGACACCCTTATGGTTGAGTAGGAGACTTTTTGCCCTTTGCATCTCCTAGCCTCTAGCTCAAAGAGTCACAAAAAATGCCTTGTACGTGAGTGTAAGCACCGACGAAAGGCTCTGGTAGCTGAGCAAGTTAATTTGAAAAATAAGGAAGAGGAGATGATTGCCCCTGCTTTAGGGCCTCTTGTTGTGTCCTCCTCTCTGAAAGGTGGTCTTACATTAGCTTGTTCCATTCTAGTGATGGCACAAGTTACGACTTCCCCCGATTTTGTCACCGCTCCCGAGTCACTCGGTGAGCCAAACAATGAATCTCAGGCGCTATCCTCCCCATCCATTGAGGTACGACATGAAATTCCTATAAAGTGCATGTTCAACTCTCTAAATGAGGTCTCGACCTTGTCGGCGATCTTCACAAAATTGTTGACCATAGCTCCACAAGAGTTGAGTTTAGAAGACCTTGCAAGGGATACTTCCTTAGCCCTTGTTGCGGGAGGGTCGAAAGCCCCTCCCCTTAATATTCCACCACTACAGACTCATCCTCTTTCTCCTTATAATGATCTAGATTGGGAAGCAGATGACCTCTTGGTCAATGAGTGTAAGGGTGAGGCCTCTTCTTTATCTTTAGATTAGGTGTGTGTGTGTGTTGTGATGTGTTCCCCCGTGCTTGTGTTATGTGTTCTTGGATGAAACTTGTCACCCTTGTTGGTGCTTGGATGTAGGAGTGATTTTTTGTCATGAACCTTCTTCTATTTGTATCATCATTCTTCCTCTGTTATGTGTTTTCACTTTTGGAAAATTGGGGACAATGCAAAGTGTTGGGGGAATTTAGGCTTCCCTTCCATGTTGACCCAATTTTTTTTTTTTACAAATTCTTCTCGTGCATTCTTCATATGGTATGATATAGTAGGGGGTTGATGACAGTTCATTTATATACTATTATTATAGTTATATATATTTATGAGCAACTCTGACCTCGAAATATCAGATCGCCCCTGTGTGCTCTGTTTGTCATTGTTTCTCTTTTGCTCTTTTATTTTCTTTCTTGCTTCTTTTCTTGGATTGTCCCTCTTATGTGTGACAAGACCACTTTCACAATGCTTGAATTTTCAGAAAACTTATTCGTTTCCAATGAATCCTTTCTCAAAAATCCTAGTAAGATTTTTCAAAAATTGCATTCTTGACTTGAACCCCTAACAAAACATGTTTCCTTCATCATGGGTTCACAAAGAAAGAACAAGAGAACTTTCCTTCGAGGAGGGAGAAATTTTTTCCTGTGGGAGAAGCCTTGACCTTCCCCTCACGAGGGGGCATCTTCTTCCTTTCGATTTCGTTGATGAAGTGAACATCTTTCGAAAGGATTCCTTGATGATGAATTCATTTGAGAAAAAATGTCTCTTTTACATTTTCAAACATTGTTAACTATCTGCGTGACTATTTGTCTATTTTCCTACGTGGCTACTTTTGTTTTTTGACATGTTTTATCTACGGATTAACATGTCACTTTGCAGGTGTACTTGTAAAGCCGCTTTGTAGTCTGACTCTACGAAGTCCCGCTTTATTGGGCTTCCTTCATGATAGGGAACTTGGGGGTTGCCTTCTTTCAAGTCTACGACCCTATAAGGTGCTTGCTTCACTAGGCTTCCTTCACGAGAGAGAACTTGGGGGTTGCCTTCTTGTAGGTCTATGGGTTTATGAGACAGTTACATCCTACGAGATTTATCCATCATTGGTTTGAGGGCCATCGATGTATTTTCTATAGCTTCATAGTTCAATGGGGATATGGAGTCCTTTCATTCGAAATTCCCTAGGGAGAGTACCTATGAAGTCATTTGCTTGCCCTGTGCTTTCAAGTTTGCCAGATCCCAGTATGCTTCCTCAATAGTTCAGGTATACATCTCTATCTCTTCGATCTACTTTATCGAGCACTCATCGATACTCATGCTCGCTAAAGTGGGGGAAAATGTATAGGAGCAAATTTGTAACCCTTGGGAAAATTCCCCTTTTACATACCCTCACTGTAGAAAATCAAATTTGAAGGCAAAATTCTACATCACCCACCCACTTTCCATCCACTTGGTGTTTGTCTTGTGCATTGATGAGAGAATATTTGTTGGAGAGGCACTCGTGGCACACAGAAGTTTGTGCGACGCATTGTTGTCCCTAACAGATTCTTGTGTTTGAAGTTGTCAAAGGCATTACACACCTGATTGGGGCTAAATTGTAATGTCCCTCTTCGACCAACTGACCTGAAAATAAATTATTCTTCCTCATCCCACCTTCAAAAACCTTCTTCATGCATTCATTTTCTCTCTCTGGCAATCTTCTTGGCATCACTCTACACATTCAATCTCTCTTTTCACTCTCAAGCAATATTCCAACATTCCATTATGAGAATTGCAACAACTTTGAAGCTCCATCAACTCCACATTGCAAGTGTGAGGCAAGCCATAGAAGTGTGGGCTTGGAGTCTTGCGAGACCTCCCTTCACTAATGTTGTGATTGTGGTGACCTTACCAAGTCCATACCTTGCATTATCCTCCATTAGCTAGTGAGATTTTGGGTGGAGGTGGTAATGCTTCACTCCTCTCCCTTGTGATTTGATTGAGTAGCATAGTATTGTTTTGTAGTGTTAATTGCAATCTTTAATTTCTATTTCCTTTATCACATATTCTACTTCATTTCTTTCAGGTTGTTTGTGGAGGTGGAAACACCAAAATAGGGGTCTAATTGAGGCAGGCCCCTATACAGCCCCAACAAATTTCCCCTTCTTGTTTGAGTGTAGGAGGATGTGTACGTGGAGCTAGGTGCCGAGCTGGCGCTTTCATGAGATTATCTTCGTCACCCTAGATTTCATTTACTTGCTTTATCATCTTCGTATTTACTTTTCATACTTTCTTATTCTATTTTTCTTGTCAAAATCAACTAGCTAGGCCGCCAGTAGTTTTTACTATACTTTATGATTTTTTTTCGTATGGACGCTAGTGTGCCGCGTTCTCATCCTAGAACCGCACTGTCATCCTTAGACATAAAGCTGTATGAGGTGCAATATCGACTCCAAAAATCAGCTTGCCTAGCATAAACCCGAAATTCGGGTATGAAGAGTGACAAAAGTACTACATAGTGCTCTTCATTCTTGATCCCCATCCCTTTAGAGTGAGGTAAGTTAGGGCAGCCCTTCGCTCTTGGCTCTCCGTGACCTGGAGCCTTGGCGTGGTTGCTCCCCATCTCTTATAGGGATTTATGTGGTTCTAAAAATATATCATTTCATTGCATAACCCACATTGCGTTTTCCATCTTGGTTATATATTTTGCATGGTTTTTTTGGTTTCTCTAAAGGATATTCAATTATTTCACTCATATTTCCATAATGGGTTGTCAGTTATTTCATTTAGCTTCCTCTAAAAGTTCTATGTGTGAGAACATTAAAATGGATTTTTTTTTTAAAACTCAACACAAAAACACATAAACAACTTTGCATTTCAAATGAAAACCCCTTTTTGCAAGGAAAACCCTTTATTTTCTGGTCAATGAAAACCCATCTTTGCAACGAATAGTCATTCAATTCTTCATAGTTCCTAGGTAGAATGGAAAAATGACATATATTTTTGGTAGATATACATACCTGCTAGCTATCTTCTAGCATCACCAAATTCATTTTGGTAGGGAGAGTGACCGCTTTTCTTTAGCCTCTGAACACCTATAACTCCCTTCCATGCTCTCCAGCAAACTCCAAAATGTGAATGCTGAAAATGATGAAGTTTTGGGAATTTTATCCTTTCCAAATTATTATTTTGAAATGGCTAGCTTTTGGGATTTTTGTGCATTCCAAATTATGATTTTGAAAACCAACTAGCACTACCAGGTTTTTCTAGTGATGAGACATGTGATGGAAATCCGAACGAAATGCACCTAAACGTCAATCAGTGTGGTTCGTCAAGTCTTTCTATTGGTGCATTTTTTTCGGCATGTGGGATGGGGTATGGTGTTATGTTATAATGTTACATACATAGGTGCTTTTTTTGGGAGATTAGCTTCTCCCTCTTTGATGCGTACTATTTTATTTTATTTTATTTTTCTTTTGAAAAGCTCATCCCAATTTCTCCTATAGACCGCAACTCCTCAAATCCCCATGGTGTATGGTGCAACCCATGAAATCCTACATACATTAGAATTTCTACAAATAATGCATGGTCTCAACTTCTAGTTTCCTCATTTTTAATTTTCATTTAAATCTTTCCTTCTTTCTTATGTTGCATCACTTATCCTTTTGTCTTGTATATGTATATTAGATTCCACATATTTGAATAATCAATAATAGCTTAGCTTCTGACTTAAATTAAAAACCTCCTTCCTAGCTTGATAAACATAAGATGGATGGATCTCACTTTATTTTATGGTTGGAATCATCTTCATGGAAAAAGCAACTACAATCAAATCCACCTGACATCATACTATAAAATACAAAACTAAAATTAAAAAATCCTTGTCATGATGAATATAAATATCTTTGGTCGATGCTGATTGTGCATGCACCTGGATGCTCTTGCATCAAAAACCCTTGTTAATATTTTAATCATTGAAAAGAGGGAATCAAATCCATGTGAGAATGGTCTAAGACAACCATATTGATGACCATGAATGCGTGAAGGATGTCTCAATTGGTTCTTGTTCCTTTAATGGTCCTCATTTTGAGAATGATAGTGTTGTAAATTTGTTGAGGATATACAAGTCGATAATAGAAGGTAAAAACCTTGATTCTCCTTCGATTAAACCAATAGCAATAAGGAGGACAATACTAGGAAAAAGTTATTGCACCAATATTATCCCATATTATTACATAGTTCTTGTCAACATGAGAAACATTCTAACAATGATGAAAAGGTGAAGGGTACAATTGGCAAAAAATGGCATATGAATCCTTTCTCTCAAGACCAAGGTTGCTCATCCAAGATTTTGAGGGATCTTGGTGCTATAACTAAAGAACTCCAAAAATGAGGTATTTGACACCTGAAAGTAGAAAATTTTGATGGGCTCAATATCATTGTTGTTGATAGATCCCTTATTTCATGCACTTGGATAAGAAAATTTCTCAATACAACAACCATATGTGAGCATGAGGTATGTGATGAATCCTACATTATGAAAATTGGCATGATTATTGGTGTGTAAGGATTACATTACTTTTGTGAGATTTGAACTAATCATAATTTGATGGAGGTAAATTTTAGATTTGAAGGAAAAAATATTCTTAGAAGCACCTCTTATGAGTTACTAAGAGTAGTCACAACGAAGATGACTACTTGCAAGGATTAAGTTGGTGTGAAATCAAGTTGCTTAGTGGTGGAGGACATGCATGCCATTTCATTTTCTAGTAAGAACACATTCTTCATTATAATATGCAATCTTTTTGAAACAACATAGTATGATGTGAAATAATATGCCTCTAGTATTTGTACTAGATAAAGGATTTCAGCATGTTCAAGGTGGAGCATGGTTTCAAGAATGATAGGGTCAATCCTTATCACCACTTGGAGGTTGCATAAAGAGAAGATGTAGAAGATTAGTAAGGAGTTAAATATGGGCCACACCAATTTTTGCTCCTTTTTTGCATTAGTGCTTTCTGATTAGGGATAAGATGGTACCATGATGAATGCCATTTAATACAAAAAATAAATAGAAGACAAACAAAGACAAATAACCCATTCCCACAATCAATGAGCTTGTTGATGAGTTGCATGGGTCAGTTTTTCTTCACCAATTGATTTGAGATTGAGCTACCATTAGATTGGTGTCCACAAGGAGGATGTGTAAAATATATTCTTTTAGGTGCCATTATTTATCCTTGAGAAATATTGGGAGAGTGTGTTCATGGAATTCATCATGAGACTCCCCAAGGTACTCAATAAAGATTCTAGTAATGTTGTGATGGATAGGATAAAATAAAATGCATACTTCTTTGCCATTTATTTAAAATTTAAAGCACATCATGTGGTAGATTTATTTTCTAGAGAGTATTGAATGCACAAGACAAGTGAGAGTGGGGGGGGGGCTAAATCGGTTTATTTAAACATCAAAACCCCCATTTAATATTTAGATCCACATCAACTTTAATAACCTTTAATCTATTAGAATGATTTAGCATTAAAGCAAATAGAAAAAACTAAAACACATCAACACCATGTACAATAGAACACCATATTTACGTGGAAAACCCAAGAAGGGAAAAACCATAGTGAATATCATCTCGCAATAAAAATTAATTGCAACACTAAATTCAATAGGCTCACTATCCAAAGAAAGAAGGGATCACTACCAAAGGCTCACTGCCAAATTACATAAAAGAAGAAAAAAGAATGTTACAGTGAGAAATCCATCTCAATGCAACAAAAAATTCCACCATAGTATCACCAACACATTCCTAGCCTTTTTGAATATTGTAGACACCTGCTGCTCACTTCTTCCAATAGTTTAACTCACTGAATCTCACACTGCACTTCACAAATTCACACTTCACAACTCTACAATCCGTATCACTTTCACTACACACAAATCCTCCAACAACACAAACACTTATTTATACCTTCAACCTTGAACACATTCTCCAAGGTAGGCTATGCACCTCAACCATGCAAATTAAAATTAGGTTGGAACCAAAAAATTCCCTTGGTGGAAAGGAATGAAGGTGGACCACATCACACCTTAACTCAGATCTAAATCCACTCATACATGGCATGCCACACTCCCATAATCACGAAAGAAAATCCATAATTAGTGTAAACACCTAAGTTCGACCAAACCTATGTAGACACCATTAAAAATTTAAGTACACACTTACTTTACTCTTAAGAAAACTCACATGCAACAAAAATCACTTGAACACAATCTAGAATATTCCAAAAACACCCTAAAATCCAACAAATTCCTTCACAACAACTTCCACCTGAAGAATGTATGTACACCCAATACACTCAAATAATCTTCCACACACTGCAACTCAAGAAATCAACTTGTGGAGCACCAAACCATGAATAAATTCAACTGAAGGTAGATATCAAGCTTATCAACACACTTCCAAAACTGCAAGACTAGAAAAAAAACCACGGAGAAATGCAAAGAAAAACCATTTCTGCTAGATACCATTACAATGCACAATTCACACACTAGTGAACACAAATTTCTTTGTACAATGATCCAAACCAAGAAAATCCGGATATAACACCTATGAACACTTCTAATTAACATATATGTACCATACAAGAAGATCTTCAACACAGAAGAAATACATAGCAAAACCAGAACACCACTGTATATGCCAAAACACCTCTACAACACACAGTTTCCTCTTTTATTCAAATTTTCTCAAAAGCACTTGGACACCAAGAACTAAAAACACATTCTCATCATCTAGAACACCTCCTCATCACAACCAAACCAACATAGCAACTCAACCATACACATGCTTATCAAAGAAACACTAGAGGTTGAAACTAGTAACACTTACTAATGACAACATAATGAAACTAATCAAAGCATCATCACAAATTTTCAACCATCTATAGATTTCCAATACTCACCAATAGTATGAACCAGTTGAAATCCATGAAAACACAAACATAGGCCTATTGAAATCAATGAAAACACCAACTAAGTTCATACTTGCAATAATCTCCCTCTTTTTCATTGATGGCAATAGATGATGTAAAAAACCACCAACAACAAACACAACAACTCTGATCACCAACACACTGCTCCATACCAACTCTTTCTCTTTCTCCCCCTTACATCATACTCTCTTTGTTCACTTTTACTCTCTCTCCCTTTCTCAACTGACTCTTTCCTTTTTCAAATTATTTTCTCTCCCCCTTTGACATCAATGACAAAGGATGACACATCTCTCTCTCACTCTCCCCTTTTGACATTAATTATACTTGTACTTGCTCACCACTTATTTGCAACATACTTCCCTTTTTACTACTATGCATACTCCCCCTTAGTAGCACACAAAATATAATACCAACCAGTAACCACTGTACATATCCTTTGATACATCTCATGAAGGACAACACTATACTGCACCAACACTTACTCCCCCTTATTGCAACAACCAACAATGCCACTACCTACTCCCCCTAAGAGGTAGCCACAAACATCAGTCCATAACAAGGAATGAATCTTGAGATCCACTGGGTTGATGCATATTCTTATGCATCTAGTTCAAGGAAGGAGGGGTAATGACCCCTAACTTCTCCCGAAGATACTCAAAAGTATCCTTAGAAAGAGCCTTAGTGAATATGTCAGCAACCTGATCTTTTGTAGGCACATAATCTAGCTTCACCTTAGGATTGAGATATGTTTTTTCCTTGAGTGCATTATGGGATTATTTGAAATGTCAATAGCACTTGTATCATCAAAAAGGATAGAAATTAGTTCATCATATACCTCTCTGATATCCTTCAAGGTTTGCCTCATCCACAACACCTGTGTGCAACAAGATGCTATTGTAATGTATTCTACCTCTGTAGTATATAAAGACATTGAATCTTGCTTATTTCTTAGCCAAGACACCAATTTGCATCCAACAAAGAATGCACCACCACTTTTACTTTTCACATCATCTACACAACCTACCCAATTTGCATTTGTATAAGAACTCAGAGAAAAATCACTATCCTTTAGATACCACAAACCATATTCCAGAGTGCCTTTTTGATGCAGAGGAAGGGATAACACTATGTTTTCAATCCCAACTCCTAGGCCTTCTTCAATTCTTCCTTATAGGTACTCATTTGGACATCCAATCTTGGTCTCTTCATGGGATGCTATATGGTCTACATCCATACACCTTGAGTTTGGAATTATAAGGGCTTGGATATGATCCAACATGTGACACAAAGACATTCCAAGACATTCCTCTACATCAATTTCAAGTATTTGAATATCCTCTTTACTACTGCAACATGTCTCTCTAGGATATTCTTGAAATCTGGCCACAAGACAAATTGCATGCATGATATCTGGTCTAGTAGTAGTTAGGTATAGCAGTTCTCCAATCATTGATCTATACTTGCTCTGATCATCCTTAGGAGATTCATCATTCTTACTCAACTTATAACCAGTAACCATGGGGGTACATACTGGTTTGGGGGTACATACCAGTTTAGAATCTTCAATTCAATTTTTTTTCAACATTTCCTTGACATACTTTGATTGTGAAATGAATATACCTTTTTTCTGTCTGATTGATTTGTAGTCCAAGGAAGAAATTCATCTCCCCAAACATTGGCATTTCAAACTTATTTTGCATCTCTTCTACAAATCTCTTGCACATCACTTCATTTCATCCAAAGATTATATCATAAACATACACAACCACAATCAAGATTTGATATTTTTCAATTTTGAAATAAATATTACTATTTGTGGTACCTTTATTGAATTATTGTTGTAAAAAGTACCTATCCAATCTTGCATACCAAGCTTTGGGAGCTTTCTTTAGTCCATAAAGTTCCTTCTTCAATCTACATACCATATTCGGTTTGTCTGATAATTGAAATCTTTCCAGTTGTTCAATGTATACCTCTTCTTCTAACTCATCATTCAAGAAAGTAGACTTCACATCCATTGGATAAAATTTGAAATCCTTATGTGTTGCAAAAGCCAAAAAAATATTGATAGATTCCATTCTTGCCACCATAGCTAATGTCTCCTCAAAATCTATTCCTTCTACTTGTGAGTAGCCCTTACACACAAGCCTTGACTTGTTTCTTACTACTTCTCCATTCTCATTCACTTTGTTTTGGAATACCCCACCTAGTTCCAACTACATTTTTTTTGTTGGTCTTGGGACAAGTTACCAAGTCTAATTTTTCTCAATCTGCATTAGTTCTTCTTCCATAACCTTGATCCAATACTCATCCTTGCATACTTCAATCACTGTTTTAGGTTCAACTTTAGAGAGTAAACATAGATTTACCTATTCTTCATCCATAACATATTTTCTCCTTGTTAAAACATCTTTTCTCTTGTCACCAATGATATGATCTTCAAAATGATTCTTCTACACATACTTAGGAGTCTTAGGGATCCCTTTCAGAGCTTCTTCTTCTTCTTCAATCTGAACCTTTTTTTCCTTACCTTCATCTCTATCATTTTCTCAGCAAGAGGACTCATCTAATTCATATCCATCTATCACCACTGAGTTCTTCTTTAAGTATTCATCCAATTTGACACTTGAACTCTCAACAATCTTCTTCACTCTCTTGTTGTAGCACTATTAAGCTTTGCTTCTAGTAGAATATCCAAGGAAGATACCTTCATTAGATCTTGTATCAAAATTTCCTAAGTTTTCTTCATCTCTTTTGATATAGTATTTTCTTCCAAAAACTCTGAAGTATTTAACAGTAGGGATCCTTCTATACCACAACTTATAGGGAGCCTTTGCACTGTTCACTCTTGCTTGTACTATGTTAAGTATGTAGATTGTAGTATGAATTTTTGCTTCTCTCCAGTAGACTTTCAATAGATTTGTCTCTTTCATCATTGTTCTTACAACTTCTTGAACAATAATGTTCTTCCTTTCAATCACTCCATTCTAGTGAGGAGTCCTAGGGTAGATAAATGCCTCTTTATTCCATGATTCTCACAAAAACTGTTAAAATCATTGGAGGTGAATTATCCACCTTTGTTAGACCTCAAACATTTGACTTTCATATCCATTTAATTTTCAACCATAAATTTGAATGCTTTAAACTTATCTAGAGCTTTTGATTTTTTTTTAGAAAAGTAACCCAAGTCATTCTAGAGTAATAATCAATTAATAGAGTGAAATGCCCGTCACCTTGAAAAATTCTTACTCTAGTAGGACCACAAAGATTTGTATGCACTAGCTCCATGAGGCATATGTTGCATGTAATATTTCCAATTTAATAAAGATTCATATTTTTAGAATACTTTCTTGTGTTATTTCTGTTGTGTTGACTCTAAGCTACATGGTTTGGACTGCTCTTTCTAAACCCTCCATCCATGGCTGCACCAAGTGGTATTAGAGAAATTTTGTGAGTCCTAAAGGCATTCCTTGTGATGAATAGATCACTGACTTGAGGCAAACTGCATGCATTTTCAATTGATCACCAACTGTGAAGTAGTTGAAAGACTTGTAGTCAGATCATCAAATTGAGGAAATTATACTAGATTCAAGGGCAAAGATGTCACCGAGGAGAGATCCTACTATGGAAAATGTTGCTGGAAGAATGTATGAGATTTATTGTGTTATTTCCATTGTGTTGACTCTAAGTTGTACTATTTGGACTATTCTTTCTAAACCCTCCATCTCTGGCTGCACCACCTAGGCATCATCTCCTCACTTGATAATAAGTTATATGTCCTAAAATATTTGTAATAAATTGATTCCGATCTTATTGGCCAACTAGAGTCCATGGGTGAATGATTCATACTCTACTATGTTATTAGAATAATTGAGATATAGCTAGTAAGTTTATAGGATCTTGTCATTGCTTGAGAAAATCAGACATACATCAAATTTGACTCCAAATTGGGACTTAACATTGTTAAATTAAAGTTTCCACATCTTGATTGAATATTTAAATTTTCTTCAATCATCTACAAGATAAGAAATTACTCCTAATGAATGATGTATGTTCCTAAACATGTCTCCTTAAATAGTCCATAGGTATCATTGTCTTTGCTATCTATTGTCGATATTCATCAGGTTCTTCATTTGGAATCTATTTAGCAAGGTGATTTTCTTCATAAGTCTCCATAGATGAGAGTTAATCCTTGACCATGAAAGATTAATTGGACTCCATAGGGATCAAGGGTTTAAGATTCACATTTAGTGGCTTGGAAGGGATCTTTATCTATGTCCCATATGTAGCCTTCAATATCATATAATAATAGTCCAAGGATATGTAGCTCCCTATTTTAGTAGTAAATTACCCACACATGCATATGCTTAAACTAATAGAGAGTTTTACTATGGATATATCTTAGATGACCTCAACATTGAGGTGATCATATAGAGATAGAGGCATTTTTTTAGGCTTACTAAGGAATTAACATGGTTTGCATCAAGTAGGATTACCCCCTTCGTGAAAGGTTCATAGTTCAATCCCAAGGCAACAAATAATTTCTCAGGAATTACAAAAGGTAATTGAATTAGATTCCACCACAAGACTATGAATTACTATCTTTGTCCACCAAAGGTAAAATATTTAGGGTTAACCTTACCTCATTTCTTGTAATTTGTAGAACCATGGGTTACTTCTAACTCCCTTCCAATGTGTCATCTACTTGGTTTCTTTGTTTTCTAGATGCCTTTTACATGTATGATGCATCTTATTGTAACTTAATATTCTCTAGGATGAAGAGAATATAATAGAGAAACAAAATAATTATGAACTTAATGTATTTGATTAGCAATATTAAAAGAGCTTACTAACTATATTAGTTTCCACACATTAGGTTTCCAATACACCTTTAAATTTTCAACTAGAGGATAAGCTATTTTAGTTTTCCTTAAAGTGAGATCTAGTGGTCTAGTTGTTTGAGATCACTTAACTTGGTCCTACATAGTGGGTTAGGCTTGGAGGTAGATTCTATCTATAATATTCCAAACACAAGATCCTCCTTCACCTTCTAGGTACTCAAAAGAGACTATTATCCTTGAGCTTTCTTTTTGATTTATCTCTTTTTAGCTATAGTGAAGTGGTCAATTAGAAACATGGTATTTTGGAGGTAGAAACTAGTTCATTTAGTGTGCAAGTCTTTCACTCTTCCCAAGTCATTAGGGTTTGCTCCTAAGTAGATAGATTTGGTCCCATTGGCATATTTTACATTTTATTATCTAGGTTGTTGCTATTAGCTTGATCGAGTAGAGGGATGACTTGTACTTGGTTTCTCTAAGGGCATGTAGTGGAGGTATGTGGCAATAAGCATGGATAACACCATAGACAAATGTTTCTTCTACATAATTATTTTATATTATATTCAATTCCTTAATAGGGTTATACAAAATTTGTTGAAGAGGGAGCTCGATAAGGACTAGTTGGTTCTAGGGTTGATTAGGATATCAATTAAGTTGAAATGGGGGCCTTTGTTGATATTTATTATTATTTTGAAGGAATTTATAGTCCCAAACTATGTAGATAAGGGAATTACCTAGTTGGGTGTGTCAGCCTTTAGAAATTATGCTGTATTTTGAGAGTGATCACCTCATGAGTCATATTACTAAATAAACTATATTTTTTCATGTTCACTAGAGACTGATGGCTTAGTAAAATGATACTTTAGGGTTGAATTTTATATTGGGTTTGGGATAGAATTCATGTACTGTTGAAAGGTTCTAAATTCAACTCTTGAAGTTGGTTGGTAAGGAGTTTGTATATTTTTGAATAATGACATAGGGGGCCAAGAGGCTAATCTCACTATTTGGATTTACTAATTCTTAGCGGTGTTGGTTGTCATAGGAATTTGTAGAGAATTTCCTCCTTTGGAATTAACCATCATAGTAACCTTAGATTTTATTTATTTTTGAAAAAAAATATAAGCCATACCTCATGGGGGTCAAACCTCCAACATAATCCTTTTCCAAATGTTTTACATTTTTTATTGAAGTCATTAGGTGTCTCCATAGGGCCTGTTTTGATAGTCTTGACTTGCTTGAGTAGGGATGTAAAATCTCCATTTTATTTGAATTTATTGATTGTGGCTTAGCCCAACTAATTTTAATTTCCAATTGGGAAGGATACTAATGATTGGTACCAATCTAGATATTTTCCTTTGAATGATGCAACTAAATATTATAACAATACTTTCCCTAGCAATAATGTGCACCATACATTGGTAAACTATATTGTGTAAGTGTTTTAGGTGTGTAGATGAATCTTTCCATATAAAATGTGGGAGATAACATAAGGGATTATTTGGGATGCCCCATATGGTAGGGGGAACACAAGGTGTAAGAGGAACTCCAACATTCCACGTAAGGAAAATCCTTGTCGATTTTTGGGCAACCATGAGAGGATTAACTTGTAGAGTCTACAACTGAGATTGGGACATAGGTTGAATTGTCTTCATCTTGGGATGAAAACAAGGGGTTATACTAAGATATGAAGGTTGGATTTTACTGTAGGCCTAGTAGAAGTTGTAAGGGTAATATAATTTTGAGTTATTTTAGACAAAGTAACCAAGTGATGCTATAAAGATTGAATAAGAAGAAGATAAATATCTCACCCAAATCTTGATCTATAATGGGTTTAAGTTCCATTGGGCATGCTAGAAAATTATTGTTGCTCAAATAATATAGCCACCCATTGGAATGGTTGGGTGCACTCAATATAGGCGCCTCATATGGAGGAAACTAGACTGTAAGTGTGGGAATTGAATCATAAGGTAACCTCTAGGGTTGAAAGGACGACTCCTTATAGATATGTAATCAACTCTTTATGGTCGTTCAAGGAGGAAAAAAGAGAAGAGAAGAATGCATCAATTCAAATCCTATATTAAGGTGGTGTCACACCAATAATATAATTTTCATTAATAATCATTGATACACATTAAGCACATGAATCATTGATCAATGAGAACATGCTATAGGTGCATCTTAGTATACATGGATTGTAACATGACAATTGTTCTACAAAGATAAATTCTCAAAGTTTTACCTTCAAGTAAATAAACTAGGTACAGTTCCCAATGCAGTAAAAAAATTTCTTCCAAGAGAGGATTACTGAGCACATATAATACAACAATATTTCCAAATATTGATTTCATTCATAATATAAACATTTACATCTTTTCAAAGATGGATTACAATTAAAACATACATAGTTTTCTAAGATTCCTTTGGTAGTAGATGTACAACGATCTGAGAAGATTACCTCAAACCTTGGTTGCCAACTGAAGAGGGGAATCATCACTCAAGTGATTTTCTTCCAACCACATAATTTTATGCAGTCCCCCACACATCTACCACATAGGGTAAGATGGCCCTCCCTTCAATGAAGAAGTTGGTTTGATAACCTCATAACTATTGCCTATGTGAACTCAATGTTGTGCCCTACATAACTAGAGCTTGTATACATCCTAACTTGTATGGAAATCATGAACTAGCATGCATAAAAGGTACACAATGAACTTGATAGTGTAGCCAATGGAAAATTACACTACTTTGGCCAAAGTTTCATATAAAATGTCATCCTAGATCACATACACTTCCCTAGCTTGATTTGTCTCAAGATCATTTATACACTTTGCATAGGTAATCCCTTCATGAGGTAATATTTAACCATAGGAACAAACTATTCCTCTTATGTTATAACATATCTACTAGGTGGATTCCTACACATAAGCTATTTCCAATGTAATATTAACTAATCCCATTAAAAACCTATGAACTACCTATAGTTCGGGTTCCATAAATAATTTTATAACAAATTACTTCATAACTACATAAGCATCTTCATTTCCTAGTATATAATACTAATGAACATAATCACTCCTTAATACAAAGTATGTACAAACACTTCAAATAAAGCTTCACACAAAAATGGAGTATAATATAGTTCCTTCCAATACCAAATAAATAAATATAATTCTTCCCTATTCTATCAAATCAAGGAGTTACCACATGATCAAACAATAACATTTAATCTTTCCAAAGCATACATAGAGATAAAGAATAGATTCAATCATGCCTGAAATACGTTAATCCAATTGAATGAGATGACTCCTAGTTCAATACCTCTAAGAACAATTCTTCCAATCCTCTAATAAAAATACCTCTCAAACACTATCCTCACAATTAAATCACCTCACAATGATAACTCTTAGCAAGAACAAGCAGGTAAAATGTAATAGAATGGAAGTGAATTCAGTGTCCAAATGAGGTGAAGGATGCCTCTATTTATACAAAAATATGAGCCATCATAGCCTAAAAAATAGTTAATAAATATGACACTTCTCAACTCATCTTAAATTAATTCAGCAATAAAAATAGAATGGTGGCAGAGTTTAAACTCAATACTCAACAAAACAGAACAACAGGTTGATTCCCTTTATGCCATCAACACATCAAGAGCAATTCATATTTGCATATGTTTAAAAATAGAAAATTGACTTGTAGGAAAAAAGACTTCTATTTTGTTTATGCAATTCATAAGTTGGTGCCACCAAAACACCTCATTCCCTATTAATTTGGTCGTTGTCATTACATAGAAGAATAAGTCTTATTCTCACCTTCGCGTTTAAAGCTTTTGACTTGGTCTTTGTTTTACATTCAACACTTAACAAAGGTGTCGACTACATTTAAAGCATTGCATATCGACTTCCAATCATGTGGAAATCTCTTCTTCCTTTGCATTTACACACATTATTCATTGATATTTATATTTACATCATAAGCTATGTTTATTTGCTATGTTATATGCGTTGAAAGCAATATTCCATGGCACGGATTTATAATACATATATGCACTATATTTTATCAATGATATCAATACTTATATGTGCTTTGTAAGGACAATGCTATTGATACTTTCATTTGAGCGCTTCACAATATATATTAACATGTATCTATATATGTATATATATATGTGTGTGTATATATTCACCAACAACAATCACAATAATAAACCATTTGATATTCGAATTCATATTTCCATGCTATCATTTATAAAAATAATATTATATGTATATACTTATATACATATGTACTTATGCATACATATATCGATATACATGTATGGATGTCCCATTATGTCGATACATATATGTATGTCAATGTGTGTATATATGCATATATCACATATATACAGTTACTTATACAATCAATCACATATACTTTCCAACTTATTGATAGTCACATATACATTCAATGTATATATCCACATATATACATGTCTATTTGTCCATTTGATACCCTCATGCCCATGAGAAATATGTCCATGAGTATGCGTAGGTATGTCTACTATAGTATACTCATGTACGTATTAACTCATGTGCATGGGCTTATTGTTGACATGCATATGTATACATATATATACATTCTATGTATATTTTTCTAATCAATTACATAAAAACATATAAGAAGAACTTACACATACCAAGCACTTAACAAAAATCAAAACACTCTCAATTGAGATCACAACCTATCTAATACATGAACAAACTAAACTAAGGAATGACTTATCAATTCCTGAAACTACGACTTGAATTAACCATTCTATATGTGAGTGTGTGCGAGTTCAGTTTAGGCCTTGTTAAGAGTTACCAGACCAAATCCTTCTCCTGAGTGATACTCCCCCTCTCTTCTGGAGGTTTGATCACTGTATCTGCATTCAACTTAACACATTTGTAATAGTAGTTAGCTGTTCACAATACCATCATTTGCATCATATAATTCATCATTAGAATATCAAATTCAATCAACATTCTTTCTACATTTTCATTTCAATATAACAATAAAACAATTTAAAATTCATTCTTTACTTTCCCAATGATACAATTAAACAAAGTATAAGCACATGAGTTCTAATTAAAATTGGAAACACATTCATATATTTAATATTTTAACCAATCATAGTAATAGTAAATAGGTAAACGTAAAACGGGGTGTAATATATCCCCCCCTTGTGAATCATTGTCCCTGATGATTTTATGTAGCAAACATAGAATAACAAACACAACATTTTTTTTCAAGCATTAACAAAAGAATGAAAGACATGTGGAAAATTTTGTTCAATTTGTACATAGTCTTCCTAAGTGGCATAATTTTCTGCATACCGGTCCCATTGTACTTTGCACTGCAAAACCTCCCTATTACGCAAGTGAAGCTTATGTGTTTCAAGCACTTTGAGAGGCTCAATTGTTACCACTTCGGGGTCCTGTACCTGTAAATCATTCCAATCAATTACATGATTATCACTTGGTATATAATTCTTTAGTTATGAGATGTGAAATATGATGCATTCAAGCAAGAGTTGGTGGCAACACAATTTGACAAGCAACAAGATTTACTTCCTTAAGGACCTCAAAAGGACCAACATAACGCGGGGCTAGTTTGGATGACTTTGCAAACTTGATAGCAATTTTATGAGACTTTACCATTAACAACACCTTCTCACCTACAACAAAATTCCTAGGTACTCTTTTAGAATCAACATAGCTTTTCTGCCTATCATTGGCTTTAGCCAACCTTTGCTTAATAAACCTAACTTGTTCCTCCATTTCTTAAAACATCTCTTGCCCAAGACTCACCCTATCCTCAAGTTTATCCCAAATTATAGGGTTTTGACACTTTTGGCCATACAATGCTTCAAAAGGAGCCATCTTAATTATAGAATGATAGGAATTGTTGTATGAAAATTTCACCAAAGGAAAATAATCTTCCCACTTGTATTGTTGATCCATACAATACATCCTAAATAGGTATTCTAATATTTGGTATACTCTTTCCATTTGTCCATCCATTTCTGGATGATACGCTGAACTTATATTTAACTAAGTTCCAAGTGACAAAAATAAGGTTTTCTAAAACCTTGAGGTCACACGAGCATTCCTATCTAAGATAATCTTCTCAGGAATTCCATGTATCCTAAATACTTCTTGAATGAATTTTTGAGCTATTACTGGAGCTCCATCCGTCAAATTTCTAGGTATGAAATGCACTACATTAGTGAGCTTTTCCACCACCACTAGAATGGCATTGTGCTTATTCCTTGACATATGTAATCCTTGCACAAAGTCCATACTAATAATTGGCCACTTAATTTCAGGTACATCATGTGGATACAATAGTCTTGTAGGGTGATGATGTTCAACCTTCACTCTTTGGCACAAATCTTGCAGCATCTCCTTTCATCCCTTTCCAAAAATATAACAGCTTCACATCAGGGAACATTTTTTTCACTCTAGGATGTCCAGAGTATGGTGCTTCATGAACATCTTTCCACACAAGATTCCTTAACTCTTCAGAGTTAGGTATATATATTATTTCTTTAAACCTAAGTAATCCATTGGGTTCAAAGTGATATACCTCATACCTTGCATTTTGTGAATTTTCTATGAGTGTTTGCTTAACTTGTCCATAGTACTCATCATCTTTGACTTTTGCAACACTTAGACTTTCAAGTCAGTTTGGATTGTCACCATTGAGGCGATATGTCTTCTACGACTTAAGACATTGAAAACTTGATTCATAATCTGATATCAACTCTAACCATCTTCTTTGTTGTATATTTAGATTGGGTTGGGTGAATAGATAATTCAAACCATGATGATCGATTTTCAACTCAAAAGGATTTCCTAACAAATAGTGCCTCCACATCTGTAATGCATGAACCACTACTGCTAACTCTAAATCATGCGATGCATAATTTTTCTCATATGGCTTCAACTTTCTTGATTCATAAGCTATAACTTGCCCTTATTGAAACAAGACTCCTCCTAAGCCTTTACCCGATGCATCCATGACAAAAGTGAAGTTTCCTTCAGGATTTGGTACCTTTAAAATTGGAGCAGTAGTCAACTTCTCCTTGAGTAGACAAAATGCTACTTGGAATTTTTTGATCCACTCAAATTTTTTCCCATTCCTCTACAATGAAGTAATAGGAAAGGCTATACTAGAAAATTTTGCCACAAAATTAAGATAGTAGCCTACCAAACCCATAAAGATCCTAATTTTAGGTAAATTTTTAGGCATTGGCCATTTTAATACTGCCTTTATTTTGGTTGGATTAACTGAAATTCCATTTGCTGAAATCACATGACCTAAGTACCACACTTTCTCTTGATAGAAGGTACATTTAGAGAGTTTCCCATATAACTTATGTTCTCTTAACCGTTGGAGAACTATCTCTAAATGCTTGCAATGATACTCCTCATTGTTGGAATAAATTAGGATATCATCCAAGAAAACCAAAACAAACTTATTTAGGCAATCCCTAAACACGTTGTTCATTAGGCTCATAAATGCTGCAGGTGCATTAGTAAGTTTGAATGGTAGGACTCTAAACTCATAATGCCCATATCTGGTCCTAAAGGAAATTTTGAAGATGTCTTCATATTTGATCCTCAGTTGGTGGTATCTTGATGACAAATCAATTTTTGAAAACACAATTGCTCCTTGCATTTAATCGAAGAGATCATCAATGTGTGGCAACAAATACTTGCTCTTTATCATAGATTTATTAAGCATTCGACAATCTATGCATAAGCATAGTGTACCATCCTTCTTTACAAAGATCACTGGCGCTCCCCAAGGTCAAACACTGAGGCTTATCAATCCTTTAGATATCAACTCTTCTAGTTGTGCCTTAAGCTCCATTAACTCTGTTGTTGTCATCCGATAAGGCACTTTGGAAACATGCTTCGATCTTGGTACAAGGTCAATGGAGAAATCAAATATCCTCTTGGGCAGTAATCCAGGTTGCTCCTTTGGAAATACATCTACAAAATAGGATAGGATATTTTTCCATATCCATCTCTCTAGTTTCCATCATTTCACCTTCTTCTACCTCTTGGTTGTCTTGAGAAATGAATTCCTTATATTCCTTAATATTTTCCATCTTTATTGCATAGAGCTTACATCCTTTCTTCTTGGCCCTATGTAATTGGATGGCAAAGATTTGACGCAACTTGATTTCCCTAGGTGTCCCTTGCAATGTCACCCAGTTTCTTGGATCGTTTAAGCACTCTACAATTTTGGCATGACAATCTACTTTGGATTTATGATTCCAAAGCTAGTTCATTCCTAGGATGACATCATAGGATCCTAAGGGTGCTACATATAGGTTCACCTTAGTTGAGAAACAAGGAAGTTCAACCTTAGCTTCGAACAAGAATTGTTCCATCGTTGCTCTTGTTTGGTTTGCATATTCAACAACCCAAGATTTTTCCATGTAACCAAATTTCCTAGATATTTGATTTGCTACTCTAGGTGAAATAAAGTTTTCAATTGCTCCAATATCTATAAGTATGGAAATAGGCATACCAAATAAAATACCTGGATTTTCCACTGGAGTAATTTGGTACTCATTGACTGACATGTCCCCTTGCTTAAGATTTTGGAAATTAGTAAGCTTTTGGTTGAAAAAGAGTTGGGGTAACCACCTTTTCCATAATATATCCACAAACTCATCCCTAGTTAGCTTCAAAGAACTAAGTTCGAGTTCCATTTTCTTGTTCATCCACTAGTTAGAGGCTTCTCCCGCTAACTGATAGGCTCCCCAAACAACCTTGGTAACTTCAAAATGGTTTCTTATCTCAAAGTATTTTTCCATCTATATCAACCAAGCCTCAACTTCTTCCCCGTTGGTACTCCCTTCAAATTTTGGTGGGGTGATTTTCCTCATGTCTCTTGAAAGTTCTGTTGCCAACCGCTTTCTACTGGTTCCTTCAGATCGAGAGTGAGTATTCTCATTCTCATGCTCGTGAGTTTGAGTGTGGTCATGGGAATTTCCCCCCTCATCCTCATTATTGGGTATCTCCTCTTCATTATTAATTGGAACTTCTTCCTCCACTCTATCTTTCTCCCTTACTTCTTGCTCAAGATTCCCCAACCTTGCATTGGTTTCATGAATGATAGCCAAAATTTGATCCAATTTAGCTTTAGCACCCTCTGGAACTTGGACGACTTATTTGTTTCCCTCTAGGATTAGTCCTTGTTCTCGCCATCCTTTGCAAGAAAAGGTCACACCTGAAGGTTCATCTTTATTAGATTCTATTATGTTTACACAACTTATGGAAAGCATTTAAATGAGCATTCATTCTCACATAAAAGAAATTTTCACATAAATTTGAACACAATTTTTTGATAAACATATCACTTTTATTTATTCATAAGGATCTCAATATCCTTTCATTTACATAGAATGAATATTCAAATAGTCGAGAGGAAATCATCCCTTAGATTCACTCTTAGATACACAACTCAATGGGGTATACCCCTCAAATTTTTGTTCATCTCTCAATTGCTCTTCTCTATCCAAAAAGGGGTAGTAACCTTCATATTTATCTCCTGACACATAGTTACGAGGAACATATCCCTGAGATTCATTACTTGAGGAAATTACAATCACTTTCGATAAGGGAAGAACTTGAGGGTCCCTAAATATTAATGCAGGACCGATGCTACATTTTGAGGGAATATCCGTGGAAAGTGACAAAGAGTCAGACTTTGCTAGTGAGACTGGAGGTAAATAGTTGAAGTTGGCTTCCTCCCTCATCCTTCTCTTCACTTGACTAATTTGAGAGAGAGTGTGACTGATTGTCTCAATATCACTTAATCGAACAACATTTTCGTAGTTGGTTCCCTCTATCATAAGAACAATGGCCTCTTTTTCCTTCTTGGCTTTTAGATAACACTCATTCTTGATTACTAACTTTCTTGCAATTAACATGAGACACACCATCTTGACAAAAGAATTCCAAAACATTAGTTAATGTTGGATGGAAACTATGGCGAGCACAAGGTTCCAGAGCTAAACCTGGTAGCTCTGATACCACGTGTAACATGCCAATTTTTCTACAAAGATAAATTCTCTAAGTTTTAACTTCAGGTAAATAAACTAGGTACATTTCCCAATGTAATAATTTTTTTTCTTCCAAGAGATATTTAATGAGAACATATAACACAACAATATTTCCAAACATTGATTTCATTCATAATGTAAACATTTACATCTTTTCAAAGATGGATTACAATTAAAACATACATAGATCTTCTACGCTTCCTTCGATAATAGATGTACAACGATTCAGGAAGATTCCCTTAAACCTTGGCTACCAACTAAAGAGGGGAAGCATCACTCAAGCAGTTTTTTGCCAACCAAGAACTTTAATGTGGCCCCCCCATACATCTACCACATAGGGTAAGATGGCCCTCCCTTCAACGAAGAAGTTGGTTTGATAACCTCATAACTGTGGCCTATCTGAACTCAATGTTGTGCCCTACATGACTAGAACTTGTATACATCCTAACTTGTATGGAAATCATGAAATAGCATGCATAAAAGGTACACAGTGAAATTGATAGTGTAACTAGTGGAAAATTACACTATTGTGGCCAAAGTTTCATATAAAAAGTCACCCTAGATCACATACACTTCCCTAGCTTCATTTGTCTCAAGATCATTTGTACACTATGCTTAGGTAATCCCTTCATGAGGTAATCTTTAACCACAAGAACAACCTATTCCTCTTATGTTTATAACATATCTACTAAGTAGATTCCTACACATAGTCTATTTCCAACGTAAGATTAACTAATCCCATTAGAAACCTATGAACTACCTATAGTTTAGGTTCCACAATTTTTTTTGTAACAAATTACTTCATAGCTACTTGAGCATCTTCATTTCCTAGTATATAATACTAATGAACACAATCACTCCTTAATACAAAGTATGTACAAACACTTCAAATAAAGCTTCACACAAAAATGGAGTATAATATAGTTCCTTCCAATTCCAAAGAAATAAACATAATTCTTCCCTATTCTAGCAAATCAAGGAGTTACCACACAATCAAGCAATAACATTCAATATTTCCAAAGCATACATAGAAATAAAGAATAGATTCAATCATGCTTGTAATACGCTAATCCAATTGAATTAGCTGACTCCTAGTTCAATGCCTCCAAGAACAATTCTTCCAATCCTCCAATGAAAATATCTCTCAAACACTATCCTCACAATTAACTCACCTCACAATGATAACTCTCGGCAAGAACAAGCAGGTAAAATGTAGCAAAATGGAAGCGAATTCAACATCCAAATGAGGTGAAGGATGCCTCTATTTATACAAAAATATGAGACATCACAACCTACAAACTAGTTAAGCAATATGACACTTCTCAACCCAGCTTAATCGACTCAACAATAAAAATAGAATGGTGGTAGAGTTTAAACTCAATACTCAGCAAAACATAATCGCAGGTCGATTCCCTTCATGCCATCAACACGTTGACCAATTCATATTTGTAGATGTTTAAAAACAACAAATTGACTTGTAGGAAAAAAGAATTCTATTTGGCATAAACAATTCATAAGTTGGCGACACCAAAATGCCTCATTACCTATTAATTTGGTCATTGTCATTACACAAAAGAATAAATCTCATTCTCACCTCTGCATTTAAAGTTTTTGACTTGGTCTTTGTTTTATATTCAACACTTAACAAAGGTGTCAACTACATTTAAAGCATTGCATATCGTCTTTCAAGCATGTGGAAATCTCTTCTTTTGCATTTACACACATTATTCATTGCTATTTATATTTACATCATAAGCTATGTTTATTTGCTATGTTATATGCGTTGAAAGAAATATTCCATGACACAGGTTTATAACACATATATGTGCTATGTTTTATCAATGCTATAAATACTTATTTGTGCTTTGTAAAGACAATGCTAATGATACTTTCATTTGAGCGCTTCACAAAATATAATAACATGTATCTATATGTATATATTACTACATATCTATGTGTGGATATATATATTCACCAGCAACAATCATAATAATAAACCATTCAATATTCAAATGTATATTTCCATGCTATCATTTATAAAAATAATATTATACGTATATACTTATATACATATGTACATATACATATACATGTATCGATATATGTGTATGGATGTCCCATTGTGTCGATACATATATGTATGTCAATGTGTGTATATGTGTATATATATGCATATATCACATATATATATTTACTTATACAATCAATCACATATACTTGCTAACTTATTGATAGTCACATATACATTCGATGTATATATCCATACATATATACATATCTATTTGTCCATTTGATACCCTCATGCCCATGAGCAATCTGTCTATGAGTATGCATAGGTACATCTACCATCGTATATTCATGTACGTATTAACTCATGTGCATGGGCTTATCGTTGACATGCATATGTATACATATATATACATTCTATGTATATATTTCTAATCGATTACATAAAAACATATAAGAAAGAACTTACACATACCAAGCACTTAACACAAATCAAAATACTTTCAATTGAGATCACAACCTATCTAATAAATGAACAAACCAAACTGAGGAATGACTTATCAATTCCTGAAACTATGACTTGACTTAACCATTCTATATGTGAGTGTGTGAGAGTTTAGTTTAGGCCTTGTTAAGGGTTACCAAACCAAATCCTTCTCCTGAGTGATACTCCCCCTCTCTTCTAGAGGCTTGATCTTTGTATCTGCATTCAACTTAACACATTTGCAATAGTAGTTAGTTGTTCACAATACCATCATTTGCATCATATAATTCATCATTACAATATCAAATTCAATCAACATTCTTTGTACATTTTCATTTCAATATAACATTAAATCAATTTAACATGCATTTTTTACTTTCCAATGATACAATTAAACGAAGTACAAGCACATGATTTCTAATCAAAATTGCAAACACATTCATATATTTAATATTTTAACCAATCATAGTAATAGTAAATAGGTAAATGTCGGGGTGTAACATGCATCAATTGAATAATCATTCCATAAAACAACACATCACCATAACAACATTAGTGATAGCGATTATATTAATGTTCCTAAAAATAAATGATCCTACATAGAAAACAAAGCTTGAATGTTCCTAGAACATGATACAAGATTAGATTGCCTACACTTAATAGATAATTGAAAAAATTCTATTAATAGATTCTTACATACTAGGCTTAATTACAAGCATGAGTATAGAAAAATCCATCTTGAACCCTAAGTAAGCAACTTTATACAAAATTAGGGGAAAAAGGAGAGAAAGAAGGTGGAAGACAATGGGATAAACAAAAAGGGATAAAAATTCCCACAGATCCTAAAGAAGTTAGTTGTAACTCAATGCAACCTAAAATTGCTACTCATGGGGCTATCTATATTAGTTTTGTAATAAAATGAGATTATGTCTTGATAAGAAGGAGGTATTTTCCACGTCGTGTCAAAATATGATATTGCTATCAAGATTCAACCGTGTAGTTTTCGAGTCAAACTCATTGACCCATGTTTCATGAGCAGTGGTTCACAAGAATCCATCTCTCATTATATGAATGGTCCACTTAACACTCATTGGATCTAGGTGATGCTCACAAAGGTGAAGCACTGGGCTTTACCGGGAGGCCACCCATACTAGTACTACTCCAGCTCAAGCATGCTTAACCATATGAGTCTTCCCCAAGGTTAAGTCCACTCAGCTTGCAACCCCATTTGCAAAACCTTCAACAAGTAGTGTTCCTTATAAACCATTCATTATAGAGCCCCTTTAGCTCATATAGAAATTATGTCTTGTTGAATTAAACGAAAAAGGATGGCCGTAGGTGTGATTTGCAGGACTAGCTGGTTCCTTTACTGCATTGCAAGCAAGTTGTAGTTTAAGTTCAAACTCTACCATATGATAAGTAGACAAACCATGAATAAATGTAGGTGGGATCAAATTGGGTCATCCTTATCTTGGATCTCCTTTTTCACAAGGACCTGCTAAACTTATAGCATGAGTAATGGCTACCAACCTGTATCCTTTGGTAGGTAAATGACCACATTTACCTTGAGGCCATGGCTGTGAAATACATTTGAAAGACATGGCATGTCTGATGATATATCATTGAATGCTTTGTGTACACATATTTTCCAGACTAGGTCCCCCCTTGATGGAATAACCAACAAGAAGTATAAGATGTTCCCAAGAAGAACTTAGTTCTGATCTCTTTTTAGCCGTTGGAGTAGAGATGAATGACTGGCAAGAATTGGAGGCATAAAAGGTGGTCCATGATCAATTAGATCTATCAATTGTAGTTATAAAGGATTATAAAAGAGATCAAAATACCAGATAACTTACTGTGGCAGCAATACACTAAATTGAAAAAAAACATTTTACTAGTGTTAGCCTGGAATAAGGTGTTAACCAAAGCATAAAGCTGTCTGTCATTATTAGTCCCGCTTATTTATAGGCGGAGATTAATGTTTTCGAGTAGATGATTTTGAGCATTAAGGCATCCGAGAATTCTCCGAGAAACAATGATTTTGAGCATTAAGACATCTGGGAATTCCCGGGAAACGATGATATAAAGCTTTATTCTATGGTTTGTAACATTTTTTTTATACAAACTGAATTTCTTGTTGGTTTTTGCAATTTTCTGATCCCAATAGTTTTTTCATTTTACATTTTGAAATTCTGAGCCCAGCGAATCATAAACGGAGGGAGCGAAATATTTGCTTCAGTTTGTAATGTTTTTTTTCTGTGGACGTGTCTTAGTTGTGGCGTACCTGTGAGCGAGCAGGTGGCGTTGTTGGAAGCAGTCATATAGCTTGTTTCTGCAATGAATCTAACCGACGATTAGGGTTAGGTGGCATTCTTCATGACCTAGATTACATGTCTTGTGTCTGCTACGAGATTTTGCATATAACAAAAAACCCATTTTGCAAATCTCATTTATAAACTGTGGTGGAAGAATTAGGAAGACTGTTGTCGAGGGTACTTGGAAGAGTTTGGTGTTGCTAACAGATCTGTCTGTTTTGAAACAGTGCACCTTTCCCACTGATCATGAATGTAATGTCTTTTGCATATATGTCACCAGACTAGATTCAGGCTGAAAGTAAATTATACACCAGATTTTCTCTTTCTTTGTTTTTCTTGCAAAAAAACGTAAAATCAATGATAGGGTAAACTATATGATTTTTTAACCCGTGAGACCAGATTTCTTTGACGCATTTTTCCGAACATTTACTACCTTTTCTATGCTATTTCAAGCGTCCATAGCTTGTTCGAAAGCATCTGTTTTAGTCTTTAAGCCATGGCAGCAAGGAACAGAACTGTTTGCTAAATTGCTTTGGTAGAGATGTATAGAAAATATGGTAGCATAGACAAAGCAACGAGCTGTTTGGGAAAATGTATCAAATAAATGTGGTCTCGGTGATGGAATGCCATGGAAAGCAACGGAGTGCATTTGCTTCTGGAAGAATGTCATACTTTCCTTTCGAATTTAGGGCATACATCTCTTTAAAGCATTCTGTCAAACAGTTCACATGCCTTGTCTACATTTCCACATTTTGCATACATGTCTACCAGGACAGTCGCAATTACAATAACTGACAAAATTCCTCTATCCTTTATGTTTTGATGCATCTCCATACCCTGATACAAAGCTCCCAGTTTGGCACAGGCAAGGAGGATGCAAGCAAATGTTGTCGAGTCTGGTTTTACACCCGCAGATTGCATTTGCTTGAAAGTTTCTAAAGCCTTTTCAATAAATCCATTTTGTGCATAACCTGCAATCATTGCAGTCCATGAGATAACATCTCTTTGAGGCATTCTGTCAAACACTTCATGCGCCTTGTTTATGTCTACACATTTTGCAGGTTAGTAGTAAATAAACATTTTTTGGTTAATTTTTTTATCGAATTGAATTTTAGCATCTGCAGTAGAACATTCTGCAGTTTTCTTTTTCTCCAAGGAGCAACAAATTTAGATTTAAATTTTAATGATACAGTGCTCACTTTCTGGGGTTCATCATCACAGCCAGCTTTGTCTGCACTGAAATAAGAAAGTTCATCATTCAGTACCCATTTTTGTAATAACCCTTATTAGCATTAAGTTTTATATTTTGAGTGTTTTATAGTGTTTGGTTGAAGGTGACAGGATCAGACCGTTCAGTTATTATACTTCCTATATCTGTATTTGAACAATTCCATGGTGCGTTGGGTTAGTTTGTTGACATCACTCGAAGCCAAGGACTCACAGGAACAAGCAGTAGGCGAAGTGAAAACTAGGCATTTTTCAGAGTTATTAACAGTTTTCCTTAAAAATGATTTGCCTTCCTCGGTTGGGGAACTGGATTTTTTTATTTGACAGTGTGGCAATTTTAACCTTCCACCCAACTATTTGGACTGACCCATTTATTGAACTTTAATAGTTTTATGTTAGGCATTGCATATTGTTATTTGAACATTCTATAGTATTTTGTGTGCTATGCTTTTCTGTAATTTTCTTATGCCATAGAATCCTTTTGGATGTTGTATTTGTATCATGTATTAGGAATCACAATACCCCCAGTCGAAGAGAAAACAACAATGAATGGTGTTTATTACAGATGTGCTAGAGAAAACAAGAACAACTCATTTTCCCTTACTATACTATACTATGTGTGGTTAACGTGACACTATCATTTGGAAAGACTCTATCTTACAGAGCCAAAAAAGTATACTTCGAGCTAATTACGAAGTAACAGAAACATTCGTTGGCATTATCATGTTACTTTGCTAAGCACTTGAGAATGACAGAACGATTACAGAAGAATAAACTGCAAAAAACAAAAGCAACGATCAATGACCATTTAGTATTGTACAAAAAAGATAAATTTGGAGACTCATACCCTCGGTGCGTTTTTAGCCATTTTCCTTCCATGATACTACTTTGGAATTTTTCGGGCAGGGACTCATTGCAGACCGCAGTCAAGTTGTGAATCCACTCTAAAAGCAGAACAACTTGATCTTCTCTGATGGGAGAGGAAACTACAGGCAATCGAGCATTGGGGGGTTTTAGCTTGGGAATGTCCACTGCTCCAAGCATTCTTCCAAACAGTTCATTGCCTTGCTGCTATGGCTAAAAGCCTAAAACAGGTGCTTTCAAACAAGCTATGGATGCTTGAAAAAAATCCATGAAAGCATAATAGTAAGCAATAACATAGACAAGGCAATGAACTGTTTGAAAAAATGCCTCAAACAAATGTGATCTCATGGTGATGGAATGCCATGACAGGCCATAGACAAGGTAGTGAACTATTTGGAAAAATGCCTCAAAGAAATGTGGTCTCATAGTGATAGTGTCTTAATGCTTGTATCATTTGAGAAAACCACCGATCACGTTTGATGCTTCCATTCACGGTAGACTTGATCAAATTGAAGGCGTCAGTGAGTGCATTATCATGGACATATCGATGCCAATAGTAACATGTCTATTGAAAATCAGACAGAGGTATGGTCTTTGCATTTTGCTTAATAATGATAAATAATTTGACTTTGTTAGGCTTACATAATAATTTTTCTGCAACCTGTATGCATTTTTCTCAACGGGATTACCGAATGTATGAGGCAATTTGTGCAGAATCTTGAGGTATGGACACGATATATTCTAAAGCTTACCCTTTGATGTAGCATTCACACTTTGAAGCCCATTCATAGTGTTCAAAAATAACATGGCAGTGATAGAATGTGACTTGGCATATATGGTATTGGTGGTTGTAGCATTTCCTCTTTGTTTGCTTCTTTTGCAAAAAACTTAAGATCAACAAAGCCATTGTCTCCACCAAGACTCCTACAGTATATGTAGGCACTCCCTAATTAGAGAACAATATTTGCAGAGAAACATATTGCTAAGAGTTTCTAGATTACCTACATAGTTGTTTTTTATTCAAAATTTCAATTGAATTGCTTGATTCCTCAACAGGAACATGCACACAAAAGTATGGGCTTGCAATGCTTTGAGTAAATACAATTACATAGGTCACCTAGAAACTTTGAGCAACTATGTACTCACAGCAATATTTGAGAGGGATGATTATTCTCCCAAATATTTCATGCAGTTGGAAGCTCTAAAATTCTAAATGCATTATTTCTCTCTTCCAAATATGTAATTCTAAAGGAAATATTTGAGGGGAATTTAATGGTGGAAGAACTACAATGGAGTAAACAATAAAAGCATTGATTCCATTTAAGTGACAGCTATCCAGTGGTGCAGAAGAATTGATTGAGATGTCAAGTAAGGTTGTTCTAAATTGTAGAAGAGAATGAAAAACAGAAAGATTTCATGTAAAATTCAACAACAGCCATTATGGCCACGCAGCAAGAAGAGAACAGATTTTCTACCCACAAGTCTGCACACAAAATTGACAATGGTATGCAAGTTTTTCCATTTATTTCTATTCATATTTCAATAAGTTCCATTGCCAGCTATGGTTTATATTTTGTGTTTTACAGAGATAAAATTTCAATGTTTTTTTATTGTTGTGATGGTTTCCAAATTCATGGAATATTTAAATCTAGTTGTGAATTATAGCAATGACCATTTCACCGGTTCTAGCAGTGATATTATGGAGATGGCAAGCTATGCGCCACTGTTTGTCAACACCAATGACCAGGGGTTTTTCCTTAGTTATTATAGAAATCCTTTTTTGGTTTTTTAATTATGTTACCTTCTGTTCTAGTTATTTGCATTTGCCACAAGGAACTGCTGTCACATGCAAACTGAAACACTGCTCTGGTTACTTTAGGACATTAGAAATCTTGCTACACATCTAAATGAAAAAGAAAATAAATAAATTTGGTAACACATGCATGAACACCATTTCAATGTTTCAAATATGTCATGACTCCCAATATATGCAACTAAAAATCATGTTTTCGGTGTTGATACATGCATGAAAAGAGGGTAATAATATAAGGGCATAACCTGCCATCATACACATTAAGATGAGTTGTTGTCAGAGGCAATCTAGAACATCATTTTTGTGATCTCAAAGGTTGAAGATCCAATATTGGCCAAGAGATGGATAGAAGATGGTAAGCTTATAATATAATTTTATTCGGAATTGTTATCTGTTGTTTGCACTGCATGAAATATGACATTATTTTCTAAAATTTAGTGCAAGCATGCTTGCAGATTAAACGATTGGATGCAGGCTTTGGATTTTCAAAATAATTCCAGCATCAAGAAGTGCCTACTCTTGATGATGCCTTGAAGGTATTCGAATGCCTTTGTTTCTATGCTGTTAACACTTGATAATGAATTTGAATTCCATAACATATTTTCATTGCATTTTGTGTCAGATGCAGTCAACCAAGTCATTGTAGATGCAAAAGTTGGTCCCCCTCGTTTTTAACAGGGCCTAGCAGCAGACTTACTTTTAGTGGTGAGTGCCTTTTATTACAACAAATTCATTTAAAATTTAACTGCCAGTTTGATTTTGTTCTGTTTTATCTTTCTCTTTGGTTTTCTCCTCTGCTTCCCATTTTCTCATTCACATGGTTGATGCTTGTACTGTTTGTTGACATATTTCCAGATCAACAAGATTCAATGTAGAAACTGCATTATTTGGGCCAAGACGGACAGTTTAGTGAGAGAATTGAAAAAGCTGTCTCATGATGTTGTGGTTAGAAACTCAGTGCTTTTTATCATGTGCTCTATCTATTATTTTAAAATCATATTTTTTTTAATTTGTTTCAATATCTTAACTCTATAAATGCTGCCTCATGAGGATTAAGGTGGGCTCAAAACTGTTTGTTGCTTCTCATGTCTCCTTTTCAGAATTAAAGTATTTGGGAGATCTGTAGCCTATTCATTTTATTGATTTGCACCTAATGTAATATTATCATTTTAATTTGAGTTTCCATTTTCCCATCTGACATTCATGCTTGGATATCCCAACTTCTATTTTTCAATTCTGTTGAATCAGTCCAACTGTTATCAACTTGATGGCTGAACTGAGCACTACCCATTAAACGATTGTGCAAAACAGTTCATAATGACAAGAATAGGATCTTGCCTAAAATCCTAAAACAGGTGCTTTCAAACAAGCTATGGATGCTTGAAAAAATCTATCAAAGCATAATAGTGAGCAATACCATAGACAAGGCAGTGAACTGTTTGAATTGTTGTAGATATGATAGTAGTTTATTAAATTAATGGAGATGATTGGTGTATCCTAAGAGGGCTTACAAGTAAAGTAGATAAAAACCCATAGCTGAAGCTAAAATAAAATAAATATCATTATGAATTTGGAATGCAAACTGTAGAGGAAAGGTTCTTTGCCCAAACAATTGACTACTAGAATTTATTTTTATCATGGATTAACACTTCTGATTGGAGCCATGTACTGGACAGAGGGATTTTGAATGGGCCATAGTCCATTAAAGAACTCAAAGACACACAAACATCAACAAGAAGCAACAACAAAGAGCATACAACTGTAAGACACCAATACAACAGCAAACTAGTATAAACAGGGCTAACAGCCCCAAAATGACAGCTCAATTAAATGTTTCAGGGAGCTCTATGCCCTAACAGAAGTTTTGATTTCTCATATTCATTGTATTTACTCATTCAAAATAGATGGTTGGTCAAAATGTTTCTAATTACAGTTTTCTGATGCTACAACACTATTTCAGGACACAACTCTACTATATTAGGATCATATGAAACTCATTTGGCATATATTGTGGTCATATGGATGAAAATACATATAAAAACCTATCTTATGGATGGTTTAGATATTGTTGGAGTCAGTCACATTGCTTGATACACTGTCTCTGATACATTTTTTAAGTGTTTAGACATTCATATTTGTTTCATTACTGAACTGTTTCGGATGCTCATTTAGTATTGGTAGTTTTCTTGATACACAGATTTATCAGTTTCTTCCTATAGGATTTCTTGTATGAGAAGCTGTAAGTGTTTTAATATAGGCAGGAGACATGCGCCTCAATTAATTTCAGCACATATACACCTCTACATTATGCAGGATTCCAAAATTATTAACATGGAATCGGCTTGGACTACAAGAGCAATGTTTTTTGGTGTGCACATAGTTTATGTGAAGAAGAGATGCAAATTAAGATTCACTAGGCTCAAGTCCATTGTGAGGGAACAAATCTTTTTAGATGTTACAGTTGCTACTACCTTGGTAGGCATGTATGTAAAATGAGGATCACTAGGCTCAAGTCCATTGTGAGGGAACAAATCTTTTTAGATGTTACAGTTGCTACTACCTTGGTAGGCATGTATGTAAAATGAGGATGCATGCACAAGGCTGTGTAGTCAATTAGGAGGCTATGATATGCTCGTTAGTTTTGTTTTGTTGTGGCTATTGAAGGCTTTTCAAGATGTGAGTTGTGGTGCACCTGCACTTATTATTTTAACATTGTGTAGAACTGCACTAAGGGGAATACTTCATTTAAGATTCTGTACTAATTTGCAATGATCAAAGACCAATGATCAAAGACCAACTGTAAAACACTCATAACACTGTTTTCCCTACACTCAGACCTGCTTCAGGCAGGGACTCCAGCTCACGCAGAGCGCTTGTTTAGACTAAAGCATTCACGTCGCATTATTTTTCTGCATTGAAAACCATGTAAATCATTTTTTAAAGTTATTATTGTTCTTGAATAAATGCCTATCGTACCATTCACCTTTTTGGACGTCAAGTACTTGCATTAAAGGATTTGTTGATGTATTTGGAGAGCTTTTTCTGTGCGAAATGAAGAGAAATGTTGATTATGGTGGCAAAGCTTTCTAGTGCACCAATAAGATGCATACTCTACTATGTTGTTGATTGGCATATTTTACATTTGATTGTCTAGGTTGTTGCTATTAGCTTAATTGCATAGAGGGAAGACTTGTACTTGGTTTCTCTAAGGGCATGTAGTGTAGGTATGTGGGAATAAGCATGGATAACACCATATAGATGTTTCCTCTAAACAATTATTTTATATTATACTCAATTCCCTAATAGGGTTATAAGGAATTTGTTGAAGAGGGAGCTCAATAAGGACTAGTTGGTTATAGAGTTGATTAGGATATCTATTAGGTTGAAATGGGGGCGTTTGTTGACATTTATTATTATTTTTGAAAGCGTTTATAGTCCCAACCTATATAAGTAAGGGCATTACCTAGTTGGGTGCGTGAGCCTTTGAAAATTATGTTGTATTTATGTTGTATTTTGAGAGTGATTGCCTCATTGGTCATATTACTAAATAAACTCTATACTTTTTCATGCTCACTAGAGGCTGATGGCTTAGTAAAATGATACTTTAGGGTTGAATTCTATATTGGGCTTGGGATAGGATTCATGGCATGTTGAAAGGTTCTAAATTCAACTCTTGAAGTAGGTTGGTAAGGAGTTTGTATATTTTCGAACAAGGACATAGGGGGCCAAGAGGCTAATCAAGTGCTATTTGGATTCAATAATTCTTAGTGGTGTTGGTTGTCATAGGAATTTGTAGAGTGTTTCCTCCTTTGGAACTAACCATCATACTAAACTTAAGAGTTTATTTCTTTTAGATAACAAATATAAGCCATACCTCATGGAGGTCAAACCTCCAACATAATCCTTTTCCAAATGTTTTAATTTTTTTTTATTGAAGTCATTAGGTGTCTCCATAGGGCCCATTTTGATAGTCATGACTTTCTTGAGTAGGGATCTAGAATCTCCATTTTATTTGAATTTCCAATTGAGAGGGCTATTAATGATTGGTACCAATCTAGACATTTTCCTTTGAATGATGCAACTAAGTCTTATAACAATAATTTCCCTAGCAATAATGGGCACCATACATTGGTAAACTATATCGTGTAAGTGTTTTAGGTGTGTAGATGAATCTTTCCATATAAAATGTGGGAGATTACATAAGGGAACATTTGGGATGCCCCCATATGGTAGGGGGAACACAAGGTATAAGAGGAACTCTAATTCCATGTAAGGAAAATCCTTGTTGATTATTGGGCAACCATGAGAGGATTAACTTGTAGAGTCTACAATTGAGGTTGTGACATAGGTTGAACTATCTTCATCTTGGGATGAAAACAAGGGGTTCTACTAAGATATATAGGTTGGATTTTGTTCTAGGCCTAGTAGAAGTTGTAAGGGTAATAAAATTTTGAGTTATTTTAGATAAAGTCACCAAGTGATGCTATAAAGATTCAATAAGAAGATAAAGATCTCACCCAAATCTTGATCTATAATGGGTTTAAGTTCCACTAGGCATGCTATAAAATTATTGTTGCTCAAATAATATAGGCACCCATTGCAATGGTTGGGTGCACTCAATACCAATGCCTCATATAGAGGAAACTAGCTTGTAAGTGTGGGACTTGACTCATAAGGTAACCTCTAGGGTTGAAAGGATGACTCCTTATAGATATCCAATCAACTCTTTATGGTCGTTCAAGGAGGAAAAAAGAGAAGAGAAGAATGCATGAATGCAAATCCTATATTGAGGTGGTGTCACACCAATAACATAATCATTAAGCACGTGAATCGTTGACCAACAAAAACATTCTATAGACACACCTAAGTATACATGGATCAACTAAATAATCATTCCATAACACAACACATCACCATAACAACATTAGTGGTAATTGTTACATTAATATTCCTAAAAATACATTATCCTACATAGAAAATAAGGCTTGAATATTCCTAGAAATGGAACAAGGTTAGATTGCTTAGGCTTAATAGATAATTGAAGAAATTCTATTGATAGATTAGAACTTACATACTAAGCTTAATTACAAGCATGAATATGCAAATATCCATCTTGAGCCCTAAGCAAGCAACTCCTATTTATATAAAATTAGAGAAGAAAATAGTTAAAAAATTGGAAGAAAATGGGATTTAATGAAAAGGGAGAAAAATTCCCACAGATCTCAAAAATATTAGGTGTACCTCGATGCAGCCTAAAATTGCTACTCACGGATTATTTATACTAGTTTTTATAATAAAATAAGATTATGTTTTGTTGAGTAAAATTAAAGGGGGTGGTCGTAGGTGTGATTTGTAGGATTAGCTGTTTCCTTTACTGCATTGCCAGCAAGTTGTAGTTTAAGTTCAAGCTCTACCATATCAAGTACCTGGATAAGTAGATAAAATGAATAGATCTAGGTCGGATCAAATTTGGCCATCCTTATCTGGATCTCCTTTTTCACAGGGACCTTGTAGACCTATAGCATGAATAATGGCTACCAACATGCATCCTTTGGTAGGTAAAAGACCACGTTTACCTTGAGGCCATGGCTGTGAAATACATTTGTTAGGAGTAGGTACAAGTCTAGAACTTGCCGGGTGTCTCCTATGGCCAATCAAAATGGCATGTCTGATGATATATCATTGAATGCTTCATGTACACATATTTTCCAAACAAGGTCCCACCTTCATGGAATAACCAACAGCAAGTATAAGATGTTCCCAAGAAGAGCTTAGTTGTGATCTCTTTTGAGCCGTTGGAGTAGAGATGAATGACTGGCAAGAATTGAAGGCATAAAAGGTGGTCCATGATCCATCAAATCCCACAACTGTAGCTATAAAGGATTATAAAAGAGATCAGAATGCCAGATAACTTGCTGTGGCAGCAATCTACTAAATTGAAATAACATTTTACTAGTCTTAGCCTGGAATAAGGTGCCAACCAAAGCATAAAGTTGACTGCCATTATTTAGACTAAAGCATTCACGTCGATTATTTTTCTGCATTAAAGACCATGTAAATCGATTTATTTCTTGTTATTAATGTTCTTGAGATGTGTTTTTGAAGTCTTTTTTCTTTGCTTTTTCCTGTTGGCTGACATCAATTTCCTGGGTCAGGCAACATTAATAAAAACTTGAATGAAATAAGAAATAAATTCCATCCCTGAGCATTTTAAGCTCTGAGAAAAATGAGTGCAAGGTGTGAATACCAAAACATTCTTCTTAATTTAAGAGTTGTCGTCCATGCAATTATGAATTCAAATGTGTATCACTTTTGCTGGATGTCAACCACTTGCATTAAAGGATTTGTGGATGTATTTAGTGTTCTTTCTGTGTGATATGAAGAGAAATGCTGACAAAGCTTTCTAGTGCCAGACGACCTCGGAAATTGCATACAAATCTACTATTTAAGTTTTTTTTTATATCTTTTACTTTTGGTGTTTGTTGGAATATTAGGGTTTATATCTTAATAAAGTTGTCTTGTATTTTTGTTCATTGATAGTTTTTGAAAAGTTATATTAGAAGGATTTTGGAAAAGTCATATTATGATATATTGAAGAGTAGTTCAGTAATATGGTTATTATTTGTTTTCCGTTTTTACTATGCAAATGTAGATGTCATTTTTCATTATGATATTAGAGCTCACAAAATATTTGTTGAATGACAAGCAATCTTATTTTTTATAACCTTCAAGTCCTTTTATTGTTGTTGCATTATGGATTCCTTCTTGTCTCTGTCTTTTTTGGAATTGCACCTTCCTCGCAAACAAGTAAGAACTACATCTTAAAAATTGAAGAAATATTTTTTGGGAACACAATTTGAAAACAATAAGAGGGTAACACAATTGAGAAAAAATAAGAGAAAAGTACATGAAAATATAGAGACTTCAAAAGTAAATGCAAAAAATATAGTAGGAATCACGAATCGCTGACAATAGGATAAAAGAAGGAGAGTGCAACATGGGTAGTGCAAACAAATTTTAGGTTTTACAAATTTTTAAGAGATTATATAAAAATATATTTTTTTGGTAAAAATTGCAAACATTTTTGGAATGATATGGTTGACATTTTTTTTCGTTTGTTAAACCTTGAGTGTTTTTGTTTAAAAATGGAGATTCCATTATACAAGCATTCTAGCTTCAATTTTCATACCTAGAAAATGAAAATCCAAGTGCAATTTAGGAATACAAACTTGTGGGAAATAGTAGATATGTTGAGACACCACCTATAGATGCAAATAAGTTACTAGATTAGCATAATAGAGTTGATAAAGTCAAAGTTATTATTGGTCTTGTTCTTTCTAATTTTAAATTACAACATGTATATTTAGACAAATTATCAAATAAAATCCGGGATAATGTGAATAAAATGGTTGGAAAAAAATAGTTAATGTAAAGTTTTCCTTAAGGCTTCTTCTTTTTATATTCAAGATGGAAGATGTAATCACTATGTCAAATCATATAAGTAATTTAAGGTCTCTCATTAGACAACTAGTAGAAATCAAATCTCTAATAGATGATGGCGATGCTAAAACTATTTTGAAAATAATTTACATTCATAAATAAAATAATGTTTTTTTACTCATTCAAATAACTTCTCAAATTCTAAAAGATACAATTTTAGCTCTTTTAGTTGAAGAGAAGAGAACAAATATAGAAGATACAAAATTTGATTCTCAACATGAGAATGCATTATACCGACGAAACAATAATAGAATATTAGGTACAAACAAAGAAGAAATTAATGTAAGATAAAGGGTCACACACCTTAGAATTTATATAATTTGAGGCAGTAATATTTTCAAGTGAAAAATATAAGATGAATAAAAAGAATTTAACGTAGCCTATGTTGAGGATGAGGATCCACTAGATTCTTTTATTGATGTTTTATTTTGTTTTGAAGATACCTATTTTAATAAGCCTTCATTTTTGGGGGTTAGAGGTACTTAAGGCTAGAGTATTTTCATCATCTTGAGTTAGAATATCACTAAGAGATGGTGTTTTATATGAGAAGCATATATATTTTCTTCTTCTTTTTATTGATGTTGACATAATTGAAGAATGCATATATTATGAAGTTTTCTTTTTGAAGATAGGAAGGGATATGATGAAATCAATATAGATTATTACCCTGATAGTTTGAGATTATGTGATCTTAGGAATTATACTCTTTCAAGAGTCGTGAGATAACTTGATGGAGCACTGTAAATGTAACTCAACACAAATTGTTGTCCAATTATTTATGAGATCTATGGTTCAAGATTTTGGGTAGGTGATAATATGGAACACAAGAAATCAACTTAGAAGCTACACCCTTTTGAGGGTTACAAGACAACTTGATAGAGTTCCACCTAGTTCAAGAATTATTTAAAAATATATATTCTAAAGGATATGCATTTAATTTTTATTAATATAGGCATGTTATGTTGTGCGTAATTTAAAATTTAAGTTGGGTGTTGGAATATTAAGGTTTGCATTATAATAAAGTCACTTTAGTGACTTGTTTATGATTGTTGTTAAAATACTTAGTTGCATTCATATAGGTTGGAAGTTCGAGAAGTTTTGTTGGAAATACTTTATAAAAGAAATATTATGCTACACTCAAGAGTAAATCAATAATAAGATTATTGTATGTTTTCTTTTTTTTAACTATGCAAATATAGATGTCATTTTCTATTACTATTTTTACAAATCCACAGATGTTTTTGATGTATCACATTTCCCCATTTATAGCAGTCAATATCAACACATTCCCAGAGTGCAAATTTCCTATTATTATTTTCAAAAGAAAATAAAGCAAGGGTTTGAAGAGGTCTTAAAATTAGAGAAAAAGGTTTTCCTTCTCTCCTCAATTCTAGATTTGAATGCTCAAGAATATGAGGTCTTAGAGTGTGAGATATATAATGGTATATTTTCTTTTCAATTGAGTTTTCTAGTTTTGAATGTTGATATAAACGGTCTTAGAATGCTAGAAAGAAAATGATGCCTTACTTCTTCAATTGAATACTCTGTATTTGAATGGTTAGGCAAATAAAATATTAAATTACAAAAAAAAAGGTTATTGTCTCTTCTTAATTAGGTACTTTAGATTTTAATGGTCAAGGATATGCAAGAACTTCTCGTTGATGGTCTAAATATCTATTCAGGATAAGTGAACAACACATGATCACCAAGCTTGGAAATCCTCACAAATGTGATAGGTATTGAGCACATCTCTAGGATTACAAGACTATCTTCTCATCTATTCTACTTAATCCTAATTGCTACTAGAAAAAGAGACAGTGATGCAAGAAATTAAATAACATGAAAGAAAAAAGGCTCTTACCAAATATATTTTCCTTTATAACCAAGACAAAGATTTGCAACTCATGGTACAATACTCAAAATAAATAATAACAATAATACATATGTCTCAAACAAATTCATACTATAGTAAATTATTCACTATACATGTGTCAAAATTTACTTTGCCTTATTTGTGATCAAGGAATAGAATACTTTGTGGCATTGGCAGATCATCCATGTTTCCCAAATTTAAAGTATTTTTGTGTTTAGTGTGGCTTGACAAGTGTTCTAAGTGTCAATGCTCATGTGCCATTGGATGTGTTGAGTAAGATGAATATCTAACAGCTCACAAGGATTTTTTCTATTAAAACGGATTCAATTATGAAGCCCCACCATTGGTCAAGAATTGTTAGTTTCATTTTAATTGGAAAAAATGTCACATGTGCCAATGGGCCCCACTCATTCCAGTAGTTCTAGCATGTTATTTGTGTTATAAAAACTTTCGTATGACACACTTTGGGGAGTTCTTGAAAGCTAAAGTGCTAATCTGTATTTGGGATATAGTGTGAACCATCTAATTTTCCACCACAAGTTCATCCGAATATTTATAAGATGCATGTCCACTCCATTATAAATCTTTCAAGTGATATTCCATGGTAGCATAGTTTCTATATCACAACTCTTTTATAATATGCATAAGCTATCCTACATCTCTAGAGTAGTTTGGGCAAGGTTTATCACATCTCAAATTCAAAATCCATCATAGATACCAATCTAGCATTGAAGGCCAATCAACCTTTTCCCATGTGACATATAATAGAGGAATTCACCTACCTAGAGCTACATAGTGTAATATTGTGATATAATTAATTGATCATGTACCCATGGCCTACATAGTAAACTTTACCCCTAAAAAAAGAAGACTTAGAGGTGCCAAATCCATAGAGATGTCACTCCCTCATCTAATCTATAATTTTAATTCTTGTTTTGGTTAAAATTATATTATGAATTAGGAGTTTTGTCTATAAATAGTGGCTTGCATGCCTCATATCTATTGGAGAATGTCAATATTAGAGAGCTCAAATTTGATAACCTTCCACAAATGGAACTATGAACATAATAGTATGTTTATCAATATAAAATGAAGAGTGTATAATACAATGATCAATACTTGCATATATAGGCAAGGATGAGGAGGTGATAATGTAGGAGTGAAACTCTGACTACCCTCCAAAGGTGGGATACTTGTGAGCTCACTTGACAAGTGTGTGAGAAAGTGTCAACATGTGTCTCAAGTCATTAGGACACATTTTTCAACCATATGAAGTGAGACAAAAGCAAAAGAAACCTAAGGAAACTTAATCTAGGTGCAAATAGGTCAATCCTAGAAATGTGATTAGCTAACTAGGTATGATAACGACTCTATTTTTACACTAACAATATCAATTTAGATGCAATTTTCTATAGTTGATATCTTGAACTTGATGTGTAAACTAAATCTTAACTTAGATAATGTATAGCAAATATTTTGAATCTAATGTATGATCTTAATCTTTATCTCCTCGTAGTGATGTAGGGGAGTCTCTATGTATGTTTCTAGAGTTAATGTATTTTGTGTATGATTCAATTGATCTTATAAGCATTCAAACAAGAATTTTCTATTCTAATATTTTTAATTCTTTGTCTATGCTTATGAGTTGACTATTACATGCCTTATACATTCGTATTCTCTTCATTATTTTCAATGGGAAGAGTTATTGGGTATGACTAGCTTTATTAAAAAGGGAAAAAAATTCCCACAGATCCTAAAGAAAATAGGTGCAACTCGATGCAACCTACAATTGCTACTCATGCGCTATCTATACTAGTTTTGTAATAAAAAGAGATTATGTCTTGTTGAGTTAATTGCAAAGGAGTAGCCGTAGGTGTGATTTGTAGGACTAGCTGGTTCCTTTACTGCATTGCCAGCAAGTTGCAGTTTAGGTTCAAACTCTACCATATCTAGTACCTGGGTAAGTAGACAAACCATGAATAGATCTAGGTGGGATAAAATTTGGTCATCTTTAACTTGGATCTCCTTTTTCACAGGGACCTTGTAGACTTATACCATGAGTAAGGGCTACCAACATGCATCCTTTGGTAGGTAAATGACCACGTTTACCTTGAGGCCATGGCTGTGAAATACATTTGAAAGACATGGCATGTCTGATGATATATCATTGAATGCTTCATGTACACATATTTTCCAAACAAGGTCCCACCTTCATGGAACAACCAACAGCAAGTATAAGATGTTCCCGAGAAGAACTTAGTTGTGATCTCTTTTTAGCCGTTGGAGTAGAGATGAATGACTGGCAAGAATTATAAAGGATTATAAAAGATCAAAATGCCAGATAACTTGATGTGGCAGCAATCTACTAAATTGAAATAACATTTTACTAGTGTTGGCCTGGAATAAGGTGTTAACCAAACCATAAAGTTGACTGTCATTATTTAGACTAAAGCATTCACGTCGCATTATTTTTCTGCATTAAAGACCATGCAAATCAATTTATTTCTTGTTATTAATGTTCTTGAAATGTGTTTTTCAAGTCTTTTTCTTTGCTTTTTCTTGTTGGCTGACATCAATTTCCTGGGTCAGGCAACAATAAAAACTTGCATGAAATAACAAATAAATTTTATCCCTGACCATTTTAAGCTCTGAGAAAAATGAGTGCAAGGTGTGAATACCAACACATTCTTCTTAATTTAAGAGTTGCCGTCCATGCAAATATGAATTCAAATGTCTATCACTTTTGCTGGATGTCAACTACTTAGCATTAAAGAATTTGTGGATTTGTATTCGGAGACCTTTCTGTGTGATATGAAGAGATATGTTGATTATGGTGGCAAAGCTTTCTAGTGCCAGACCACCTTGGAAATTGCATACAAATCTACTATTTAAGTTTGTTTTTATATATTTTATTTGTGGTGTTTGTTGGAATATTAGGGTTTATATTATAATAAAGTCATTTTATATTATTGTTGTTAAAATAATTAGTTGTAGTATTACTGATTGATAGTTTTTGGAAAGTTATATTAGAAGGATTTTGAAAAAGTTATGTTGTGATATATTGAAGAGTAACTCAATAATATGATTATTATTTGTTTTTTGTTTTTACTATGTGAATATAGATGTCATTTGCATTATGATATTAAAGCTCACAAAATATTTGTTGAATGACAAGAAACCTTATTTTTCATAACTCTTAGAGTCCTTTTAGTGTTGTTGAATTATGGATTCCATGTTCTCTGTCTTTTTGAAATTACACTTTCCTCCACAAACAAGTAAAATTTTTGGGAACACAATTGGGAAACAATAAGAGACGAAAACAATTGAGAAACAATAAGAGAAAAATACATGGAAATAGAAAGGCTTCAAAAAGAAATGCAAACAATATGGTATGAATCATCGACAATAGGATAAAAGAAAGAGAGTGCAACATGGGTAGTGCAAACAACATGATAAAAAAAAAAAAATGGAACACAACAAGGCTTTATAGTCTTTTTTAGGTTTTGCAATTTCTTAAGAAATTATATAAAAATATATTTTTTGGTAAATACTGCAAACTTTTTGGAGTGATAAGGTTAACATTAATTTTTTTTTAAGTTCGTGAATTTTTTAACATTTAAAAAAAAATAGATATTCCATTAGACAAGCATTCTAGCTTCAATTTTCATACTTATAAAATGAAAATTCAAGTGTGGATAAATAAAAACTTGTGGGGAATAGTAAAGAGGGTTGAGACACCACCTACAACTACGAATAAGTTTGACTAGATTAGCATAATAGAGATGATAAAGACAAAGCTATTATTAGTCTTTATCTTTCTAATTTTGAACTACATGTATATTTAGACAAATTATCGTAGAAAATGTAATACCCCTCCATTTTACCCTTTGGATTGGACAGTGTCCTACCTTGCTTTTGTTTTGTTTTCTGGTTGCACTCATACTTTGATATACTCTATGATGTTGTTTATTATTTGATCGCTATTTATAGAGCGATGTGGACTATATGTTGTGGTGTGATGTTACTCTCTTTGATGTTATTATTTGACTTGTATTTGATTAGTATAATGATGGTTTGAAATAACATGGTTATTGCATATGAGTATTTTATATATATTTGAATTGTCAGTTTGGTGATATTGTATTGGTGAAGGGGACAAAATTGCATCACTCACTTGCGAGTGCCCTGTGATTCCACGACTTCCTCTTCACGGTGTGTTTTAGTATGATGTTTATATACATGTGCTATTTATACCTCGTTTATAGGTTTGTAGGTACATGACATCGACTCCACCCGGCTTCACAGGTTTGAGCGTGTCAACCCAATGGTTATGTTGATTGGGAGATAGTAACTAGGTTACTTGTGTCAAGTCTACACCCTAGTCTCAGCGTGTCGTCGGGTTTAATCAGTTTTATTTGTTTAAAGTGTTTATTATTGCTTTGAATTATCATGTTAAAATACCTTAAAAGAGGATTTCTAGTGAATTTAATTATTTAAAGTTGATTATTGGATTAATATTATTTTAATGTTAGAGGTTTTCGAATTAATAAATAAATAAATTTAATTTAATTGATAAATGGTTTAATCCTAGGATTATATTGTTCATTGATTAATTAAATTAGTTAATTAGTTTAAATTTGAAAAGGGAAATATTTGTAATTATTAAAATATTTAATTTTGAATATTGGAGGATTTTATGCAAAATGGGTTGTTAGAGATATTTTGTAAATTTCAACAAGTGTTAGAAGAAATTAATGAGTGAGTTGGAAAAATTAATTCATGAGAGAAGATTTTGGATTTGAGAGAGGAAGTGGAAAGCTTCTTCATGGCAGAAGCACGAGATATTTTGGGGGTTGTAAAATTGTGTGGAAAATAAGTCTTGTTGTGATTGGTATGGGATCTGGGTAATTTTTGGAGGAATTCGTTGTAGAAAGTATTTTAGTATTTTTGCATCTTTAGAGAAATTGTTCTCGAAAATTCTTGCTGTGTTCGGGATTGTTGTTGTGATTGGGAAATCATATTACTCTGGAGGAAGCCATTGTTTGTCTAGAAAAATTGCTTGGAGTTGTGGAGGAGGCACTGCTTCAGATCTTCAAATACTCAAGCATTGGACTATAGGTTCTTTCTTTTGTTTTGATAAGTTTTTAATTGAAAAACTTTTAGATTACATCTTCTCTGTAAAAGATTGCCTTGTGTTAAAAATAGTATTGGCGTAAATAATTTCTCTATAAATAAATTTCTCTGTAGAGGCAGTTTCTTTGTAGGTTGAATTTCTTTGTGGAAAACCTTAATAAATGGCTATTTGGTATTGTAGTGAAATTAGTGAAACCCAAAAGGAAATGTTTAGGGATCTGGAAAGAAAACCCCTCTCTGGAAGAAATTTTTATTTTCAATAGGAAAAAGTTTTCCTGTAAGCTTTTTTTTCTTGGAAAAATTCCTTGTGGTTTAAATGGTAGGAATTTTATTGTTTTCTTCAAGATTTGTTTTCCAGATAATTGCAAAAAGGCATCATTTGTGTTTGATTTGAAAAATTTTTACCTGTAAGATATCCTCTGTGAAATTTGGTTTGCCCATGAAATTGCAAAATTTTACCTGTAGAAATTCTTTCTGGAAAATTATTTCCCAATTTTAGTATTGTAATGCTCAGATCTCTCTCTCTCTCTCTCCCTCTATATATATATATATATATATATATATATTATACATATACTATGAAATTATTAATGCCTGCGTAAATTTGGAAATCGTCGTACGACGAATTTCGTTTTGGCTGGAGGAAGCTTTTTTTTTTATAGAGTTTGATGCATATTTTGTGGGTGGGGGGTTTTAAAGCCCCCACCGTACCCATCCTTGGGGAGAGCGTTGCCCATGGCAACACACTCCACATAGTGGAGGGGCCGCTGCCATGGCAGCACTGCCCCCTTATTAATGGGTGGCCAACTGTACTATAGTACAGTCCGGTGCCCCCTTTGATTTATTCTCAGTTAAAAAAAAATGAAAATCCATCCGCTTTATTTCGTAGGTTTCAAACTTTGTGAATGTTAATATGGTTGGAATATATATAATACATATATTTAGATTATTTTAATATATATATATATATATGTATGATATATTTAATAATGTTTTTTTTAATATATTTGATAATATATTTAATGTATATATAGGGTATATATATAATCATATATATAATTATATATATTTAAATATATGTTTTTAATTATTTTATTTTTAAAATTGGTGCATGCATATATGCATAAGTAGAGGAAATTGGGTGAGTTAATCTTTCAAGGAAATTGCATTGTTTTTAAAAGTAATTGAGGAATGTGACTATTTGTAAATTTAGAATTTCCCTTTTGTAACGCCCCACCACGTAACCGTAGAGGAAGTTGCAATTAACTACTCAAACACACAATTTTTTTTGTTTAAAGTACAATTATCATGCAAGTTCACTAGCCAATGCCAACAACCTCTAAGGTTACGAGACTGAGATTACTTTTAAACCCAAACATACAACATAATTGCATCTGTAACATTTAGCTACTTAAGAAATTAAGTACTCATACATTCCATACATGATAAATTACATCATAACAATAAGAGATATAATAAGATTTCATATAACAATAATTTAACCAGGAAAATTACATCTCTCATTCCCCAAATGAGGTAGAACCAATAAGCGTGATTACAGAATACATTCTTCCACCTCGATTACAAATGAGGGGTAATAATTACAAGAATCAACTGAAATGAATATAAGCATGAAATATAATTAGAAACCACAAGCTCTCCAATTGGAAATCTCGCCATCACGAACAAGAAGGGAATCCAATGGAGTAAGGTGCACGTTCCACCCAAACAAGTGGTACCCGAAGACCCACCCCCTGTGCTAGGAGATAGTAACAAGGATTCCTAGACAAGACCATCTACCTCTAGACACAGGCTAAAACAAAACTGAACTTCACCAATTACAATACGACATTTATCACAATGGTTACATTGCTTCCAAAGTTAACTAAATAATTGCATCACTGATACAAACATACTGCTGACTTAGGATAAGTGTCATCACAATGCTACATGAGATATCCTGGTAAATCTTCTTAGGCCTCGACCCCCATTGTGGGATCTCCTGGAAGCCTCTAACGACTCCCGGTCCCTCATGTAAACCAATGCGGAATCAATTATCTCTCATAGAGATAAGATAACAATCTTATCAATCCATGCCTTCTCGTCCCATCCCAAGTCTGTACAAGCCCTTGCGTCCATGAGCGAGGCACAATTACTCTAATTAAGTGTTAAATACTACCTATTCTTCTAATAAATTTATTTACATTATCACTGGATTAACTAACTCACAATGAGTTACCCTGACACCACTTTGTGTGCCGGCCCTCATTGAAAGCCACTCCTCTAAGACAACACGTGGAACAACTCCACAACCCAAGGGTAAACTAGTGCACACTTAAGGATATTAAATCCCTATCCAAAACATAAAGGCAACACATCCCCGTTCGTGGTAACTGGGTAATTAACTGAATGCAATTATACACACTACCCAAGGAAATTCAAAAAGGTTGACTATAAGAATGCGACAACCCCAAAGATTTAAATAATCCATCTGGAAGACTTATTAACGCTTCTAAACAATTTCCCCGTTAATGAAAACAAAAGAAAATTACATTTAAAAGAGCAATTTAAACAAGAATTAAATCTATTTTTCGGATTTCCTAAATCCACTTCCCTCAATTAAATACAGTAATTTATTGCCTCAATAAACTAATTTAATAACGTCCCTTTTAGTCAAAGAAGGAAATTTAAACTATACCTTTCAATTCCTTAATTGTTTTTAAATGATAAAAAAAAACATTTATTTCTTCTATTCAAAACATATCATTTTAAAATCCAATATTTCATCTATTAAACATATTATTTTAAAAGTCCTCTAATTTTGCATTTAAAACATGCAACTATTTAAAACATCAACTAAATATATATACATATCGAATATATATACATAATCATATAATTAAATATATATATATATATACATTATATATATATATATATTAAACATTACTATTAAAATTTCCAAAATAATAATTATAATAATGTGCGTAAACATATATACACAATATATAAATACATATACACAAATATACATATATATATACATATAAATATAAATATATATCCTTATATACTTATATATATATATATATTATATTTTTATATTATAAAACTATAATATAAAATATATAAAAAAAATGAATTTTAAAAGGTCAAACCCGCGTAGGGTTTTCGGGGGCGAATGCCATATATTTGGGGGCGACTGTGTTTAACACAACCGACCCCATAGATGTGGGTGACTGTGTTTAACACAGTTGACCCCCCTATATGTGGGTGCGACCGTGTTTAACACAACCAACTCCCATACATGGTGGTGCAATTGTGTTTAACACAACCAACCCCCATCTTGGTGGTGTGGTAGTGTTGAGGGGGGGTGCTGGGTGTGGCCTCCTCCACAACGCCTCCCATGGAGCGACTATGGGGAGAGCCCCCAGCCTCCCAAAAATTTTGATTTTATTTTATGAAAATTTCCACAGTCCCCTGCGGATTTCGAAATCCGCCAAATAAATTTTGATAGGGGTTCATTTTATTTTATTTTTCCATTCATTTCAACAATGAAAAACATATATAAATATATATATGTATGTATATATACTTTACAATATATATATACACACACATATATTGTAGAAGTGAAATCAAACTTCACAGACCCCGAAGATCACTTGCATGCAAATAACCTGTCACAAAAAGAAGAGATGGAGACAAAAAATCAAGGGTGCTTTGAAAGCTGAAAAATGTATTAATCAGAGAGAGGTACTAATACAATGATCAATCCTTAAGAAAGGAGATTGTGCAAAACCTAAAAGAAACTCTAATAGGTAGACATTTAATAATTAATATAATTATTAAATGTCACAAAATCCAAACTAAAGTCAAATCTTAAAAGAGGAATAAAGGTAACTTAATTAACATAATTAAGTTAAAACCTTTACTCTAACACCCCACTTTAAGATGAGCAAGAGTGCAGCTACAAACAAGTGCAAGAAAACAAAAGTAACTACAATGCATGAAAGTAAACATGGGTCCCGACAACTAGGTCTGATCAGGTACCCATTTACAAAAGCAATGTAAACTAAAGGAAACAGGGTAAAAGAGAAAACATAGTGGGAACAAAACTCCTCCCCGAAATAGAATGCAAAGAAGGAATGCAATGCACTAATGAAAGAAGGATAGGAGGTGGATTACATGATACCCCCCATAGAAAACTTCTATCATATAAGTACATGTACAATGGTCTGCATAGGAGAGATAGAAAGAGAGAAGAAGGCCCCCCCACAATGAAGAAACTCCTGTCACAATGGTACATGCTTGATGTAGAATCCAAAAAGAGATCCTGAAGCGGAAAATGATATTCATCCCCTTGGGAAGAAACGAATCCAAAGGAAGATGACGAAGAAACCCTGTGAAGAGTGATGAACCAATCTGTCTCAAGATGTGTGTCATGATAGGATGTTGAAGAAACTCTCTGTCTGAACTGAAACAAATGATGTCAAATCCAAACTAATGTGGAGAATCCTGAAATGCAACCTCTGAATGCACTGATAATGGTGGGCGTACAGTGATAACCTGACTATCAAGGTAGAGGAGATGTATGTCCTCATAAGAATCCTCCAAATCTGCAATATAGGACTCCACAAACAAGAAAGATATGTCTGCAACATAAGAGTCCAAAGTAGCTATGTTTGGAAGATGTATGATTCCCTTCTGCACTAAATCAGGAACAATAGGAGATGCTGATGAAGTCTTAGTCTGAAGAGTAGGAACTATGAGACAAGCCTCTAATCCATCAGAACATGTAAGGGTGTCTAAATACTCAAGCTCCTCTAAAGTATCATGATCAAATGGTATATTCTCTCTCCAAGCAATGGGTAAGAGACAACCTGAAGCAGGATCCTCTAGGAATGGAGAGAGATTGGGGTCTCCATAGATCTCCCAAAGATGTGTCCAAAGTGGGTGAGGACAATCAATGTTTGATATAGCCAACACAGTGTCATGATCAACACTAGACAATATAGGTCCTACTATGTGATCTCTAATGATATCCCATGCTAATTTTCCCTCTGAGGTGGCTGGTTTAGGTATGAGATCATACAAATAAGGCAAAATATTAAGCCACTTACAATGTGTAAGTATGCCCTTTGCCCATGACTCATAATTACCCCGTTCCAGAATTACAACTGAAGGGTGAGTAGAAAGCCCATGATAACTCTTCAAATGAAAAAATATGAGAAAACTGACCTTACTGCATGTAGATCAAATGAAATAGAGCCTAATGACGCAAACAAGAAGTTCCCAAGTGCCAAAACATCCAAGTTATTAAGAAAACTGTGAAAACACAAAAGGATGAATAAAATATACCTGAAAAAATATATGGGAAAACAAGTATGGTAATTGTGCAGATCACTGAACCAGCTTTCCGATGCCTATTCATTTGCACAAAACGAAGTTCAGACGCAAAAGATATGTCTCCCGGAGTGTAAAACGATCATCTGACTTTGACTGCGAGAAACAACAACCAAATTGATTTTTTTTGAAACAATTCCTACACCATCAGAATGGGCTTGGAACCAGCTTTCCGATGCCTATTTTCGTTTGAAAATCCGAGAAAAGTGCCCATTTTACGCCCAATTTAGTGCAAGTTGCTCAGAAGGGTAATTTTTTTTTTTACATAGCCCTCAAGGGCTAAGACCTTCGGCCCCTGGTCACATGGCCGACCAAGGGGTTGGTGAGCAGGAGCTAGAGCACGACCTTTGGTTCCCCATATGACCGTGGCTAGGGTGTAGGGGTCCGTTGGGGCTGGGTGCTGGCGGCGCTCGAGCGGACCGCCGGTGTTTGGCCGGTGGCCGACTGGGGTGATAGAGCCGGTGGCTGCTGGGTGGCTCCGCTAGTCGGAGCGGTTGGTAGGTGACTACTTGGTGGCCGATGGGTGGCGGCCTGCAATTACATTGGGAGTGCCGATTTTTTTTTTTAAAACTTTAGAAAATCAATTTAAAATTGATTTTTAAAATTTTTTTTTGAAATTATTTTTCTCGAAGACTGTGCCCTGAGGCCATACGGCCTTGGGGCCAATTTTATTTTGCCTTTTTGGTCGACAGAGGCCAAATTGGAATTTTTTTATATGAAAATAGGGGTTTTTGGACGCTCTGGACTCAATTGTGAGGTCCGTTTTGTCCAAAATTGCCCAAAAAATTAGGCAACCCCCAGATCCACAAAAATCAACTTATAAAACTATGAAAGCCTGATCCAACCCTTGTAGCTCCAAATTATTCAAACAAGAACACACTGCAACAGGTTTGAGCTCTAATACCATGTAGAAGTTGTGAAATCCAACTTCACATACCCCGAAGATCATCTACATGCAAATAACTTGTCACAGAAAGAAGAGATGAAGACAAAAACGCAAGGGTGCTCTGAAAGCTGAAAAATGTATTAAATAGAGAGAGGTAATAATACAATGATTAATCCTTAAGAAAGGAGATTGTGCAAAACCTAAAATAAACCCTAATAGGTAGACATTTAATAATTAATATAATTATTAAATGTCACAAAATGCAAACTAAAGTGAAATCTTAAGAGAGGAATAAAGGTAACTTAATTAACATAATTAAGTCAAAACCTTTACTCTAACATATATATTTATATATAGATTTATAAAAAAAAAAAGATTCAGTAGAGCAAATTATTTCCAGAAATGGTCATTTACAACCATTTATCCAATTGTTTTCTTGAGAAAACCATTTGAATACAGAGGTTTTTAGAATTTACTACAAAGATTTCACATGGGTTTTTTCATCTTAATCAATTTCTGAGTTTTCCCAAACAATCATTTTGCAAACAACATATCAAAACTACGAATCTTTCCAAAAATAAAATTAATTTGAATAACAAGAACCTGGTATCAAAATGCTTGAGAGGATGTGAAATGGTGTAAAGACTCCTCCACAGATTCAAGATCCTTCCAAGCAATCAAACAGAGCTTCTCCACAATCAAATTCCAAAAACCCAAAACCAAAATTTCTCCTTCCTTCCTTTTCTTTCTCTCCTTTTTTTCTTTCTTAGACTTTCATGGTTATAGCCATTAAACTCCATGAAAAAAATATCTCTTTCAACCACCAACATAAATATTTTGAAACAAAACATAAAATATCTTTCAAAATTCTTTTGCATCAAATCCTCCAAATAAATTTAAAATAAAACATTTTACTAATTTCAAATAAAATATCTAACATTTCTAAAAATAACTTAATTTAGTTAATTTAATTAATTTAATAAAATAAATATAATCCAAAGATTAAATTATTTTACTAATTAAATTAAATTAATTAATTAATTAATTAACATCTTCCAACTTAATAAACTAGATGAATTTAATAATCAACTTAAATATTTAATGCCATTAATTTACCTTTTTCAGCTTGTAATTTAAATAATATCAAAGCAAAATTGAACAACATTAAAGAAAACAAACCCAACTTAAAACCAACGACACACTATGACCAGGGTGATGACTTGACACGGGAAACCTAGCTACTATCTCCCAATCAAAATAACATTGGGCAATGGACATGCTCAAACCTGCGAAACTAGGTGGAGTCGATGTCTTGTACTTGTAAACCTGCAAACAAAACATATATCGAACATGCATATATATATATATATCATAATAAAACACACTGTGAAGAGGGAATCGTAGAATCACAGGGCGCTCACAAGCGAGTGGTGCAATTCCGTCCCCTTCACCAATATAATGTTACAAAACTAACGAATCTAACATCAATAATCTAATCAAAAGCATAAAACAACACTAATTCAAATATCCTCTATGCTAGTCTAAAGCATGTCATAATGATAACATCATAATAAAATACCATCATATCAAAATGTAACATCATATCGCTTTACAGTTAGTGATCAAACAGTAACTGAGTATCATAGTCAAAGTACTAACAAAAAACAAAGCATAACACCAGTAGAACACTGTTTGATCAAAAGAGAAAAATGGAGGGGTGCTACACCTTCTCTAGATCTGAAGAGGCTTTGGTTTATTTTAATTAATTTTTCTATTAAGGCAATTATTTTTACTGTAAATTCACTGTAGAGGGGAAATAGATTTAATATATCCAAATATTAGTTAATTTCTTTTATGATTGCCTTTCAAGTTATTTCCTTTGTATTTTTGTTTGGGGAAATTGGTCTAGAGTTGTTAAGCCTTCCAGTCATAATTTGTAATTGGGGATTGTAATTTATTTTTGAGTCAACCCAATATTTTACCCTTGGATTAGTGCAATTGCTATTGTTTGTGATTTCTTGGTTTCCACAAACGGGGTTTTGTGCCTCCTAGTCTAGAGTGGATTTGTCATGTTGCCTCCTTTGTTTGGATTGGATTATGTTAAGTGTTGCCTCCTAGGATTGGAGTGGGTTATTTTATCTAGTTTTGTGTGCACTATGGTACCCTTGGTGGTTGGTTGTTATGTGTGCTGTCAAGTAGAAGAGTGGCTTTCGTTAGGGGCTAGAGCCCTAAAGAGGTAAACCAGGTAACCTTCGAAAGTAGTTAATCAAGTGAAAACTTAATTAAAGTATTTAGGGGATTGGGTAGTAACTCATACTAAATAAGATAATTTAGCCTCAATCATGGACTCAAGTGCTCATTTGGGCTTGGGATGAGTGGCAAGGCCTGGAATGGCAAAGGTCATCTACCTTGTCTTTTTGAAAGGTATTTGATTATGCATGAGTGAGTATGGGGGCCAGGGATTGGTTGAGGCTTCCAGGAGATCCCAAGATGGGGCTCGGGGCCTAGGAAGATCGTCATTGGGTAACCCATGTCAAGTTGTGCGATGACACTCTATCTATGATAACATAATTTGTGTGTATGGTTCTTTTAACATACTTGATTTGTTCATCTCTAGAAGCAATGCAACCCATGTTTAGTGTTGTAGTATTGTACTTGTGCTTGGTTGAGTCAGTATGTTTTAGCCAGTGTCTAGAGGTAGTAGGTTTGGTCATGTATCCTTGTTACTATCTCCTAGCATGGAGGGTGGGATTTCGGGTACCACTTGGTTGGGAGGAACATGCACCCTACACCATTAGGTCCCCTTTATCTTCAAATCGTGATGGCGAGATTTCTAGTTGGAGAGCTTGTGGATTCCAGTTTATATTTCATGCTTTGTAATTATTATAGATGGTTCTTGTAATTTATTACCCCTCAATTGTATTTGAGGTGGTTGGTTGTATTATGTATCATATTTGTATGTACTAACTCATTCGGGGAATGAGAGATGTAATCTTATTTGTTGAGTAAATGTTATATGGAATCTTGCTGTAATTCTTATTCTTATGATGTAATTTCATGTATGGAATGTATGATCATTTATTTCCTTAAGTAGTTAATCTTCTATGGATGCTTATGATATATGTATGGGTTTAAACGTAATCTTAGTCTTGTAGCCTTAGAGGTTGTTGACAATAGGTAGTGAACTTACATGTTTTTTATACTTTAAAAAAAAAATTTTGCGCTTGCGTAGATAATTGCAACTTCCTCTAGGGTTACGTGGCAGGGCATTACAGAAAATTTGGGATAACTTGAATAAAATGTTTGGAGAAAAAATAGTTAATGCAAAGTTTTCCCTTAAGCTTATGTTTTTTATATTCAAGATGGAAGATGGAATCATTATTTCAAATCATATAAACAATTTAAGGTCACTAGACAATTAGTAGAATTCAAGGCTCTAATAGATCCAATGATGATGCTAAAGCTATTTTGTAAATAATTTACCTTTTAAATACATTACTATTGTTTTTACTCTTATTCAAATAACTTCTCAAATTTTAAAAGATATGATTTTAGCTCTTTTAGTTGAAGAGAAGAGAACAAATATAAAAGACACAAAAGTTAATTCTCAACATGAGAATGCATTGGTTGCCGACTTGCCCGCCACAAGGGCGCTGCTACTTGGTGGAAGGATGCTCTTTTGGATCATCTCACCGTGGGTTCTACTCCTTTGGAAGTTCCTTCTGTGGAGGATGACCCTCTTGAGTCTTCTTGTGAGCTTGTGTCTTGCCCAAATCCTCTTCCGGCTATCCCTTTTGTGGAGCCATTGTTGGCTCAAACACTATTTTGTCTGAGCCTGCTCGAACCTTGTTGGATGCCTCTGTTGGTCCTTTGATTGATCCTGTCTCCTCTCCTACGCTGTTGTCTCCCTGCGTGATGGATCTTTTCCCTTGGTGGATGTTGTGGATCCGCTTTTCTCACCTTGCTCGGTGGACGATTCTGGGTCTTCCTGGTCCATTATGCTAAGAAAGAAGAAGGGACTCCCTTGATTTTTCGTTGCTACACAGCCTCGGGTTAAGGGATTCAGTTTAGTCCCCTCAGATTATGGGGTTGTCTAGTGTTGTTCGATAACTATCTGTTAGCTATTTCTGTGTGTGGTCTGTCCTCTCTTCCTAGTTCATTCTTGGTTTGAACTAGCAACTTTTTGGCCCTTTGGGCTCTCTGTGTAAAGGGTACAACACCCTGGAAATGCTACTTATCTTATCAAAAACATGAGAATACATTATACTTATAATATTAGAATATTAGATACAAACAAATAGGAAATTGATTATTATTGATGTAAGATAAAGGTTCACACATATTGGAGTTATATAATTCAAGCCAGTAATATTGTTTTCAAGTGAAAAATTTAATACAAATATATTTTTTAACTTAGCATGTGTTGAGGATGAGGATCCACTAGATTCTTTTATTAATTTTTTGTTTTGAAGATATTAGGTATGGATACACATTTTAATAAGACTTCATTTTTGGAGGTCAGAGGCACTAAAGGCTAAAGTATTTTCATCATCTTGAGTCAAATCATCATTTAAAGATGGTGCTTTATATGAGAAGCATAAATTTTTATCTTTTTATTTTTTGATGTTGACATAATTGAAGAATGCATATATTATGAAGTTTTCTTTTTGAAGATAGGAAGGGATCTGATGAACTCAATATAGATTTGTGCCCAAATAGTTTGAGAGTATGTGATCTTAGGAATTATACCCTTTTGAGAGTAATGAGACAACTTGATAGAGTACTATTAATGTAGCTCAACATAAATTGTTGTCTAATAATGCATGAGATCTATGGTTAAGGATTTTGGACAAGTGGTAATATGAAAACTCAAGAATTTAGTTGAGGAGCTACACCCTTTTAAGGGTTACAAGGTGTAGCATTGAAAATTGTCACCCTTGACAATTTCACACTACCTTGACACCCTATTTTTCCTATAAATTTTATTATAATAATAATTTACTAATTTCAGGACTAGATTAATAAAATATATTTAATTCCCTATCATCCCTATAAATTTAAGCCAAAAAGTGTTAGACAAGGCCAACAATGGTGCCATTATCCACAAAGAATTTTTTGAATGTTATAAATTTCAATTGGTAGGATTTTATGAGTTTAAAATGATCCTAGGTCAACCCCTACCCAAGATGATTAATTAGAATGCATACTTAAGCATGTTTTTCTCTCATTTTGAGCATTAGGAAGGCAATTCATGAAAAGAGGAACTTTTGGGAAAATCAAAGATTCTAAAATCAATCAAGAGTAGTCAAGAGCAGATTTATGAGCATTATTGCAATACTATTTTTAGTCAAGCATCATGTCAAGCATTCATCATGTTTTCATGTAAGTCCATTCATTTCTTGTGAGTATTAACAATTGTAAGCATCCAAGCCAAGTTGCAATCAATCCTTGAGGAGATGTGTATTCCTTTAGTCCTTCAAGGGAATCAGATCTGAGTGGTGAGTTGCATTCAATTGTTGAAATTTATCATTCATTTATCATTTAGCATCTATCCCTCAAAATGATAAGCTCTCTATCATCAATTCTTCCATTGTGGAGGTGGGAACACCAACATGGGGTTTTGCTGAGGCAAGCTCCTATATGGCACAAATTTTCCTCTCTTTCTGAATGTGTAGGTTATAAATCTAAAGAAGATTGGAGGAAGATTGAAGAGATTTTATTCATTGTTGCATTCAAACCCTACAAATTGACAAGATATAGAAACTCAATTATCTCGACAACTGATGAAGATCTGATAGCAAGATCCAAAAGGAAGAAGCCTCTGATCAAGTACTTAAGGATTGTGAAGTCAAATTTCAGTTTCATCTCTCTAGAAAATATCCCCTTGGCGGAATTTTCTAGGAAAATTAAGCTCAAATTTGAACCACAAGTGTATAGTACTCTGCTCTTTCTAGATCTAATGTTGAAATTTGGTTTTATAATTTTTTTTATTATAGAAAATTTATATTTTTTAGATTAGGTCTCATAGTTTCATCAAGTCTATAAAAAAATTTAATTTCAATCAATTTCTAAGGCATTAAAGGATCATATCCAAGGCTGATTGCCTCACCTTCAAGGTTGGAAGCCAATCTAATTCCCTTTTCTGATTTGCATCAAAAATGTTCATTGAAAGAGGATTGATGTTAGTGATCCATGCACTAGACCTAGGATCCCTTTTTCAACTAAACATTTTGGTGAACCTGACACATCTTACACTTGTAATTTTTTATTATTTTTCAATGCATAAAATTTGAAAATTGAATGTAAAACCTAGGTTATTTGAAAATATTAGTGTTAATTTGCATTTATTTTCAAAAAAACTATCCATTTTCATTGGTTTTCATCATTAAAAAATTTGAAAAATAATTTGGAAAAATTGCAAAAGTTTTCAAATTTGATTTTTTGTGTCTAGGGCTTAGATCTGAATTATTTTCATTGAGGATTTTTTTTGAAAAATCATTTTACCATTTATGCATACATATTTTGGTGAAAAATATTGAAAAAGTGACAAAATTGCATAGTATCTCTATTTCAAAAGATCAAAAAGCATTATTTTTTGTATTCTTTGGAAAAATTAGTCAATTAAATTTTTTAGTTTCTAGAAATTATCATTTGAACATCTTAAATTGTCCTAAAAATATCTAGAATTGCGTGCATGTATGTGATTCATATAGAAAAATTAGGTTTTGGTCCATTTCCAAAAATCTGTCAACTTTTAGACTCGAATCTCTGAGACATAGGACCCTAAGACACTGAAGATCAATCCAATTTTTTTATTTTTTAAAACACTTGCCAAACTAGGGCACCCTAGGTGCCCTTGTGCTACTAAAATTGTCTCAAATTTTAGTTACATATTGATATCTATTTCTTATCTGCATATCTAGGCTTTGATTTTTGGAACTATGTATGTAGCAGGTTTGTATGTCTATTTTTTATTATAATTTATAGTAACAAGCATACACATAATTGGAAATTGGGAATTAATGATTAATATTGGAGAAATCATAGTAATTTGATTATGTTAGATTTCTTTTTACAAGTGTATTATATACCTACCAAGACCTTTAATTATGATAGCTTTGATATGTTAGATGATGCCCTTGGGGACTTCATCTCACCTAGATCATCCACTAAGGCTTCTAACATTCCAATAAATGCAATAATTGATACTCATGAAAATCATGTTATCCCTTCTCTCAATATCTCTCCTAATGGTGAGAGTATCTTGGCACAAGAGAATAAAATAACTGATGTCACATTTATTAATATCACTTTGCCTAATCTTCATTCATCTCCCAACATCTCCCCCACTTGTGAGAATTTTTTTGGTACAAGATAATACAATCATGACAATCATAGTTGTTCTTCTCCCAATATCTCACCTACTGGTGAAGAAGGTACCTTGATGTTAGAGGATCCAATCATTGACTGTCATGAGAATCATGTTTGTTTCTCTCCCAATACCTCTCCTACTTGGGAATTTATTATGTCACAAGAGGATGAAATAATTCATATATTTCTTTCAAAATATAGTAAGATGGATTGCATAGATGAAGATGCTAAGATGAAATTAGATCCCCCATCAATAGAATATCATCAACACGTAGATAAATCAATTGAGGTTATGAATTCACAAATTACAATTGGATCTCCTTTAATTATTAGACCTCTCAAGACTCCTCTAATTATTGGACCTCCTAAATCAACTCTCATTATAGGACCTCCTAAACCTCTTGGCCATATCCTAAACTTTACAAAACAACTCACTAGTAATCATTGTTGCAACAACCAAGTTATCATGTAGTTGCTCACACATATAACACTAGAAATAATAAGAAAGAAAAATAAATGCCAACATCCATCCCATTACCTCAACCATATCTTCCACCCCTACCTAATATTCCTCAACGTAGTGGTAAAGAATATGATCTTGTTGAGAAACTTCATGATGCTCCAACCAAGATTTCCCTTTAGGACTTGATTCATTTAACATTAGGTTTACATACCATGGGATTCTCCAAGAGGATTTGTAGAAGATTGATGTCTCAAATTCTATTAAACTGAATGATGTAGCCTCCTTGTTTGATTGTATGCAAGTGAAAAAGTTGGATATGTTATTCCCTCAACATGAATTACCCTCACTTGAGATCCAAAATAAACATTAACCTTTAATGATAAAGGTGGTCATTAATAAAATTGGGGTTAGGAATACCCTCATAGACAATGGATCGGGTCTTAATGTTTGCAGCATTCTAGATAAAATTGGTGTGGATAAGAATCTTATTAGACCTAATGATCTTTTTATTCGTGGCTTTGATAATGCTAATAAGAAACCATTGGGAATGATCACGCTACCCATTAAGGTATGTACCATTGTTTTTCCTACCCCTATCCATATTATGTTAGTCCACCTATTTCATACAATATTCTCCTAGGTAGATCGTGGATTCATGCTATTAAGGGAGTCCCATATACTCTTCACTATGAGATGACGTATGAATATAATAATAAGATATATACAGTTAAAGCAGATGAAAAAATTTATAATTCACAAGTCCAAGATGATCATAACACTTCCAATTCTCTCTTAATAATTTTATTCCGACTTCAAAATTAGAACCTATACATTTTGAAGATAATCTTGGCTGCATATCACTGATAAAAAAATCTTAGATGATGATTGGGGTTCATTAGATTTTACACCCTCCTTTATCCAGGAGAGTAGAAAATCTCACAATCTACTCCTAAGGAGTCTTGTGTTTTATTTTCTCAATCAAAAAATTCAAAAACATCACCCCATGATGGTGATGGGGGATCTTTAACTTTCGTCCCTCATGAGTGGAAGATGCCTAACGTAAAAAACTTAAAAGGATTTGTGTTCTCATGAAAGAACCAATTATTCTCATGAGCATGTAGATAATATTTCTTCATCTGAGTTGGAAGGATGTTATGGGGTTGGATACAATCTTTTTTTCTAAAAATGGATAAATTCAAACATGGAACAAAGTGATAAGGATCAAGTGAAGTCTATACCATACTTTTCTAAATAGGGTCTAGGTTTCCAACCTTCATCATCATCTTCATCTAATGCTTTATCATATATTGTATTTATGACATCTTATGGTAAGAAAGCAATCTTTTCTTCACAAGAGAAAGGAATGTCTCCTACTGTACTGATAAATATCATATTTTATCGATGCTTCTCAAAGCCCACTTGATTAATCTTCCTCTAAAAAATGAAAGAAATTTAATAACAAAAACTCATTTTTTTTGCATATAATCAAGTGCATGGTCATTCTATCAATGAATGCCAAGCCTTGTGTAATAAAATATAACTTAATGATTGTGGTGCTCTTCCATGTGATGATGCACCTAATCATTCTAAACAATATTGATGTCTTCTATGGTGTTTCTCCTCACTATGTGGAATTTGTAGCTTTATGTGTTTTCTCATTGCCATTCATGGTGGTACAATCCTAGGTGCAACTATATTTTCATGGCAACAACACAATAGTCTATTGTGAGGTTCTCCTTGTCTCTACACTTGGGGGAAAGGATAACTAGTTTTAGGAGGTGTGCATTCTTTTCACGATCCCCTCTTCTCTTTTTCTTCCTTAAAATACCAACATAGCAAGTATGTTGACATTTTAATGGGGAGCATAGCCCCTAGCCATTTCATAGAAATCTTGTGAGATCTGACTTATTGACATACACCCTTGGTGGTGGTTTTGTTTGTAATTCCCCCTAAGACATGGTTATCAATTCATCCCCTATGACATTAAACTTTATGCACCCCCTAAGGTGATTTTTGTGTGCTCCTTGAAGCATGATTTGTATAGTCCTAGCATAATGGAAAGATTTTTTTTAACGTGGACACCTAGCATAACAAAACTTTCTTTCCAGTGGAGCTATGCGTTTCATGAGATGCCTAGCATAACACAACTTTCTAGCATTGTGGAACCCATCATATTACATGGACACATAGCATAACACAACTCGCTAGCTAGTAGATCTATGTACCTCATGGGTAATTTAACATCCTTATGAGAGCATCATTTTGTTTAACAACACATTCGATGAATGATATTTGGTATTTGAGAAAAAAATAAGACTAAGGTCTTTTTGTCTTACCGACTCAAATCCTTTTAGTATTAATCATTTCTTTTTGTTTTGTGAGTATTGTATGTTATGTGTTTGCATTGTGTTCAAGCATTGTTTTTGTGTTTTGTTTGATGTTCATGTTATATTTTCATTAAATTATGTTATGTGTCTTCATCATGTATACTTCGTGTTTTCCATGCTATATTTCACTTCACATGTGTGTTCCTTTGTCCTCATGTTGTTTTGTCATAGGATATTGAATCTTGGGGGCTTGCATAGATCCCATAGATTCATTCCCATACTACCTCTTCAATGTTTGGATAATTGAACCCCTCTTGACATATTCTTCCTTTAGTGTGATTTTGAGCGCAATTTCATACTCTCACTAAAGTGGGGGCTAAATGTAGCATCAAAAATTGTCACCCTTGACAATTTCACACTACCTTGACACCCTAAGTTTTTCCTATAATTTTATTATAATAAAAATTTACCAATTTCAGAACCAAATTAATAAAATATATTTAATTTCCTATCATCCCTATAAATTTAGGCCAAAAAGAATTTTTTTGAATGTTCTAAATTTCAATTGGTGGGCTTTTATGTGGAAAATGACCCCCGGTCAGTCCCTACCCAAGAGGATTAATTAGAATGCATATTTAAGCATGTTTTCCTCCCATTTTGAGCATTGGGAAGGCAATTCATGAAAATAGTTACAACTTTTGGGAAAATTGAAGATTCTAAAATCAGTCAAGAGTAGATTTATGAGAATTATTGCAATATTATTTTCAATCAAGCATCATGTTGAACAAGCATTAATAATGTTTTCATGTAAGTCCATTCATGTTTTATGATCATTTGTCTTGTGAGTACTAACACTTGTAGGTCTTCAAGCCAAGTTGTGATCAAGACTTGAAGAGATGTGTATGACTTCACTACTTCAAGGGAATTAGATCTGAAGTGGTGAGTTGCATCCAATTGTCAATTCATCATTTATTTATCATTTAGCCTCTATCTCTCAAAAGGATAAGTTCTCTATCATCAAATTTTCCATTGTGGATGTGAGAACACCAACACGGTGTTTGACTAAGGCAAGCCCCTATATGGCACAACCTTTCCTCTCTCTTTGATTGTGCAAGTTATAGATCTAAAGAATATTGGAGGAAGATTGAAGAAATTTTATTCATTGTTGCATTCAAACCCTACAACTTGACAAGATAAATAAACTAAAATATCTTGACAATAGATAAAGATATGACAACAAGCTCCAAAAGGAAGAAGCCTTTGATCAAGTACATGAGGACTATGAAGTCAAACTTCAATTTTAGCTCTTCGGACAAAGATGCCCTTAGCGAAATTGCCCAAAAAATTAGGCTCAAATTTGAATCATAGGTGCACAATACTCTACTCTTTCCAAATTTTCTATTGAAAGTTGGTTTTACAACTTCTTTATTATAGAAAAAATTATATTTTCATATTAGGTCTCATTGTTTCATCAAGTCTATAAAAAAAATAATTTCAAACAATTTCTAAGAAATTAAAGGATTAGATCCAAGGCTGATTAACTCACCTTCAAGGTTGGAAGTCAATCTAATTACCTTTTTGATTTGCATCCTAATATTATTTGAAAGAGGATTGATATTAGTGATCTATGCACTAGACCTAGGATCCCTTTTTCAACTAAACATAAGGCAACCTTGATAGAGTTCACCCTAGTTCAAAAAATATTTTTTAAATAAAAGATTCTAAAAATGTATTTATGTTTTATTTATAGGCATGTTTTGGAGGAAGATTAAAGACCCAATTGATCATTCATGCATTCAATTCCGACAAGTCATCAAATCAAGGAAAGTGGATTTTATCAGCAACATACAAAGTTTTGACAGTGAGTTTAGAAGAGAAGAACACATAGACCAAGAGCAATAGGAGAGTGAAATCAGATATTGAGTATTTGTTACCTAGTCTAGGATGCCCAATGCCCCTATCTAGCTATTTTAAGCCCAAATTTATATGCCAGGTTCTTTTATGTTTTCCCTTTGATTTTCTAAACTTTGTTTTTGTTTATCAATTCCATGGTTTCCAAAAATCTCAATAGTTTTCTACATTTTCATAACTAACCTAGGAACATTATTTCATCATCAAAGTTAATTAATTAATAAGTGTTACCCGTCAAAATTTTCACTTCAAAAATATAATTTTTCTCTCTAGGATAAATGAATTTGATAATACTTTATACTCTGGTCGCGACCCTGCCAAATTTCCTAGCCAAGTCATCAGGTTCTGAAATTTCGAAACCACCTGATTGCCTGAATTTCTCATATCTCTTGAATTTTGAAGCCTTATCCCATGTGTCTCATGCAGTCAGTGTGTTGAAGGTTCTTAAAACTATAGAACCTCCGACAAATGGTTATAAAGTTCTATCCCTCAATGATGAAGCGACCCTAGTAGGATGCTCAAGTTTCAAAGTGTCATCCCATTTAATGAGTTGTACGATGCCTTTAAGGGGATATCTTTTCATTCGCTTCAAAACGCCAACTCTAGTTTTAAAAAGTAATCTTCAAAATCATCTGAAATGACAACTCTTAAATAAGGAAGGTGGTGGAATGAATTTAGTAATAGATTGGCATGTTTTTTGGAGTGAATAAATGGTCACTCTTCGCCATCGAAGTTAAGTGAACTTGCATACAAGGAAAGGTGACAACATTTCTAAGTTCAAAATTTTCTCAAAATGGTACTTATTGGCGATATCAAGGAATGCGAAGATGAACCTATACTCGTCGTGCAACTAGATTTGAATTGACCTGAAGAGGAGAAGCTCAACATCATTTCAAAGCTGCGTTCACTAGCATGGAAGGAAAAAACCAGCTACACAAAGTACAACATTGTGATTTTTGTTTTAGATGAAGAAGAAGAACACGTTGAACTTCACAATTTATTTATGGAGATGCAACTGGAACTGTATAGAGGCCCAAAACTACTAGTGGTTTGATCACATGCATGCAGTCTTTTATGGCATGTAATGATAATGCTTGTTCTGAAACTGTTTCCGTTTTAAAATCCTTCTTGATTCTAGTTTTTTTCAAGACCATTATTTTTGCAATGTAACAGTTTTGGTGTGCATATATATAGGGATCTCCGAATGTAAGGGGGGGTTAGCTAGCTTTTGGGGAACATAGTATTATAGTACGAGAACTTGAGGTTTTGAACTCAATTTTGGCATTGAATAAATAAAGAAAGTGTTTCTGATCTATGCATTTGTCACTATCTTCTTTTGATTACAACTGAGCTTTGAATCATTGTAATTAATATTCACTATGTGCTTTGTTCTATGAGATTATTTTTGTGTTATCTCTAAAGCTTTGAATTTAGATTAATCCACCCATAAAGTGAGTTTTTTGTTCATCCTCTTTTGATAAGCATTCATGAATTTGGGATAAATGAACTTTGTGTCATTTGTTCACATCTTCTTTACCTTAAGCACCAAATTATCACATCTATTTTCATGGATATGAGTAGATGTCAGTTACCTTTCCTGCTTTCTAGTTAAAATCATACCCAGTGTCTACATTCATTGCAACTTATTCAAAGGTAGTTGCACCTTGTAAAATAAGTAGAGGGCACTTGCAGTTATCACCACAAGTGACTCAACTGTTGGCCAGGTTGTCATTTGTGTGGGATAGAGTAAATTGATTAAAATGAAAAATCTGTTAGCCAATAGATTTTTTGGCGACTCCGCTGGGGACCTTGATTTGAAAGATTAGTGTTTTATTCTCAGCTTATAAAAATATATCTATTTGTAGGGAGATTGGTGACTCTGTTTGAAATTTTGAAGATGCATGATGCAGAATTAGAAACCTCAAAGAAATGGGAAAAGACCCAGGCCTACTATCCCAGAGGTCCTTGCCATGGATGATAAAGTAATTCATGACTTTTGGGAACACTATAAAGAGAGCATTGTTGAAGCTGCGAAAATTGGTTTGAGTATCGAAGATGATCACAAATATTCCATTTTGTTGAGAAGTCTTCATGTTAGGTTTTTCAAACTAAAGGAGCTTGAAGAAAGAGAGCATTCTTTGCAAACCCAAGAGAACAAGATAAGGAAACTCCAAGAAGAACTTCAGGTTAATAATGACGACTCTCTAGGTTTCTCTAGTCCTCTTCGCTTTTCAACTTTTGATTCTCAAGAAATGGGTTTTTATCAAATCTCATGAAAATTCGACATCACTAGAAAAAAATGAATTTGACAATGAATTGATGAGATTTATTTCTACTCCATAGTTAGAAACCTTTAATTTTGATACTATTGAGGAAGATAAGAGTCTTTAGACTGACTCATGGTTAGAGTATGCATATTTTGAATTTCATAATCAAGATGATAAAAAGGAGTTTAATGAATACACCTTTGAGTCATTTCATTTTGAGGATGAAGGAAATTTAGCTCTTATTACCTTGAGGAACAAGCTCTGTATTGAAAATAAAGTGAATGTCTATCTAATTAATGACCCTTTGATATTTGAGATCGCAAAAGAAAAATAAATTCCTAAAGAACTAGAGAATGGCTTGACACTGAAAGAAGTAAAAGCTTTAGATGAAAATCCTCTTTATGAAGAAGAGATTATACTTCAATTTTTATCATCTATTGAAGGAGAAGATTTCATTTTTGAAGCTCCAGGTATGGATGTATCCACCCCTTCAATTGTAGATGAAGGACTCCCTGATTTGGTTGCAACAAAAGAAAATAAAGTCTCTATAATCAAAATGGACCCCATGCTTTATAGGGCGCATATTCATTTCAAATTGGGAGGGAATCAAGATATCAAAAGTAGTTCTATGCATATGAGTCTGATGACGGAAATATAGGGAGATATGTAGTTGACATTTTTGAGAATCCTGGTTATTTTCACAAGACGCTATTTTGCAGTTTATTATTCAGCCATGAAAACAATATACAAAGCAAGCATTAGAAAGATCAAGAAGATCTAGAAATGTTTGATGAAAAATGGTTGTTTGGTAGATATCTTTATGAATCACTTCATTTTAAAAGCTTTAGCTTTACATTCAAGGTTTTTAACATATTGATGATTTTGCGGTTGCTTCATGCATGGATGTCCTTGTTTCACAATGGCATTTATTTCTCCCTACCAGTCAATGGTTTTGCATAGTCTTTGGGGATTCAAGTGCCACACTTTGTTCGAGTGCATAGGTGTCTTAGATCACTTTACTTCAAGTCTTTTGGTTTTGTCCCATTTTTGGTCTACACCTGGTTCCCCTTCCTTTCTTTCGACTTCGTTGCCTAATGGACTGGTTGGTACCAAAGTTTTGGAGCTCTTTGTATTTTCTTCAAAAATTCAGTCCCCAATTGGAGCCAATGTTACCCGTCAAAATTTTCACTTCAAAAATTTATTTTTTCTCTCTTTGATAAATGAGTTTGACGATACTTTATAATCTGGTCGCGAGCCTGCCAAATTTCCTAACCAAGTCGCCAGGTTTTGAAGTTTTGAAACCACCCGATCACCCGACTTTCTCATATCTCTTGAAGTTTGAAGCCTAATCCCATGATGTCTCATGCAGTTGGTGTGTTGGAGGTTCTTAAAACTATAGAACCTCCAAAAAATGGTTATAAAGTTTTATCCCTCGGCAATGAAGTGACCCCAGTAGGATGCTCAAGTTTCGAAGTGTCAGCCCATTTAATGAGTTGTACAACACCTTTAAGGGGATGTATTTTCATACGTTTCAAAAATCCAACTCTAATTTTAAAACGTAATCTTTAAAATCCTCTAAAATGATAGCTCTTAAATAAGGAAGGTGGTGGAATGAATTTAGTAACAGATTGGCACATTTTTTAGAGTGAATAAATGGTCACTCTTCACCACCGAAGTTAAGTGAACCTGCATATGAGGAAAGGTGACAAAATTTCTATGTTCAAATTTTTCTCAAAATGGTACTTCTTGGTGATATCAGGGAATGGTAAGATGAACCTGTACCCATCGTGCAACCATATTTGAATTTCCTTGAAGAGGAGTAGCTCGACATCATTTTAGAGCTACGTTCGCTAGCATGGAAGGAAAAAACTAGCTACACAGAGTACAATAGAGTGATTTTCATTTTAGATGATGAAGAAGAACACGTTGAACTTCACAATTTAGTTATGGCTTGATGTAGCTGGAACTGTACAGAGACCCAAAATTGTCAACGGTTTGATCACATGCATGCAATCTTTTGTGGCATGTAATGATAGCGCTTGTTCTGAAACTGTTTCCGTTTCAAAATCCTTCTTGATTCTAGTCATTTTCAAGACCGTTATTTTTGTAATGTAACAGTTTTGGTGTGCATATATATAGGGATCTTCAAATGTAAAGGGGGGGTCAGCTAGCTTTTGGGGAACATAGTCTTATAGCACGGGAACTTGAGGTTTTGAACTCAATTTTGGCATTGGAGAAAAAAAGAAAGTGTTTCTAATCTGCACTGCATTTGCCACTATCTTCTTTTGATTACAACTGAGCTTTGAATCAATGTAATTAATCTTCACTGCGTGCTTTGTTCTATTATATTATGTTTGTGTTATCTCTAAAGCTTTGAATTTAGATTAATCCACCCGCAAAGTGAATTTGTTGTTCATCCTCTTTTGATAAGAATTCATGAATTTGGGATAAATGAACTTTGCGTCATTTGTTCGCATCTTTTACCTTAAGCACCAAATTATCGCATCTATTTTTGTGGATATGAGTAGATGTCAGTTACCTTTCCTGCTTTTTGGTTAAAAGCATACCCAGTGTCTTCATTCATTGTGAATTATTCAAAGGTAGCCGTGCCTTGTAAAATAAGTAGAGAGCATTTGTAGTTATCACCGCAAGTGACTCAATTGTTGGCTAGGTTGTCATTTGTGTGGGACAGAGTAAATTGATTAAAACGACAATTTTGTTAGCCAAGAATAAGAAATCAATCATAACAATATCATCCCTCAACAAAGGATTAAAACCCTAATCCACCATTATGGCTCTTCCATTGAGGTTTGTAGCCAAGTGGTTATTGAGATCACTTTTAATATTTTCCTTTTTGTGATATTGGAACTAGTGTGATTTAGGCCCTAGATCCCTTTTTCCAATATCTCAATTGATTATAAGGAACTTGTAATATCTTTCTAGAAGCCTCTTCTTCATACACTAGTGCATCACATAGAAGTCCACTCATCACATTGACATCTATTCTAGACACTTGATGAAAAGTACAATTAGGTCCAAGAAAGGCGCCTTTACGTACAAAATGAGAAAAGAGATTTTAAAGTAGAAATAATTTTAAAAATTGACAAGAAAATCTCTAAGCTAAATATTTGAATACTAAAATTAAATAGATACAAAGAAATTGTTTTTGGGTGGTTTTTTGAGGGGCTTCTCTTAGTCAAACCCTCATTTTGGTCTTCCAACCTCCATGATAGCTAAGATTTTGAAAATATTTAAAAGATAGAAATACAAATGCTTCAAAAGAAAAAATGTGATCAACTATGACATATAAAATAACAAGTACACTATTTTTGCACAGGGGGCTATCGTTGCACCAAAAGATCGACCTGTTAATGCTCGATACAACCGTTGGATTTATAAAAGATCAAGAACCACATGAGGAAGTTAAACCATGTCACGAAGCCCAAGCGCTGCACTGGAATATGCCTACCATAGGAACAGGAGACCAAGGGTCACACCTTGCAACAATCCCCCTAGCGCAAGCGCGGGGTTCGAACCTGTGACCTCGACTCTGATACCAATTGTTGCATAGGTGGCTATTGTTGCACCAAAAGATCGACCTATTAATGCTCGATACAACCACTAGATTTATACAAGATCAAGATCCACATGAGGCGGTTAAACCATGTCACGAAGCCCAAGCACCACGCTGGACTACGCCTACCATAGGAAGAGGAGACCAAGGGTCAAACCTTGCAACAACTATGATAGCACTTCAATTCTTCAAAATGAAAGTAAGAAATGATAGAAATCAAGATAAAGGGAATATTAATATTAGAACAAAATCACCTAGAAGTTCCTCTGAACCCCCATGAAAAATGTTGTTGTCTAAATGTTATTATTCTTCACAATATAAAAAATATGGCAATTAGAGATGATTGATAAAATCACATGCATAGTACTGCTATATCTTGTCGGTTACAAAATGATAGCGTTCCTTCAAAAATTACAAAGTTCTAATGTTCAAGAGTGAAAAATAAGATTGAAAGAGAAAAAAGGGAAAGTCAAAATGCTTTTTCTTGGTTGAACTCCACATAGGAGTGTTACTTCTAATTTTCAATAGGAAGGTAACACCCTAATAGACATTGGAACCACAAATTTTTATGTGTTGATGTTTGTGCATTGTGCTCCTATCCTATAAAATTCAAATAAATAGAAGGCATACATTATCATAAAGTTACCAGAAATGTATGATTCAAGTGCTAAAATTTTATAATTGGATTGTTCTATATCAGAGGGCTAAAGTGAGGATAGATGCAATATGAATTTGCAAGGGTATGCAATTTTCAACAATATAATTAGATTTAAGGAGAGGGTTGATGAAAAATGATGGCATAAGAAGTTAGCAATAAAAGATGATGAAGTGTTGGTGTATCTCAAAAAGGGGATGTTCCTAGTTGGAACATACAAAAAGATGAAGTTTGGACCTTGCAAAATTATAAAAAAAAATCATTCCAATAATGCAAATCAAGAAAAGTTTCCTAAATATTTGGGTATATCACTAGTGCTCAACATTGTAAATTTGTATCAATATCATGGAGAATAAGAGGGAAAAACATCATAGAGTATAGAGTAAATACATATCACAACCATATAAAAACAAGATTGAAGAAAATATGGGCTCTCTAAGTTGAATTGGTAATAAATATTTTTGAAAAGACTATTGATTTGGAGAAGATCGCTTAGATGCATTCCAAAAAGATGGCTTACATCTATTTAAAAATATGACTTAGATTAATTTTAAAAAATGGCTTAGTGTTTCACCAATAGATAAAGAAAACATGTTGGAACTACATTGGGGACTAAATTTAATAATTGTCTATATGTTACATTCTTATTTTTTATATGAATCATTTTCATGTAAGAAGATAATTTTTTTAATAATTTAAATGATGACGGTGTAAATAATGTAAAAATTCAAATGTATTTACTTTGCAAAAAGAAACACTAGAAAAAATATTATGAAAAATATCTAGTGAAATAGAATAGAAGGTTGATTGAAGACTCATTGTAAATTTCTAAGATTGAGGTAAACTAATTTGGTTTTCCTCTAGTCTCTAGAAAGTGAATCACCTGGAATTATAAAATTACTTGTAGTGTTTGATGCAAAAGCACTCATTTTGTATTGTATTATCTTTAGATAATTCTATAACCCACATTTATTGGTGCACATTTATCATTGAAGCGAAAGGCTTCATGGGATATATGCATGGATTGTGAGGCCAAAAGGGGGTCAAAAGTAGCCACCTTTTTCTTCTTCTTTCTAAAACGAATAAAAATTGATCTATAACAAGTAATTCAAGATACCAAAATCAAAATTTCAAGTTGCGATTAGAAAAAAGTATTAGTAGTGCCTAGAATCTAGCTTCTAAAATACTATTTTAAAAAATGGTGAAGATTAGGATGGTGAAATAAGGGGGGCACTTAAAGTGGTCTTGTTTTTGTCAAAAAAATATATTATAGTGTGAGGTCTGTTCTCCCTAAAATGTGTTTTTAAAAGTATTATTTAAACCCCTTCAATATAAATTTAGCTAGCATCATGTAGTTTATCCCATTTTCTTTTGCTAATTTTTTAATAAATATAGTATATTTTTACTAATTTTCAATCTCGATACATCATGAAAAATAAAAATTTGAGTGTGCCCTCCTTTTAATTTTGAGAGAAATGATAATTTTCCCCTTTTTAATTTATATGAATGGAATCTAGAATATAAAATTGTTATTTTCTTAAAATTTTGATGAGTAGATAAAAAATAACACCAAAAAACTTCACAAGAGTTTTTGACAAAAAAATGACACTAGAAAAAGTGATTGAAGATAAAAAACTTAATGTATTTAGATTGTTAAAAAACTTAAGTGGTTACAAAGGTAAGAGAGAATTTCATGCCATCATGCCATTTTTTATAATGTCTTCAAATGTACAAACTTGATGGAAAGAATGCTCAATATTTTCTTTTTTCATGTTTTATGCAAAACACGTCTTTGAGCACCTTACATGTAAGCCAAACCTTTTGTCTTGGATATCCAAGGCTAGGAGATGGATTCCAAAGCAACTTTAAATCAAATGCATGTGCATTAATGCATGCATTGTAAACTCCAAAAATAGAACACACACTAGGCATATTATGTGTTTTAAGGCAATTATAACATGAGCACATTATGTTTTAGGATTTCCTAACCATATCACTAGCACATTGTAACATGTTTACATTATTTCATATTATTTTTTAAAAATTGCCACTTTTTGGCCCACCAACTTTGTGTAGTTACCACATGTTGTAAGCCCATTGTGACATATTGTAATATATTTCATGGTTGTGAATCAATAAAGATCAATTTTATTATTTATTATTTCATTGAGTTATGTTGTGTATTTGGTTGTAGGTATAACAATCCTTAATTGGACTCTCCAACCATGAATTCATCACAAACCTAAGCCCAAACCAATACACTTTTGACTAGTTGTTACTTGTCAACTTGAGTTTAAACATAGCTAATTTGCATGTTAAGAGGTTGTATAAAAGGATAAACTCTAATTCGCTTTTAAACATCATCAAGATCTAAGAGAGAGTCATAACACATATATCATAGTATTAGTATCTACATCATTAATAATAGACTAGGCATATTGCATGGTTGTTTGGTAAGTCCTTGTTATTGTTCAAACCATTGAATCAAATTGAGTGGTTTGACAAAGAATAAGATTCTAACATAAAAAATTCCTAAAAGTTTTCAAATTTTGAAAACAAGTCTAAATAACAAGGTGATTAGATTCTAGACATCAAAAGGCACATGTAAGGTATTTCCATAAGCAAATGTCAAATCCAAGGGTTAGATTCATTTTTTAGGTATGAACATAATTTTCATAGTGTAGATTTGACCCAGAGCAAATAATCTATCATTTTGTAGCCTATTTGAACACACCAATCTCATATTTGATTACATAACATTGATTTGGATAATTTAAGTACAATCTTAAATTATCACATTTGAAGCTAAATTCTTTTTCCCTCGATCATTTTAAAAAAATATTTAATATTATTACTCTCTCTCATTATTCTAAAGAATTTTTTTTGTCCTTACTAATTTATTACTTTACCCTTAAAAAACTATTTTACTTCTTTACATAATTATACAATTCAATTTAAAATATTTATAATTAATATTCTGATTTACATCATATGATAGCACAACTACTAAAGAAAATGTCTACAAAACATAAGCACGCAACCATTTTTAATATTGGTTAAAGGAGGATATAGGGACAGAAGGAGCCATTTTACCACCTGGTTCCAACTGAGAAAGTTCTAACCACTGTGATCGCCAAGTAGGAGTACTAATGCATTGCAGTCATTCAGTTTTCTTATGGTTATATTCCCCAGATAACTAAATGGTAATATGGGCGGCTGAAAAAACAGTCCTGACAGACCATTAAACCTTCATGTAACTCTTAGGAAGGCCCTGTCAGATCAAAAAAGACTGATCTTTTAGGACAGTTTTTCAAAACAACAATGGAGGAGATCTAGAGTTAAAACAACATGACCCATGAAAATGAAAGCTTCTTTCTTTTCCACATTTATTGAATATTGACATTTCACCAATACACATTCTGTCACCAACTGTTTTTCAGAAGGAATGTCAAGTTTTCTGTGCATTACATGACAGCATATAAATCGTTCATGTACTCCTGCCTGCTATGTTACATAGCACGACTACAAAAAGTAGGTAAGCAGTCATGGAGGGGGGGTTGATTTACAGCTCTTGTCTCCCATTTTTTCTGTCTTCCCAACTGCAGCCAGACAGAACTTTCTGTTCATGCCCACCTGTGTTCTCATCTACCACTACTAACATTTACATCAATATAAGTTGATGAACTTTAAGTACTTCTGTTAGCTCTCAAATCTTTATCACTGGCTGGCAAGCAATAACTCTATCATCAACCAAGATTTTCCTTGTCCAACACACTAATGACTTTTTTGCAACCTTTGGAATTTTTTAATAATTGGACTTTATAGCTATTGATCTTTTTGTTTTATGTAGTAGATTATAATATTATAATATTATAAAATAATATATGTCTAAATCATTCTTAAAGTTGTTATGAGGAGGAGATTTTGTCCCTCAAAGATATCTAAAGGTCTAATATGACTTAATCAAATTTATGGGGAATTTGAACTTTAGTGAATGACGTGATTAAATAATATAATATCACCATCATCAATTGACTTACAACCCTTAGATCCCTTCAAAATAATTGTTACATGATGTTAGGCTTTTTAACTTTCTATTGAAACTATCAATTGTCTTACAAAATTAATAAAATATAGTGATAATTAAAAAAATTAAAAATAAAACACACATTGAAAATCACACTGACTTATAAGTATTTTACGTAAATAGAGTATTTTAATTGAAAACATTATTAAGAGCTTATGTATTGATCATTATTTAAAAATGAAAGAAAATTGAAAAAAAAATTACTATATTGTAGAGAAACTAAACATACCTTCTACCCATATCCAAGGTGTATATAGGGCTAGCTCAAGTGGTTGTATGCTGAATGCTTCATGTGGGTGGTCTCGAGGTCCACTCTCGAGCTGGCCACCTCTGTCATGCTGGGCCCTACTTGATGTCCCCACCGGGTTAGGCACTTGCTGTGGTGTCGACGGTTTACTTTGCGCCCACTCCTCGACTAACTGGGGGGTGTGCACGAGGGTTCGCCGCGAAGTACATTTCTTCGGAAAAAAAAAAAAAATTTAAAAACTTTGGATGCATTAATGAGTTGAGTATGATAAATTTAAATTTGTGCACTTGGAAATCGATGAAAGGAGGACTTTGATGCATGCCATATTGCAAATGAGATATGATACTTGAAATATAATATAAGATTTTGAATAATGAGTTGAGGTGACTAAGTTTTGAGAATAAGAAACATGATTTTTCATAATCCATGTTAATGATCAAGAATTCTTTTGGATATAATTATGTGTGTGTTTTTGCATTGATGCTTTGTATCACACTCTATGTCCATCATTAGGATGCAATCATGACAATGATTCTACCCAAGGGTATGATTTCATCAAAATTGGCATGATTTTGTCCTACATTGAATTGGATCATCATAACCCACATAATCTATCTGCTTGATATATATTTAAATTAATGAAAATTTGGTGGTGTGAAGTAGTATCATGGGACCTTTTATGTAATGATTGAATCACAAGACTTTCTTTAACCTTAATTACGCTCTAAGGAGTAATTAACTATAATAAAAAGAAAGTGTAGCAATGGATGTCATTGAGTTGCTAGTTGATTATTGTCAAATCCCAACACAAAAAATGTGATTATGATGAAGTCTTTGGTTCACATGCTTTGACAATGGATGCCAATTACTTAATTGTTGATGGTTGTTGAAGCCCAATGCTACTAGATGAGGACTGATGACTAGTTCCTATAAAATGAGAAGTGTTCTTTGATATTTTAATGCCTTTGTTATTCAGTCATTAGATGGATTCCTAAAAAAATAAAAATACTCCTCAATACTTTTAATGCCATTTTTATTACATTATTAAATGATGTGACAATTATCTACTATATCCTTAGGGAATGTCTTTATATATCACAAACACATTATTTTCAAATTTTTTGGAACCCACATTGATAGGTATCAATTAGATTGGATTGCAATATTATAGCATTAGGAAGCAATAACTTTTAAAAAGGGGTTGTGATTACACACAATCAAGTGTAGGGGATAGAATTATAGGTGTGATGTAGTTTAGGATGGTAAAATTGACATGATCTAGATTGACCTTTGGTTCTATATTGAGGAATATCACATATCAAATTGATAGGTTAAATATTGGGTTGGTAAACATGTTAAAAGAGTGAAATCATGTGCTAAAATCATGCATCAAATATATTGACCCAAAGTAGCATAAAATGAATGGGAAAAGTGTAATCTTATGCATTTTTATCTTCTAAATTTTAGACTTACTTTATTTTGCATGAAAAAATAAGTGCACATACATGCCAAAGTAGAAATAAATAAAATAAAATGCATCAAGATAAAGGGATATTAAAATTATAGATCAAAAAATATTGACCGATTGAACTAGGTGTGTGTCACCTATGAGATCATTGTACATAAATTGAAAATAGAATTAGTGGATAACATGCCTCATAAAATTTTGTACAGCAAATAAGTGCACATAAATTGGGGAAAGAAAAAATGTGGCTCAAAATTATGGGTCTGTGCAAGATCATGGTGGTCCAAAAAGTGGTGATGTGAAAAAAAATGTGTTTTTAACTTGCTCAAAAATGCAAAAATCTGATTTGAATTTTTCTAGGCTCGGGTAGAAAGTACATGGTGTCAAAGAAAAAACCAAACCAAAATAGATATCCATTTGAAATGGATATCCATTATGAAACGAATATTCGTTATGTTTAGGTTAGTTTTTTTAATTTGGTCGGGTCCAAGACTGAACACTTATTTAATTTAATATATTATAATAATCTTTTAAAATAATTATAATAATATTTTAATATAACATGGACATTTAATTTAATACATTATTATAATATTTTTAAATTTAATATTATATAATAATATATTTAATATATTATAATATTATATTATATTATAATACTTATATAGTATTAAATATTATATAATATTATATCATAATATATTAAATTTATTATATTATATGATTATATACTATTAAATATTTTAAATATAATAATATAATATAAAATAATAAATGATTTTCTTACATTTAGAAAAAAACCGTCAATTATTAAAAAAGTGCATATGTATAGTGGTCAAGTCCTGGACCCAACCAATTAATTATTAAAAAAACTACATAAAGGAAATAGATATCCGTTTCATAATGGATATCCATTTCAAAAAGGATATTCGTTTCTTGTTCCATAAAATCAAAAATAGAAAACCTGAGAGCTCATTTCTTCCACAGTCTACGCGCGGGTTTTGCATTCAACAACTTTGATATTTGTTTGGGGTTAATCTTTTTTCTCAAATCAATCACATTTCAAAGGTATTTATAGATTTTGATGTTTTTCTTTAATTTATATTAGTTTTGCATTGTTTTTTTGTGAATTTTAGTCAAAAATAGGATTTTTAATAGGTTTTTTATTGCATTAAAATGATTGTTAATTTTGATTTTTTTTATCAATTAATAGGCTTAAGAATGGTTGATCCCAACTCCGCTCAACATGAAAATCCTAACCCTCCAAATCCTCCTTCGTCTTGACCATTGTTTCCAAACCAAACCATGTCAACAATACATGAATCTATCCATAGAAATTTAGATCAATTGAGAGATGTATGTCAAATTTAAGATACAATCTCTTAGCTATCAAATATGAAAAACACTTTAGAAACAATCATTTCAAATGTTGAAACTTTGGCAAATCAACACAATAGGTTTGCACAGTGGCGAAAGGAACAAAGGAAATCTTACGCTGATGGGTTATCATATGATGATGTGAGGGCACTTGATATTGACAAAGCCCAATTAGCCCAGCTATTCATTAATCCCAAAACAAGACAACTCGTAAATGTGTAGAAGCCAAAATTTTCAATTAAATGGTGCACACATAGAGGCATATTAGCTAATTTTTGGAGACATTAGTGGATGGTTTTTGATAAACCACCCAACAATAATCTTGACATCCCTCCATATTTTCTTCAAAAATTATATGTCGAGTTTGTCCTAGGGAGGCATGTCAATTACTTTGACATGCGAGATTTCCAAGGTGTGGGTAAAGGGATGCTATAAGATACACCTAGAGCACAACGAGTCACCCCAATTCTTCTTTCTCTACCTATTGTTGCCACAACTTTAGTACTTTACCCCAAGATTGGTTTAGATGCAGGAAATCAAAGCATTTTTTCTTTACATTCATTGAGTGATCATTTGGTCATGTAGAGCCATCATGTTGCGCAACTATATGATGGTGATGCACCTAATGTTGGCATATTGTTGTCATTGCTGTCAAAAGGAGAGAATAATATTGATGTCAAAAGGTACGACCAATGGTGAAACAAAGGTCATATTCATGAAGGGTTCCTTGAGGGCTTTACAAAGATATAATTTGCAAGGACTTATGGTGTGCATTCAAAAGATTATACATTCATACACCATTGGGGAGACTTCACATTTTCGAAAAGAGGTACTTTAGTGTCTCTTTGAAAAGTCTTCATTGAGTTAATAGTTGTTCTTCGGTGATGCTTACTTGTTAGTCCCTTCGATATAGCGATGAGTGGATGTTGTGGTCGCTAATTTCATCGGCAAGACAAAGAGTGTTCGGTAGGATTGTACAAGATGTCTTGTTGACAACCCGATAGCTGCATCAGTGTGAAGGTTGAGTATTGGTATGACATAGACTTTGGTCTCTTCGATATTCTAGCAGGGGAGTTTGTGATCATCAGTATGACAACTTTGCTTCGTTAGGATTTTCTTTTGTGTCTCTCCAAAATTCTGACATGGTGGATCAATACGGGGGTAATATTTCTTCACCGATGAGATACATGCTTATCAGTGAAATGGGAGCTTCAGTATATTCAAAATGTCAATATGGTGGGACTCGATAGATAAGTGATAACAATGGATATTGATGGATATGGACAAGTGGTGAAAAATGACTGCTCAATAGTCAATTCACATCCTTGTTTTGAATTGTCTAATGATGACTTGGTCAAGTGGACCTCATATACAACAAATAGGTAGTAGGTTGAAGAGAAGGTAAAATATTGATAGGACAGTGTGAGCGGTCTCTTCAATACTTCAACATAATTTCATCTAAATGACCTATAGTTTTCGGTGAGAGAAGTTGTTCAATCTCTTGGATGTGGCGATGAGCAATGGATGAACAATATTTATGGATGAAATGCAAGGAAGGCTCATTTGATGGTAGTGTTTTAAAGGTTGATGGTGAATGAAGAACCATGGATCATGGTGCATAGGGACAAGATCAACAGTCAGAATTTGAAGGTGATGGTTTCAAATGGTTAACCTCGTATAATCAATTTCTGACTGGCATCTGACTAGAAGAATAAAATTAATTGGTCTATTTTCTTTAACAATCAAATTAATTGGTGTTTTGGGTTACAAAACGACAATACAGAGTGCTAAGTTGATAGAGATTGGGTTCAAATCTTATGAACAGAGGATTACATTAAATGCGTATATGATTTAGGGTTAATAGTTCACCAATATTAGAAGACTTTTTGAGACATAAATTAATGTGGGTATGGCTTGATGTAGAGTATGCTAACTGAAGAAGAAAGAATGAAAATCCTAATAAAATTATCAAGTTGTATTGGTTAGTGGTGCACAACCTGAGGAAGAGTTGACAGGCTAGCGAAGAAAAGAAAGATAATAAGAATGTTGGTGAAGTCAAGGTAGTTGGAAAGCATTGTAGAGAAGAGTTGTGAAAGAAGGATCTAGTGTGGTAGAGTGTGGAGAATGCTATTGCAAAAAAAAATTCAGTATGCCTGAATAAGTTGAACCAAACAAAAATTAGGAATTCAAATATGGATTTATGTTTGGGTAAAGCCCTTGATTGTATTGATGCTTTTTATTTGGGTTTTGCTCATTCAAACTAGTGCATTATAGAAAAGGGGATGTGTTGCTAAGTAAGCAGTAGATGCAGATATTAGGGGTGTAGAAAAATAAGTGAATACAAAGAAAATAAAGAGGTTCAAAGCAGAGGAAGTGTTGCAGAGAGTGCAACATACATGTATGTGCAGTTGCAAGTAAGTTGCAACATAGATTTGTCATCCTAATTATAATATTCTTTACTATAAATTTGTTTGGTGGGTGCCATTGGATATCTAGGTAGATTATTAGTTTAGGAAGTGGGTGTTTCCTTGGAGTGGTTTCTCCTAAAACTAGGGGATAGGTGTCTCCTTAGGGTTGGTTCCCTTAAATCATTGTAATAGACTTATATTGTGAGGCTAGATTAGGATAGTAGATCCTAGCAGTATTTCTCACTGTGGTTTTTCCCAACCTTGGGTTTTCCACGTACATTTGGTGTTATGTGATGACTGCATGTGTGATCTGTTGGTATATGGCTTCTAGTGTTGTCATTGATGGAAACCTAAGTCATGCATTTGGTCTACAGTATAGTTTTGGTTTACATTGACAAGAACATGGCATCTGGTTAAAGGCATGAATGGTGATCTGAATACCTCACCAGACTGTTATTTTGAATTTTCAATCTCACAGAAAGGTTTTTTGATGTTTGTAATACCTTACTCAAGGAGTATCTCAATGTGCATTCATTGGTGTACATTCTAGGAGATCCGATGCACTAATCTTTTGGTTATTTGTGCTTGAAGACCGACTAGTCAAATATAGTAATCACAGATGTATAAGGAAAAATTAATTAAATGTTTTTATGTTCGAAATATGTACATTTGGGTCCCTACTATGTTTAGGACAACTATGGGTGGTACGCATAAAGATTTAATTAAGGATCTAGCCGACAGTTGAAAAAAACTTAATGTTTTATGAAGTCGACATAAGTATGATCAAATCCTTGATAGTGGATATATATAGGAGATCAATTTTATCATTTTGATATAGCGAATGTGTGGGATGTGAAGTATATCAATGTGTGGTGTGAAAATCAGAAGAGTAGTGATGCAAATTATGGATTTATGATACAAATTGCAGAACAGGGTAGAGCAGAGCAGAGCAGCGAAGTGGAGAATCAGACAGAGGATCCAAAATCTAATCTATGAGCTTCACTGGAATTGTAACCTAGCATGAATAGATGCTACTATCTCAGTTCAACCTTTAGATGGTTTTAATATGAACTTTTGTAAGGTAGCGAGCCTTCCCTTTTGAGCAGTGAGCTCTAGGCAGTGTGCCTGAATGCAAGTGCATTCTCTTTTGTAAAACTTATTTGAGTACTCAAATTATGGATTAACTTCCACTATGGTATTTCCCCTAATAGGGTTTCCACACAAAAATCCTTGTGTTATGGTGTTATGAATGATTCTCTGAATGTTTGCATCTTTCCTTTGATGTAATGTTAGAATGATTTAAGTTTCAGATTAATAAAGTTAAGATTTGTAGAACACTGATTCATCCCCTCTCTCAGTGTTCCCTTGAGTCCAACAATTTGTATCAAAGCTTAGTTCCTCTGAAGAAGTTTAGTAGCTTGAGGTAGATCTTGGAATGTAATGGACTCTGATGGTCTTCAACAATAGCTTCTGGTGGCACTCGATGATCTTGATCAGTCTAAAGTAGTAGTTAGGGAATTGAGAGAAAATCTTAAAGATGTTGAGAAATTCGTTCAAACATTGAAGGATTAGATTGTTAAATCCAAGGAGAAGAGAAATAATCGTTGTGATTAGATACAACAAAAAGAGAACAAAAATATGGATGATGCTCACCTGAATCAAACCTTGAAAGAAATAATTGAAGAATGAGAAAAGCTTTCCAGAGACAATGCTACCATAAAACATGAAATGGAATCCATGGTGATGAAGCTAACTAAAGAGATTGAAGAAAGGAAGAAGAATGAGGAGAATCTTGCTCAGTCCTTAAAAGAGAAATCTAATCAATTTAGAAGAATAAATGGAGAATTCACTCAGTTGGAAAGTGAACTGCAATGATCTAGAAACAATGAAGAACTTGGTAAACAAATTGTTATTCTTGAGAATGAACTTACCGCTACAAATGAATACAAGGAGAAGTTTAAGATCAGTTCAGTTAAGCTTGATGAGCTGACTCAAAGACAAGAGTGGAAATGACAAGAGAGGTCTTGGATCTGAAAGAGGAGAATGTTCCAGAACTAGACAAAAGAATTTTAGAGAAGGTAACCAGATGAACAAAGGTGGAAGGTATCTGGTAAGGAAACCTAATGCTCAAAAGTTTAATGGTTACTATTTTTCTTGTAACAAATTCAGTCATATGGCTGCTAAATGTAGAAGTAATATGAAATCAAGAGATTCATCATTTTCTGGTCACTGTTTCAATTGCAAGAAGTTTGGTCATAAATCAATTGAATGCAAAAATGTGTCAAACTACTCTGTCAACAAAAGGAATGTTGAATGTTATACTTGTGGAAAGTTTGGACATATTGCTAATCAATGCAAATCAAGAATAAATCAATGCAATGATTTGTGTAGACAAAAAACTACTATGTGCTACAATTGCAATAAACATGGTCACATTGCAAGATTCTATAGAAATAAAAACATGGATAGAAGAGGTCTGGTATACAGAGGAAGAAATATACAAAAAGATGACAGAGGAAAAGGAAAAGTGACTGCGGATGAAATCATAGATCAGATGAAGAAGACATGGGTAAGGAAGAACGAGTCTGATACTGGAAATGGTTCTACATCGAAACCCACTTCCGTTAATTCTTTTGGTAATTGATTTCAGTCCATTGGCCTAGGGGGAGTTGTTCAAGAAAATTTGATCTCCCTTGTTCATATTTGGTACCGGAATGCGAAGGATGGTAAAAAAGGAGTATCAATCTTATGCAAAGGTTTTGGAAAACCTTCACAAGAAAATTCAAAGAATCATAGGTCCGCGGAAGAATTTTTCTCTTACTATCTGAGAAAACAAAGGATCTGGGAAACCTAGGGAAAACACATTTATTACAAGTGTGTGAGCTATAAAAGACAAGTTGTAACTCTCATTTTTCACTTTGCATCAAAGAAGAAAAGGAGGAGAGCACTCGATAGCATAATTTTGAAGCAGTAAAGATAATTCGTTGACGAAACTCAAAATCTATCAGGTATTTCAATTATTTTTAGAATTTTCATACAATTTGCTGTGCGGTTGTTAACCCTAAGTGTGAAAGAAAAATGGAACAATTCAAAGGGTCGATCATCCTAGATAAATATAATAGTGGAAATATTAGGTCCATGAGAAATCTATTGTTTCCCAATGAATTGAAGAGGTTGAATGAAGCAAAACACAAGAATTTGGATATTTGGAATGAGTTTCCCCATTTCGAGAATGTGAAATTTGTTAAATTCATCCTGAGCATATTGCATAATGACACCTTGACTCCAGAAAAACCCTACATCATTTGAAAGGAAGCAATCAAAATTTTGACTGGATTATGCAAAGCCAGATACATACCGAGGAAGAAATCCATCCAGAACAAAGAATTTGAAACCCTAACCGGAGTAATTGGAGATAAGAGGGCACTGATAATCTCGATGATCAAGAATCCTGTTAAAAATTACATTGCGCATGGAATATCATATAAAATATTTTCTAGAAACCGTGAAGGAGCAACATTGGTTGATGCGGTTTACATCTCTCATAAAATGATAATTGAAGGTCAAGACTTTGACCTGTGTGGATTGATAAAGGATCAACTAATGTAGAATGTGCAGTTAACCAAAGAGACAGGCTACCCTTTTAGGTTCGGTACTCTGGTCATATGTTTAGTGATTTAATTCTTGAATTGTTTACCTAAGATCAACAATGTGATGTGGAAAGCAAATGAACTGACCTATGCAAACAAATCTACTCATAGTTCAAGAATTTGGCTAATTGTGATGAAGAATTCAAAAAGTTTAGTAAGAATTTGCTAAGAAAGTTTGGTTCAATAGGTGTTTCTCTTCCGGCAAGGACACTTGAAGTTGGTTCCTCTTCTGGTAGCATGAAGAAAAAGCAGAAAAGGGAAAAAGAAATTGTTGAGTACAACCCTCCAGAATGCAAGATTCTCAGAACAGAAGAAAAAGGAAAGGAACAAGAAATTGTTGATATACTGGATGAAGAATCTGATGATGAAATTAAGGACCCACAGAGAAATGAATTGGAATTAGCTGAACCAGATAAGGAAAAGGAATTGTTAGAAGCAAGTGAAGAAGAAGATGACCTAACCAAGGAGAAGCTACAAAAACTTATTTAGGAGGAAGGTGGAGTGTAGAAAATAGCTAAATTATGGTCTATCAAACCATCATATGATCAGGATATGATTCTGAGTGTACTAAATGATCATGTTAAGCATTGCAAGATCAAATTAGAAATTTTGTAGAACATTCTACCTGAAGAAATGATTGAATGCAGTAAAGAAACAATGAACTCTGAGTTTCAAGACAAAGAAGAAGGTGAAGTTATCTATCTCTTGAAGGAGTAGTTCAGGCTATCACTTACCAAATTGAAGAAGATAATGAATGAGCTGAGACAATGCATAAGTGCAGATAATAAAATCTACAACTATTGTATTCGTTGGCCTCATGCAGTTGGGAAATACAAAGAGAAATTGGAGTAGATTGAAACAGAGTTGAATCGGATTGGAAAAAGCTTTGATATTTTTTAGGATCAAGATGGTACAATATGGAAAAGGATTCATGATCTATAGTCCAAGCGCACAAAAGTTAAATTCACTAAGAACACACTTGTGGATAATTTCTGGAAAGTGAAGGATCTAACTGAATGCAAGTTAGAACAAATGATTGAGATACTAAGGAAAGGTAAAAAACTAGAGGAACCAATTACAATTCTGGAATCCCTCACTGAGATTGTCAATAAGACATCCAAGAATAACAGTATGATCATAATCATTGGGACCACAACAAATGCTTGGAAGAAGTTCCTTCTAGAAATGAAGGAAAATCATAAGATAATTTTCTAACTATTTTTCAAAGTTTTGAAGTTTTGAACATGTGTTTTATCATTGAATTTTTGGCATATGGTTTATATGCTTTGTCATTGATGTCAAAGGGGGAGAGAGTGCAGTGAAAAATGCCTCATCAATCTTAGGGGGAGCTATGTTATGAAATTTTTGAAGCGTGGGGGAGAAAGAGCATTGAAGCATAGGGGAGAAAGAGTAGTGAATTTTTGGCAACGTACTCATAATGATTCTGGCACTTAGTCATTTTTCACTAAGTGTTTCCATCAATGCAAAACGGGGAGATTTTTGGAATATGGCTTCTAGTGTTGTCATTGATGGCAACGTAATTCATGTATCCAGTCTACAGTATAGTTTTGGTTTACACAAGCAAGAATAAGGCATCTAGTTAAAGGCATAAATGATGATCTGAATACCTCACCAGACTGGTATTTTGAATTGTGGATCTCAAAGAAAGGTTTTTTGATGTTTTTAATACCTTACTCAAGGAGTATCTTGATGTGCATTCGCTGGTGTATGTTCTAGGAGATCCGGTACACTAATCTTTTGGTTATCTGTGCTTGAAGGTCGATTGGTCAAATATAGTAATTGCGGATGTATAAGGAGAAATTAATTAAATGTTTTTGTGTTTGAAATATGTTTATTTGGGTTCCTACTATGTTTAGGAAAACTATGGGTGGTGCACATAAAGATTTAATTAACGATCTAGCCGAAAATTGAAAAGAACTTAATGTTTTATGAAGCTGACATAAGTATGAGCAAATCCTTGATAGTGGATATATATAGGAGATTGATTTTATCATTTTGATATAGTGAATGTGTGGGATATGAATTATATTAGTACATGGTGCAAAAAATAGAAGAGTAGTTATGCAAATTATGGATTTATGATACGAATTACAAAATAGGGCAGAGCAGAGTGAAGTGGAGAATCAGACAGAGGATCCAAAATCTAATCTATGAGCTTCACTGAAACTATAACCTGGCATGAATAGATGCTACTATCTCAGTTCAACCTTTAGATGGTTTTAATCTAAAATTTTGTAAGGTAGTGAGCCTTCCCTTTTGAGCAGTGAGCTCTAGACAGTGTGCCTAAATGCAAGTGCATTCTCTTTTGTAGAACTTATATTTGAGTACTCAAATTGTGGATTAACCTCCATCATGGTTTTTCCCCTAACAAGGTTTCCACACAAAAATCCTTGTGTTATGGTGTTATGAATTATTTCTTTGAATGCTTGCATCTTTCTGTTGATGTAATGTTAGAATGATTTAAGTTTCAGATTAATAAAGTTAAGGTTTGCAAAACACTGATTAACCTCCCCCCCCCCTCGTAGTGTTCCCTTAAGTCCAACATGCTCTCTCATGTGTTTTCTTATTAATCTTTTATCTCCACATTAAAATTCAAATAATTAATCTGCATTAAGTGTTGAGAGGTAAATATTTCAATATCTATTGAGTCACCCCCTCTTAGTAGATCACTGTGTTCCAACACTTGATACATCCCAACATGATGGTGATCCACTTGATGCATCAACTCTGACTAGTACACTATCCTCTTTGGCACACATTTGTGTGCCCCATTACTACATGATGTGCAACAATTTATTTTCGGGTCCTCTTCGATGGTCCACTAAGGCTCCCATAGACACATCCAACTATGAGGTTCAGGATATGTCGGATGTAGGAGTTGATAGAGCATGGAGTGGACCATTTCCAGGAGAGACATCTGCTGCCAGGGACGATGTGGGAGAACCAGTAAGACTTAAAGTAATTTCATACTGTGTTTTATCTAAATTCTTTCATATTTTATAAGAGATATGTATTTATGTGTTGGAATATTTAATAGTTGCTAACAGAGGACCAGATTTCCCAAGTGTAGGAGGCTATGCAATCGACCATTTCATTTGGCCTAGGGACTCAGTATATGGTATCATTTAAATTTTTATTTAGATGTTAATTTTTGAAATCTATTATGTTTAAATACATGTACTACATAGATTGATAGTCTAATATAATCTTATCTTTTTATGCATAAACCTAGTTCTTTTACAACCATGTTGATTGAGCCTCACCCATTGGAAGAAGCTGCACAACAGGGATATTTTTTTTATATTCTTGACATTATGATTATATGTGCATGTACATTTAAATTGTGTTACATTATTATCATTTTTTATATAGGAAACCATCTTAACTGCTTCATCCACCATGATCCCATCTAGTGTAGAAGCATCATAGTAGGTATGTGTTATTTTATATTGCAGATATTTATGTTTAGATAGTAGTAGATATATGTTTAGTAAATATGATTATTTTTCAACAATTATATGTTAATTCGTATCATTTTTATTTTACCTACTATAGTCCTCTACCCGACTCAACACTGTGATGAGTGTGGGACCATTTCTTTATATGAGGACTCCTGATCATTCTGAGGGACAATCATACGTAGACCATCTTGCAGAAAAGAGAGCAAGACTTGAGGTAAACAAGAATCACATTATTGATATAATATAGTACATGTATAGTGATTTTGATGTTAAATTCATAATTTATAAATGATAGTATATAAGTTTCTATTTACTAGTCTATCTTCGAAGAGACTCTATATTTATGGTCTAACATAATATTAGTATTTGATATAGATTGATATGTATTTAGGGTTTGATAGATCTTGAGATGGCATCTATGCCACAATTTATAAAACTTGTTTTGAGTAGGTATATATGCCAAATTTGTATATGCAAAAACATAATTATTCTACATTTTGATATATAAGAATTGATATTCGATCTGATTTGTTCCTCATGTACATGTCTTTCTACTTTAAATATTCAAAATGGAATCTATAATTATCTTAGAATGGTTTAAAGTTATGATCAATAACATGTTATAGATTAACGAAATTGTAATTTAATGGAACTTATGAATTACAATTGGTAATCGATCTATGTTAGAGTTCATTCATATTAGGGTTCACATACATTACACTCCATGAGATCACATTTCTTGAGGAGTTTTTTCAAACAATTCACTGCATTTTCTATTGTACCACATTTTTCATACATTTCTACCAAATCATTTTTATCAAACGCTCAATTTAAGAATACACATGATTTCAATCTCTCTTGAATGAATTTAATTTTGACATTATTTTGGTTTTTGAACTCCTATAATGAAGTGGGTAGCTGATTTTTATTTTAAAAGAAGTTAAAATTAATGAAAAATGGTATGAGAATAACTTCATAATATTTGTTGAGAAGAACTATTTGAAAATATTCCTCAAAGAATTTTGGTCTCATAGACAAGGAAAAAAAGATGAAAAGAGAAGCTTATGACGGTCTTATGGTATTGATTCTTTTGATTGATTAAAAGCTTCAAACAAATGGATACAACTTAATGAAATATATGTCATTACAGTGTTCATTCAAAATTAATATAATCATCTTGATAAAAATCAATGTCACTCAATGTTCATTCAAGCTTAATAAAATGTAAAAGGTATAAAATCATCATGAATAAGAATCACTATCCATAGGGGTTTGATGCAACCTTCAAAAAAATTCCTTACAAATGAACAAGATACATGTTCATTAGATTGTTCATGTGAACTATATACAATAATCAATTTAAAAAATTAAGACATCACTCAACCATGATGTAACCATTAAACAAACCAAATACAACTCCATGAAATGCATGTTATTTGACCTTCCACATGCAATTTGTATTATCGTAATGCACAACATTGAATGTTGCTAACCATAATGCATGAATAATTAAATTAGGCATACCATATGGGCTTGATGCACACTAGTCATAATGCACACTTCACACAAAAGCAATAACACTCATATGATAATGTCATATATGTCAATCAACCTTGACCCACACCAAACTTGCTATATTGCAATTGTTTTCATATATGCCATTCAACTTAACAGAATTGAGGTTTTGTATTTGGTAATAATTTGTGTAGGAAAATAAAGTGAGAAATGACGCTTAAGGTGGATTTGAAAAAATGAAGTTCTTGTCCTAAGCGTTGAAAACTCTATCAAACAAAGGGATGTTGTCTTAAGCATTGAAATTGAAGCAAAACAACTGAAGACTAAAATTAACCACTTAGAAAAGAAATGCAAATATAAGAAGAAGATTTTATCTTCAATGAAAATGAGGTTAGTATGCTCTAAAAATAGTTCCAACACGTCTGGATGGGTACATTTAGGCTAGGAATGTTCCTGTTTCGAACCCAAACATGCCAAAATAGTTTGAGCTACATTGGACCGACATTATCCCTTAAGAGTCCAAAATGCAAAAAGGCAACAATCTTTGACGAGTTATTACTCAAAAATTGCAATGCTTAAAAACTCTCTGTTTAAGGCTATAGGATTGCGTTGGGGCCCTCTATAATAACCTCTCTTGATTTTTCTATCTCAGAGGCATTTTCTTGTGGTGACGAGTTTTTAGTTGAGGAATTTTTAAAAAAAATGCAAGTAGTGTAAAGTTGCAAAGTGGTGCAACTTTTGTTTTGTAGCTCGTACAACCAAAATGACTATTCCAACATGTATGGATGGGTAAATTTATGCTAGGAATGATCCTCTTTCACACCCAAACACTCTGAATCACTTCAAGCTATGCTCAATCGGCTCGATCCCTTAAGAGTCCAAAGTGCAAAATGGCTGCAATATTTGACAAGCTATTACTCAGAAATCATGATTCTTACAAACTCTCTATCTAAGGCTACAAGATTGTGTTGGGACCCTTTATAATAACCTCTCTCGGTTTTTGATATCTATAAGGCATTTTCCAGTGGTTTCGAGTTTTCAGTGAATGGAAAAAGGGTTAGATGGATGCAATGTAAGGGTGCAAAGGGGTGTAAATTTTGTTATGTTCCTCAGGTGACAAAATCGACAGTTCCAACATGTTTGGATTGGTGGGTTTATGCTAGGCATGGTCCTATTTCACATCCAAACACACTGAAATGGTATGAGCTACATTGGACCGATGATTTCCCTTAAGAGCCCAAAGTGCTAAAAGGAATCAATCTTTGATGAGCTATTACTCAAAAAATGTGTCACCTAGAAATAATTTGTTTGAGGCTACGAGATCATGTAGGGACCCTCTATAATAACCTCTCTCAATTTTTGATATCTCTAAGGCATTTGCCCATGGTGTCAAGTTTTTAGTTAATGGAAATAGGGTCAGATGAATGCAGTGTAAAGGTACAAAGGGGTTTAGGGTTTATTTTGGTTCTCGTGAATAAGTGAATAAGTGAATTATTTACTCAAATACACTTAAGTCATGAACTACACACATGAATACAAAGTATACACATGAAAACACGTAGGTCGTAAAGTATACATTGGAATACTCATAAGTCATAAATTATACACATAAGTTGTAAAGTATACACTTCAATACACGTAAAGTATACACAATATGCATGATATCATCATTCAAGGATTGTTATCAAATATAGGATTTACAAAATGCCACATAGGCATACAACAAATGACCCTAATACATAGTCATTTCCTAGTAGGGAAAGTAAATAGATCATGCGTTACCTTTGTGGTCGGTTAGATGGAGTTTCTATTGATTCTTTTGTCTTTAGAATGTGCCCACTAGTCCTCTCTTCACTCATCTAGAGATGTAACTGATAGAATAAGAAGTATGTACATTAATATATAGAAATTGAAAATTGTGGAATGGCATATAACAAAATAATCACAAACAAATAATCATCAGACTCTTCCATAATAGTAGCATGTTGATGTTCTGGAGTGGTAAGTACTTGTAGAAACCATCAAGGTATCAGTTAAACTACATACAAGCATTATGAAAAATTTCAATAATAGATTGTAGAAGAGAAAATATAATGTAAAATTTACTAATTTGTTGCATACCTCTGCCAAAGGATCAGAGTTGGCTATTGTTGTAGTAGCTCCATGGTCCATCGTGCCATGAATATCACAATATACTGAGAATGAAAAATTTATATGATCACAATAGAAAAGATGCATAGAATAATAAATCTATATTATTCTAAATAACCTAAATGATAACGAAATGGTAATCCAAACTAGAAAAGATGCTTAGAATAAAAAATCTATATTATTTTAAACAACCTAAATAATGAACCTTAGTAGATAAATAATATCAAAATGTGATGAACAATATCGTACCTTTCCCACACAACAAATGATTCGCTACTCAAGTGTGACTGAAAGGTCATCTCTTACCTTCAGAGTATCGAGTAATCCTTCATGATCAACACTACTAATTGTCCATAGTTCCTTTGTTTTTGGTCTAGCATGATGTCTCAACAACTTAAATTTTTTTGCTATAACAAGGTGTGAATACATGAGAATGGTTTTATGTTTCAAATAGTCTTCAAATGTTGGTATGTCGTTCTTTCTAATCATATATGTTTGTAACCAAGTTTTGAAAACAATAACTGAACTTGTATGATCATAAGTTTTTTATCTACAACTAAATATACTTAGAATAAAAAATCTATATTATTCTAAACAACCTAAATGATGATGAAATGGTAATGCAAACTAGAAAAGATGCTTATAATAACAAATATATATTATTCTAAACAACCTAAATAATGATGAAATGATAATGTAAACTAGAAAAGATGCTTAGAATGATAAATCTATATTATTCTAAACAACCCAAATGATGACGAAATGGTAATGCAAACTAGAAAATATGCTTAGAATAAAAAATCTATATTATTCTAAACAACCTAAATGATGATGAAATTATAATGTGACCAAGTTCCAAAAAAAACAACTAAACCTATAGGATACATGAACCCATCATCATCTGTCATCGGTTGTGTTAGCTTTTTCTTTCCCTATACACATCATGCCAACCAATAGTTTGATCCCTCTTCATTCCCCTGTGGTGCTACAACTGCATAGACATGTCTTGGCTATACAAGATCTAAATGATGGTCATAGTCATGTAAACTTTTCATTTCCTCTTCTAAAGAGGATTGTGCTATAGTTAAAGGGGTTAGGTACTATGGAATCCATGTATGTACCCACTCACTTGACTCACATTGAATAAAATTTTGATAAAAACAAGCCAACTCTCATGTCCATATGGTCCATGCTCCCGCATCTGAGCTTCAAAATGAATGCATATTTGAATAGTCTTGAATTGTTTGACATTCCAATTGTCTCCCACTGTGCCCTCCTCAACCAAGCAAAAGAACCTGCACACTTATGAATCAAGTGTCACTCGTGATAATGCATAAGTAAACCAATCAACAATAGAAAATGCATCACCGAATGTTTCACGACCTATGATATTCATTTGTTCCTTAACCAAAGCTCTCTTCACACATGCACTTGTGCCATCATGCTCACCTTTTCCATTCCTAGCTTAAAAAAATCCAAATATGTGGTACACCCCTCTCTATATGCATCCTACTCAACCAATAAAACATGCGAGCATTCTTGAATTGCTCTGTGCAGTTATCTGACCAAATGAGATGTTGACCCATTGCAATACCTTTTTCCTACAAAAACTCATTTTTTTTTCAAAATAATGTTATAAAAACTCAAATGAATGAGATCTATCATCACTCATGTAAAAATGGTACTCCTTGATTATCTTTCTATCCTCTTCTATACTATTAGGGTCATGCCTATCTGTTATGTGGACAAAAATAGAAATTTGAATAATATTATAATATTATGATTGTACTTCATTTTGTGGTTGCAATGTGTAATTTTCAAAAAAATCAACTATAGATACAATTATTCCAATCAGTAAAGAGTCCCTACACATCTTGAATTTTCGATCCAACCACTATGACCTATGGCTATGCCTTGCATACTTATAGAAAATATTTTTCATAAATTAAAAATAAAATCAATAATAATTACCTCTCTTGCAACCAAATCGCATCTAGAACCTTCACCTCCACCCTTCAATGTGTATTTGACTATCTCAAACCTTTTTTTTCTCAAAAATCTTGTTACCAAAATCATGATCGTTGTCCTCATGAAAGCATGTTATAAAATTTGATAAACCATCACATTGCAAACACATTTCATTTAAACAATAATTTCTATAAAATAAGGAACCATCACCTCTAACGCATAAAAATAAATCTAAAAAGTTCCTGGATGACTTGGGAAGTTACATTGGATGACACTCCTACAACATTTTGTAAGTATGCATAGTAGAACAGATATGGCATAATAATTCATGATACATTGAAAACTCAACATGGTATTTATAACATGTATTACGAACATTAATAGGTACACAATAAAATGGCTTGCAAGACTCAAAAACCCTTTGTGAGATTTACAAATTTGGATGTTCTTGATAAAATTGTTTGGCTACATTCCAAGAAATATTTAGTATGTGGTGTGTGATCTCGATTACCAATTCATAACTTTAAAACATCCTTTGTAAACTTTCAGTGATACTCTAGAGTGAGAGTTCCAAAATTGTTCAATTTGCATCTTTACATTATTAGTTAGCTTCTTATGAACACATGGAAGCCTCCCACTAAAATCCCATGTATCATTTTGAAGAGGACTATTGAGTCTTCCTCTTCTTGAGAGTTCTCTATTCAATGTTTTATGATTTAGATTTAAATCAATACAAGTTTGTCTCATTAAATGAGCCTTTCTCAAATGATGGATTACTAGTGACGTTGTGATCACTCTACAAGCAACCCTTTTATCTTTTTCCTTACTAGTCTTTCCAATAGAAGTTAGAGCATTAAAAATATTTTTTACAATAATACTATTTTTTTCAATTTTTTGGTGACATGAATCTTCAATTTTCTTAATAATGGTCCCATTTTGTAAGACTAAAGCAATTGCACAAAAAAATGACATTGTTCAATTAATATCTTATAGGAAAAGTATTCTTTGAACATATTGGTAGCCCACAAACAAACCGTTCATTGTGACCTTTTTCCTTGAAGATTATCTATTATGTTCTCATCTATTTCAAGAAACCATTTAGGGGTTCTCATGTAATTAGGCGTTTTTGATAAAGTAAGCAAAATTTACAGGGTGTTGTACCCGTTCACAATGAGCCTCATGGGCCAAAAAAGATTAAGTCCAAGATTTACCAAAAAAGCTAGGCAAAAAGAACAGAAACAACAAAAAAATAGTACATCAACCACAGATTGACAACAAAAACACCAAAACACAGACCCGGGAAACAACTAACTGGCATTGTCCCAGTTTTTACATAGGAGGTCCACAACATCGTCCTCGACCCACTCTTGATTCTCCTCAATATTTCGTCCCTCTAGCTCATCTTTAATCACTACGGACAGAGTGCTGGTGAGGAAATGAACTAGCTTCATAGTGAAGCGGGTCAGACCTCTGAATCTTTTGTCTAGCTTGTCCATCTTCTAGTTTAACACAAAAAGTTCCTCTCCCCCATCAGCGACCTTCAGGTCCTCACCAAGCTCAACTTCCAACAGGTGCGAAGACTGAGAGGTCGAGTTCTCTTTTGGCACATTGTTGCTTGCAGGGATGGTATGGGGCCCTTCCACATTTTCCTCCTCTTCCTCCTCAATCATCTCCTCCTCCTTATACTCTTTACTATCTGTCTACTCCTCCTTCGATTCCACAATAATCTTCCTTTTTTTGTTATTTTTTGTCGATCTCCTGAACCTTCGAGTAGTGGTCTCCCTGCCTGCTATAACTGTTTCTTCCACAACTATATCACCTTTGGAATCCTTTCCCAGAACATTTTTTCCTCTGTGCTCTTTCACCATAGGTTCCATTAAACCTTTTTTGTCATCTTTAGCCTTTTTCTTTGGAGTGGCTCTGTAAGCAGTTTTGGTTGGAGTGGCCTTGAGCTCACACAGACTGGTCGTGATTCTCATCTATGCATTTCTTGTGCTACCTTTAAGTTTTTTAGTAGCATGTTTGGGTTTGGGGTTTTTGGCAGTACCCAAATGGGGTTTTCGAGAAGGGCTTTTCGATTTAGCTGGGGAGATGTGAGCAACAAAAAGGGGTTCAAAATCCACACGAAAAATAGAAATGGCCCTAGGAGGACATAAAGCTAGATGAAAATGATAGAGCCTCATAATAAGCCCTTAGTGGAGAGGTAGAGGAGGAATGTCATTCAGGTTAAGGCTAGTCGTTTCTTTACATTTTTCCACCGAATTGTCCAAATCCATAAGCAAAAAAAATGGAAAACTAAGAAAATTTTTGTGCCTAAGATGATTTGACAGAGGGAAGTGGTAGAAAAATTAGGTTTTAAATCTACCTTCGAGCATCAAATACTTCATGAGGGTCAAACACATCCGGTCCTAGGATTGTGGAAGGGTCTCCCATTCGAAGCCCAACTGGTTTTGGACCAGATCCTCACTCCCCAAGAAAAAAGTGTTCATGTTGTCATTATCCTGAGTTTGAGTATGCTTCAGATAATTTTTCCCAGTGCATTGCATCCTAGTAGCTTGCACAATCACCTCTTCACTAACTTCAAAAGGTATACCACCTAACATCACCCTTCAGTCCTTCTAGGAATTTGCAAATTGGCCAGACAGGTTAGGGTCATGACCCACAAGATTCTACATGAGGGGAGCTAGGACACCCTCAACATAGATGTGCCACACCAACAGATTTTTGCAGAATTCTCTGCAATTATCAGGCTCGGTATGAATACGATCACCACCCATGATATTAATCTGCACAAGAAACCAGAGAACTTGTAAAACTAAAATGTTTGAAAAATTGTCTAAGCAATAGGATTTCTTTGCATGATATATATTTAGGTGAATAAGGCATCATTGGTTAATCACAACAGTGTGCAGATCACACACATGAGAAAGAAAATCGCCTATCATAATTTTAGTGATATCATAAATGTGGATCTTAAGGCGATTGCGGCTAGCTAAGCAAAATATGATGGATGAGCAAGGTTCATTGGCGAAATTTCCTTTGCACAAAAATCTAGGCAGGATGGACGCTTGGCCAAATTTAGTAATGTCAAGGTAAGTAGGTTTAGGACACAAAGTTAAATTAGTGAGAGTGAATAAGCCAAAAGGAGCTTTCCCTCATAATGAGCTGTCACATCAATTTTTAAATCCATTGGCTTAAGGATGAGATGATAAATTAACACAATCCCCATGAGGAGATATCGCAATATACGACCCTTTAGATTCATAATTATAGAGTACGTGTAAAATTCCTTAGTAAAACTGCCTTCATTTAGCATGTGACTGTCCCTAAAATTTGAATTTTTCCACTTTTAGGCACCTCAGCTTTAGTACCCATCCACCAAGTCCAAAGAACAACCATGTGGACCCCCCAAACAACTCCCATAAATTAAAGATTTGAATTCATCATATTAAATGAATGTTTTGTTCCTTCAAGATTAGATCTTGAATCCTCAGCGGTAAGTTCCCCATATTTCTCCAACATTTAGAGCAACTTCAAAAGGTACCATAGTTAGCAATAGTAATTTTTTTAGTGGCTAATGTTCACCAATTGGCTAATAGTTGAAATTTAGAAATCCAAAATTGGCTAATATTTCAAGCTTTAACGTAACTTGAATCGCCACATTTTTACAAAATTTTATTACAGTCTTATTTAAATCGCCAAAGAATTTATTTTATTAAAATATTTAACTCAAAAATTCGCCATAATATTCGATACATGATTAGATTAGATTCGCCTAAATTTTATAAATTATAGTAGAAATCTATATTAATTCACCAATAGTAAATCATAATTATTAGTTGTTTTAGGACCATATTTCTAATCTTTAGCTTTTACCATTAATTTATAATATAATCTAATGGCCCTTGTTGTATTCAACGAGGTAAAATGTACCCATGATTTGTAATGCTCATGGGCCCCACAATTTTGGGTCTCATGAACATAATATATTGTGGGTACATTTTACCTCACAGAGTACAACTAGGGTTGTTAGATCAATGAGCTAAAAGAAATTTTGAGCCCCATGAGAATTACAGATCGTGGGTACATTTTACCTTACAAAATACAATGAGGGCCATTATACTATATTTAAAAACAATGGTGGCATGTAAATATTATAGTCTACCCCTTAAACCCATCAATAATTTCCACTCTTAGGCCACTACTTTTCCATGATAATTATTTTTAGATTTGATGGATTTTCCATCATAATTAATGCATTTTCCAATTATTTTTCAATATTCACCAAAAATTTCTACAAAATTTTACTGATGGATAAAAATTACCAATAATTTTTATTTTATTTTCAAAAAAAGGAAAGATTCGCCAATATTAATATTTTTTCCTAAAAAAATGAAAGATTCGTCAAGATTTTATATCTTTTTTTTTAGGGGGGTTTCTTAAAGTTATCACTGGTTAGCAAAGGCATCTACCACTTGGTTACCCTCCCTAAATATGTGTGTCACCTTTTTTAACCTTAGCTTGGATACAAAGAGCCTTATATCCAGCAAAATATCCTTTGTACTCCATCCAATCAGTTTGCCAAAGTTCATAGCATCGGTAATGGACTTAGAGTCTCCTTCAATGTGGAGGTTCTTTATCCTCAGAGAAACAAAAATTTGGAGGCCCTTGGGCAGCGCACATACCTTCGTAACCATATAATATTGGAAGCCAATTCCACCCGCAAAACCTGCAATAAGTTCCCCCTTGGAGCCTCTGATCACCCCTCCTATACTAGCTCTACCCGGGTTGCCCTTTGTAGCCCCATCAAAATTAAGTTTAAACCAGCCTCTGTTCGGAGGCTCCCATTTGATATTTTTCCTAGCTAGGGATTTGGAGTTGTCGAAAGAGTTTGCATTTAACTTCTGATGCTAGGCCTTTTCCATTCTAATTTCACATTCAGTAGGTCCCTTCTCCGGAAGTTTTCCATTGAAGAGAGTGATGTTTTCCTCAATAAGATAGGCACCAATACCAAAGACCTCCCTAGAACACCTCTTAGTATTATTGAATATCCTATTGTTCCTTTCCTTCCACAGATATCAACCAATCATAGGAGGGACCTGGTTCCAAATTTCTCTAGGCAAGGGGTGAACATAAGGACTACACCAGCCCAAAACAAATGATTTGATATCCTTACAGATGGTCCAAAGAATTCCCAATCTTTCAAAAGCCATACCCCAGACTTCAACAAAAAATAGACAGTGTAACAGTAAGTGGTCAATAGTTTCCTCACAACATTTACATAACAAACATCTATTGGGGATATAGAATCCATGTTTCCTCAAATTATCTTGAGTAAGGATCCTATTGTGACAGGCAGTCCACCAGAAGAAATTGACTTTAAAGATCATATGGAGGTTTCATATATTCTTCGAAGGACCAACCACAACACCCTGGTTTGTCAACAGATCGTATGCCAACTTAACAGACATATCACCTTGTTTGTCATAGGTCCAAGAAAATTCATCTCCCCGCCAGAAGAGGGAAGCCTAGTAAGAGAGTAATTTTTGGAGAGACCTAGCCAAGCTACAAAGGTCTTGGGAAAGAGGGTATAAAAGAGCTAAATCCTTCCACACCCTAGCCCCAGGAGGCCTTGAAACATAATCCCTAATGTGGATACCAAAGAACCTCTGGGCCAGTCTCTTGAGATTCTTGAAATTAGAACTTTCCAGAGGAGTATCAATTAACCATGGATCTTCCCAAAACCTGATTCAATTACCATTGCCTATCTTCAATTTTATCCCACTTCTAAGAAGACTCTGTGTGCTACAAATTCTTCTCTAGGCTAAAGAGCCTTGGGGGTGAATGTCAAAGAGGCAGCTGACCAAAGGTCTGTTATGAAGATATTTAGAATTCATGATTTTGCACCAATCCTTAGTATTCCTTATTTGATCCCAACCCACCTTGGCCATCAAGGCCTTGTTATTGTTGATAATATCCCTGATCCCAAGACCACCATAGTGTTTGGGCTAACAAATCTTTTCCCATTTAACCAGAGACAATTTATTTTTGTTCTCAGTCCCAAACTAGAGGAAATTCCTTTGATTTTTTTTGAATTTATCAGCTATATACCTGGGTATCTTGAAAATAGAGAGAAAGTAAATTGGTATCCCTTGAAGAGAAGCAGTGAGAATTTGAAGCTAACCTACGTGGCTTAAAATGGATCCTTTCCATCCAACAAGTTTCCTTTGAATTCTTTCAAGCACCGAATTCCAAAAGTTGGGGATGACCTCCTTGATAGTGAGAGGGAGCCCAAGGTAAACAAATCAGAGAGTCCCACTCAAATAACCCAACACTGCAGTCACCCTAGCTTGCAACTTAGGAGTGTTGTTAAAGAAGTAAATCATTCTTTTATTGTAGTTAATGCATTGAACAAAGCAGGAAACATAATTGTTAAGGCAGTTTTTCCAGTTCCTAGCTTCAACCACTGAGGCTTTCCCAAAGAGGAAAGTGTCATCCACAAATTGTTGTATCAAAATCAGGTCCAAAGTAGAGGCAGCTTTGATTCCCCTTATAGAACCATCTGACAATAGACATTAAAGTTTCTGCTCAAAACATCGACTATCATGATAAATAGATAAGTGAGAGGGGGTCACCCTGTGTGATCCCTCTACCAGTAGAGAAGAACCCAAACAGGGTACCATTGACCAGAACAGAGTACTTAACAATATTAACACATTCCATTATGAGTTTAACCACATAATGGTTGAATCCAAACTTGGTCAAGACTTTAGGGATGAAGTCCCATATAAATTTATCATAGGCTTTTGAAATATCTAATTTGAGTGCCATCGCCATATAGTTACATCTATTCATAGAATGGAGAAGCTCATGAGTGGTCAAAGTAGCATCGAGGATATAACGTCTAGGGAAAAATCCTTTCTGGGTTGGGCTAATGAGTTTGTCAAGAAGGGGTTTGATTCGTTTCACTAATATCTTGGAGAGGATTTTGTAAAAGGTATTGCATAGGCTAATAGGATGAAAATCAGTCATAGATTGAGGTTCACCGATCTTAGGAATTAGAGAAATAAAGGTATGATTTAGTTGTTTGAGTATTTTTCCAATTTTGAAGAAATCACAACAACCATCACAAGGTCCTCACCCATAATCTCCCAGAAGGTCTGAAAGAAAGCAAGGGGAAAACGATTAGGGCCTAGAGCTTTGAAAGCTCCAATACTGAATGTATCCAAACCAACCTCCTTCAGAGTAACAACACTGAGAATCCCAAGATTATTGCCCTAGGTGATGATGGTTGGAAGGTGGTTTAACAACAGATTATCCATAGCTAGGTTGGGCACCTCAACAGGAGCTGAGTAGGCCTCTTGAAAGTAATTAGCAGCCAGAAGGCCAATCTGGGCAGGAGTAGATATCACCTCACCCGTAGTATCAATTAGTTTAGAAATTTGATTCCTTTTACTGTGTTTGGTGGCTGGCAATGAAAGAAAGAGGTGTTCCTATCACCCTCTTTCAACCATTGGACCCTAGATTTTTGCTTCCAAAAGATTTCCTCTTTTTTGAGAATTTGATCCCATTCCCTCCTATTTTCCATTTCCTGGTTGTGAGTCTACTGAGTGTCATCCCATTCCAAGATTTTCCTTTGTAAAATTATCAAATCCTCCTCTATAATCTTTTTCTTTCAAAAAAAATTGCCAAAAAAAATCTTGTTCCAGCCTTTTACCATGCATTTAATATGTTTGAGTTTGAAGAAAATCTTGAACATGGGGGAGCCACGAATAGGGATGTTCCACCATTCTGCAAATTTATTCTTGAAATCAAGATGGGAGTTCCACATTATCTCGAAACAGAATGGAATATAACCCACAACATGATGGTCATTAGAGGTCAATAGTAGAGGATTATGGTTTGATACCGTTATGGGTAGGGATTTTAGATTGACACTTAGAATGTTAGTCTAGTGGGAGGAACAGAGGAACCTATCCAACTGAACCTAAATCAAGTTTTCACCTAAACGTCTGTTGGACCAAGTAAAGGTTTGGCTGGAAAGTTCAATATCAACCAGGCCAGAAGAGCTCAAAAAGTTGGCCAGGTCAGACATGTTGTCAAAGTAATCCACCAAACCACCGCTTTTCTCTGAAGGGTAGAGGGGAGAGTCGAAGTCCCCAACCACCATCCAACGGGTGCCCATATTATTTTTTATCTTAATGGAAAGATCTTGCCATAAGGTACTTCTAGCATTCCTCTGATTAGGAGCATAAACATTGATTATGGACCAAGTATCACCCAGATAGGAGAAAGAGGCTCCCGCACAATTCTTGCAGTGGAAGAGTTCAGAGCCCTTAAATGTAGAGGGGTTCCAAAGCACTGCCAGACCAACTGATGCCCTATCAACATCACTATAGAAGTAGGATGCACCAGGCCAAATAAACTTAGCGATCTTGTCAAAATTTGTCTTCTTCATTTTGGTTTCTTGTGGTAGGAACACATTAATCTTATGTTCAATAATATAGTTCTTTAGAGCAACCTGCTTGTGGGAGCTATTGAGCCCACAAACATTCCACGACATGACTTTCATTTCTAACCTTTCTTAGAGGACATGTCCAATGTCCTTTATTTACCCAGAGAAATCTCATTTGTTGTCTCTCTCAGCCTCGTGTGTCTCTGGTTGGGTCTACCTAGTTTAGAGTCTCCTCCCACATCTGCCTTCTTTTTCCTCTCTCTTTTCTTTGGAGTTGTCCAAATCTCTTCTTTTGTGGCTTTCTCTAGAAGCAAGCCCTCCACATTCTCTACAGATTCATCAACAACTCCAATTCTCTCGTCTCCCCAAATCTCACCTTCCTCACCATTTTTTTCACTTGTCCCAACATAACCAACCTCTAGTAGTGGGCCAACAACAACATCATCCAAATTTGAATTGATGCTAGGGGCCAACTGGACATCCTGGGGTTTAACAATAGTATCATTTAGAGTTAGGGTGACAAGACTCACTCTAGGGTTGACCAGGCTAGCAGGGGAATCACCAGAAGAAGGTGAAACACCCAAAGACTTGGCCAGAGGGACACCATTCGTTGGTGAAATATTCTCCATAGAAGGCTAGGTATTCACGAAAGTACTACTTGCATTAGGCTCCCAATTAATGGAAGATTTGCAATCAAAAATAAGGTGGCCAGATTTAACACACTTCTAATAGTAAACAACATCATTTTCGTAGAACACTAGTTGGGTCCAATTACCAAACTTAGAGCACAAATTAACTGAGTTAGGAAGAGCCTTATCCACATATATTAACACAAAATCAAGAAAAAACTAACTTGGATTTTGATTTGGTGATGGAATATGTAGTAAAAAATTGTCCCATAGAGTCCCCAATGCTTTTGAAGATGGCTTCATCCCAATACTTGAGGGGTAAATTGGGCAGTCAAACCCAGATTGGGGCTGATTTGTTTAAATCCACAGTAGGGTCAAATCCCAATTTCCAGTGACACAAAGCTAGACTATGCTTTCCATACACCCAGGGTCTAGTGGATAGGATCATCACCATATCTTTTGCAGTCGTAAACTTGAAGAGGAAGAGACCACCAGCCATAGCATAGATCTCCATGCTCCAATTGAGACACCATTTCACAACATCCCACTTTTGAACCATATCCACAGAAGGATGGAAGGATAGAAAATGATCCACAACCGTGTTCTCCATGGAGGAGAGAATCTTCTCACAGACAAAATCAGGAATGGAAAAATCCATCCCAGAAGCAGTGACTTCCTCAGAGGGAGGAGGAACAGGAGAATAGTTTTGTTTGCCATTGGTTAGCACATCCTTCCAACCTAAAGTTTCTAGAAGAATCTCTATCCCTGACACAATTTCAGTAGATATGGCCGAAATCTCAAGAGTCTTCGAAAGACCCATAGGCAAAGGCGCTGACCCAATAGGAGTGGCCCCCAAGGGACATGAGTCCGCATGTGAAAAGGAGAGGCTCGGGTCAAAATGGGACAAAGGGGGACCATGGGGTACCCCCAGGGCAGAGTCCACCATGCACGTAGAAAGTTCAAAACGTAGGCAGAGGAGAGAGAAGCGGGAAAAAAAATGTAATTAGGTGTTACATAAGGTTCATTTTCAATATTTTCAATGCTATCAACATTTTCAATGTTATCAACATTTTCAATAACAATTCCAGCGTTTTCATTTTCAAGTTTAATGTTATTAACATTTTCATTTTCAATAACAATTTCATTTTCAATAACATTTTCATTTTCAATGTTCACATTTTCATTTTCAATGTTCACATTTTCATTTTCAATGTTCACATTTTCATTTTCAATTTCAATATGATCAATATTTTTAAATTCTATTTCATCTTCACTTGAATTAACATTTAATAGTTCAAAAGAAGCTTCAATTTGAGTATTTGTCATACCTTGTCTTCTTTTCCTATGACTTTCTCTATCTTTTGCTCTATATGCTTCAATTTGATATGTTGTTAGCTTCCTCTCCTTTTCTCTTACGACGACTACTACTCTCCATTGTACAAACAAAAAAATACACAAAAATGATTGTAATTATTAATAAAGTGTAAAAGAATCTCCCAAAAGCTGAATTTTGTGTGATACAGACAAAAAGCACAAGATTTCAGTGATAAAAGAAATGTGGGGATTGTTGGAATGCTCAAAATGGTTCCATTTTTATTTTTTATATAACTCAGTAAACAGATATCCATTTATAAGAAATATCCATTTACTTTAGTTCTAGGAATTATTATTAGCATAATATTATTAATATATTATATTATGATATATTTTATAATATATATTAAATATTATGATATATATATTTATTATATATTTATATACTAAATTTATTTATATAATATATAATATATATTAATATTATTATTAAGGTATATATTAAATTAATATATTATATAGTATATAAATTATATTATATATTAATACTTGTCTCTACCCTACTCTCACTCTCTCCCCCCCCTCTCTCTCTCTCAAGTCTCTCTCTTTGGTCTCTCCCTCTCTCCCTCTCAGGTCTCACTCTCTCTCTCTCAAGCCTCTCCCTCTCTCTCCCTCTCAAGTCTTTCTCTCTCTCCCTCTCTCTCTCCCTCTTAGGTTTCTCTCTTTCCCTCTCTCCCTATATCTCTCTCTCACTCTCAAATCCCTCCCACTCCCTCTCTCCCTCCCTCTCTCTCTAACTATCTCTCTCTCTCTCTCTCAGGTCTCTCCCTCTCTCTCCCTCTTAGTTATTTACCTCTCTCCCTCTCCCTCTCTCTTAGGTCTCTCCCCCCCTCTCTCTCTCAGGTGTCTCTCTCTCCCTCTCAAGTCTCTCTCTCTATCCCTCTCAAGTCTCACTCTCTATCTCCCTCTCACTAGATAACTCTCTCTCCCCTCTCTCCCTCACTCCCACCCTCTCTCTTGGTTCTCCCTCTCTCAAGTCTCTCTCCCACTCTCTCTCCCTCTCTCTCCTTCTCACTCTCAGGTCCCTCCCACTCCCTCTATCATTCTCCCTTTCTATCTCTCCCTATCTCCCTCTCTCTCTCCCTCTCTCTATTTCCCCCACAATCACTCTCTCTCCCCCCTCTCTCTCTTAGGTCTCTCCCTCTTAGGTATTTCTCTCTCTCCTTCTATCTCTCCCTCCCTCTCTCCATCTCTCTCTCCTACTCTTCCTCTCTCCCCGCTCTCTCTCAGGTATCTCCCTCTCTCTACCTCTTAGGTCTTTATCTCTCGCCCTCTCTCCTACTCTCCCTCTCTCTCCCCCTCTCTCTCTCGCTCTCAGGTCTCTCCCTCTCTCTCCCTCTCTCACATTCTCTCTCCCTCTCACTCTCAGGTCTTTCCCAATCCATCTCTCTTTCTCTCTTTACCTCTCTCCCTCTCTCTCCCTCTCCCTCCCTCTCTCTCCCTCTCTCCCCTCTCTCTCCCCCACTCACTTTCTCCCCTCTCTCTTTCTCTTAAGTCTCTCCCTCTCTCCCTCTTAGGTCTCTCTCTCAGGTTTCTCAGGTCTCTACCTCCCTCTCTCCCTCTCCCTCTCCCACTCTCCCTCTCTCTCTCTCCCTCTCTCTCTCTCTCCCTCTCTCCCTCTGTCTCCCACTCTCCCTCTGTCTCTCCTCCCCTTTGTCTCCAGGTCTCAAGTATTTCTCTCTTTCTTTGTCTCCCTCTCTCCCTCTCTGTCTCCCCCCTCTCCCCCCTCTCTCTACCACTCTCCCCCTCTCTCCCACTCTCCCTCTCTCTCTCCCACACTCTCTCTCTCTCTCTCTCTTCCCATCTCTCTCTCTCTCTCCAGGTTTTAGGTCTTTCTCTCTCCCTCTCTCTCTCTAGGTATATAAGTTATACTATATATTAATATGTATGCATAAGGGAAGTTTCAAATCTTATACAATAAATAATGATTATCTGTTACAAATGAATATCCGTTATGTTTAGAGTTTTATCGGTCGAAAATAATGAACGCATAGGGGAAGCTTCAAAACATATACAGTAAATAACATATATCTATTAGCATTCAATTTTTATAAACCAAATAATAGATAAAACCAATATTATGTATTATTAATATATAATAAATGTATTATTTATTAATATATCATAATAGAATCCACAGTCGCAAGAGGAAAAAAAAATAGGAAATTTGGAGAACTAAACTCTGCCCTAGGGTTTGGGATCCACACTTGGTGATCATCGGTGGTGGGGGAGGTCGTACCCTCACCTGCAGAGATTTGTGTACTATAAGGGCCTCTTTTCCTTCAAGTTTTTCATTCTTTCACTGGCTTCTGGTTGTGTGGTGTGGTGGTCTCCTTTCATTTTTTTACCTCACTTGTGTGTGAAGTGTTGTTCTTCATTCTTTCGTTGTGAATAAGTTTATTTTCTTTCATGGAGGGGGGTATGAAACCCCCCGACCCACCCATTAACCCGTCCTTTGAAGAAAATTGTCTTATTCCGCAAAAAACCTTTAGTGAAGTGGTGGCTAAGGAGGTGTTCACTACACTAGAGGGCATTGGATTTGTGGTGGAAGAGGTGTGCGGTGTAGATGGAAGGAAAGGTAAGGTGGCTTCTAAGGTGCCTTTATATTTTCATCTTTACCCTAATGAGGTTATGAAATAAACTATAAATTTTGGCAGGAACATACTCAAAACTACCACAATTTTTTTAGTAGCCATTGATGTTAATAGAATTCTTGCAAGAAAGTTTATAGATACATGGTTTACAAATGTGTGGTTTAACAAATTTGGTGTGCAATTAAAATATTGTAGGCTCTTACAGAAGGGTTTGTTTGTGACTTTTTAAAAAACCTCTTAATGCAAGAGAAGGTGTTAGCCAAGCCATACTAGGCCATCGGGGGTTGCACTTTTTGTGTTGCTGCCTAGTCGCCAACTACCATTGCTGAGGAGGTCCTCACCTTATCCTCTCCTAGGTGGGTTATTGTGAAGAACCTTCCCCCGAACTTCTGGCATATCCTCCCCAAAATTCTCGAGCCTATTGGAAAGGTGATAAAAGTTGATGAATCCAAAACCGTGCTTCCAAATTTGGATGCTCGCATGCTGGTTACCCTCAATATTGGAATGAAGATTCCTAACTACATTAACATTTGTGAAGACTTTGGGGTTACCTCCCACCCTCTCAAGATTTTGGGGGGAATTAATGCCTATTTCCTTTGTAGAAGGGAAGGGAATTTAAGAAGAAATTGTCCCTTGATTCTGAATAAAAATTCTAAACCTGGGAAAACTAAATCTAATTCGAACCCTAACTCGGGCACCCATGAGTCTCTTGGCAACCAGGAAGTGAATGATAGTCTTCATCCTGAGCAGCCTTCTGCAAGACTTAGTCTTGACCCAAAGTGTGCCAATGCTCAACCACTCGAAAAAGAAATTGGGGGCAACAGGAGGGAGGAGGATATTGGACTAGACACATTCAATGCTCCCTCTGGCTCTAATAACACCGCTCCTTATCTTTCTAACTCATTTAGTATCCTCGAACCAGAAGAAAATGATAGAGGGGTAAATGTGCAATACCATAATCCTAATTTTCAAACCGATGACATCTACTCTCCTCGTTGCATCTCATGGCAAGGGGAGATTGGGGAAACCCAAGTCCTACAAAAGTTGAATGCCCAACAACTTGCATTAAGGGAAAATTAGGCAAAGAATAGAAAAACAAATTTCTTGATCCAAAGAAGAACTCAAATTCTAAATCTAATGCTAATGTTAAAAATGGTTCCAATGCCATTTCTCTCAGTCTCGAGAGGCAAGACTCGAAAAAGGGTGAGCTTGTGGGTTTGAGCAGAAGTTAGATGACTCAATGTTTAGACTGACCTCCCATGGTAGTGATATATCAAAAAATTTGTGGAGGCTGATGTTGGATTTACTGGAGCCCCCGACCAGATCTGCACACCTACCATTATCTAGAGTTTTGAGGCTAAATCAGCCCAACCCCTCATCAGTTCAGCTCCCCTTGTTAATCAGCCTCTTGTCAGCTAGCCTCTTGAGGACCCTCTAGAGTGTGAGGGACCGTAGATAGAACATGAAGACAACCCTAATGCTTCTTTTGGGTGTGAGGACCCTACTGGAAAGGGTGATGAAAGCCTGAATAGGAGAAAGGACTAGAGGCCTCTATTCATGATAATGTCATTCAAGGGAGGTCTGAATAGACCCCCAAGTAGAAAAATGGCCCTGGGAGGCAAAGGAAAAACAAAAAATCAATAAAGTTGAGTAAAATCCCAGTGATGGAAAAAATAAAAAAAAGCAAAAGAAGTTTGAACATTTAGTCACCCTTGGCAAAAAGGGCAGAAACTGAGGATAAGCTTCCCAAGTGTTTTGAGCAATTTAGAAGTGACCAAGGGGAAACTGCTATGGTAGTAGATGATGAGCATTAATTGTGTGTCTTGGAATGTCAGGGGACTTGAGTCCTCTGACCGTAAATATGTAATCAAAAGGTTCTTAAACATGTTAAAAAAGAAAGACTTTGTTCTTGTTTAGGAAACCAAGGTGGTTGGGTTTGCACTTGAGACGAACCTCAAGTTCATCTAGAATGGGGCAACCTTCTTCTCTACCTCACATGAACGAGGAAGGATAGGGGAAACTATTCTAGTTGGAAACCATTGGGCCCATTTGGTACAGGAAAGTGGTGTCTCTCCATGCAACAGGGTGGTTTGGTTAACTGTCAAGAAAGATGACTTGGTGTTTGGGGTTTGCTTAGTATATGCCCCCAATGACCATAGGGATAGGACAAGGCTATGTCAATGGATAACCACTCTCCCTAAGGTACCCTGGATTATCAGGGGGGACTTCAATATGGTGGAGCAGGCAGAGGGTAAATGGGGAGGGTTAGATTTGTCATGGAAAGGGAATAAGAAGCATTTTTGGTATAGGATGAAACATAAGCTTAACCTTGTAGATCCAATGGAAAAAGGAAAGAAGGACTAAAAGGGGGTTTGGTACTCCTGGTGCAATGCCCAAAAAGGGGGCAATAGGATTTACTGAAGGCTTGATAGAATTTATGCTAATAAAGATGTCTTTAACTTTTTTCCAAATGAGAAGGGTGTGAAAGTATGTGTATATCCCTATACTCTCTCGGATCATCACCGTATCAAGGTTGAATAGGTGTCTTACCAATCTAGACCTAATGAGGCAAGAAAGAATACTCCCTTCATTTTGAACACAAGTCTATTAAAAGATGAAGATTGTAGGGATGTTATTTCCTCACTAAGGGAGATTAATAAATGGTTATTGAAAGAGGAAAGTTCCATAGAAAGATGGAACACCAATGTTAAGAGTTGAAAAAAAATCTTCCAAACGATTGGTAAAAAGCATGCTGAGGATGCAAGGAGGGAGGAGAATGAATTACAGGAGACCCTCCTAGATTTTGAAGCAAGGTTGTAGAAAGCCCCAAGTGATATAATGTTGAGTGAAAGGATGGTAAGTGTCAAAGGAAACTTAAGGAAGGTCCAAGCCCACAAAATAAATGGGCTGAAAATAAGGGCCAAACTTAATTAGATGGCTTGTGGTGATAGGGGGGCCAAATTATTCTTCAAATACCTCAAGGAAAAGATCATAAAGGACCAGATAAATCAGATGTGGGATGGGGAGAAACTACTCATGGACCAAGGAGAGATCCTTAAACACTTTTAGTCCTTCTATAGGTTATATTCACCTTAAAGGAGGGTTCAGAGGATTGTTGTAAGGCAAGAGACACAATTTAGAGGCTTATCCAAAAAAAAATCCTTTGAAGAAGAGTTTTCCAAACTTCAGGCGGACGTATCCAAGGAGGAAATTAGCAAGGCCATTGCCTCGATGAACAATGATAAATCACCAGGCGATGATGGTCTATCAGTAGAATTTTACAATTGCTTTTTTGATTGGGTGTGTGAAGACTTGCTCCAAGTTTATGAAGAAGCCATGAGCAAAGGATCCTTGGGAAGCATGATCAACAAAGGGATTATTAAATTGCTACCTAAGGGAGGGTATAACACACTGATAAAAAATTGGCGACCAATAACTCTCCTCAATGTGTCTTACAAAGTGTTGGCCAAGGTCCTAGATTTAAGATTGACCAATATTCTCCCTAAATTTATTATCAGTTCTCAAATAGGCTTCATTAAAGGAAAATACATCCTTAAAAACCTGATCACCAGTTGGGAAGCTATGCAGTGGGCCAAGACTTCATAGCAAAATGCCACGATGCTTCTCCTATATTTTGAGAGGGAAAACGATAGAGTTGAGTGGGGTTTTCTAAGAGTTATTCTCCAGGCCTTTGGCTTTCCAAGCTTCTTTTGCAGGATGGTGGAAATTCTGCTCAAGGCTTCCAATGCTCATGTTGATGTAAATGGGACACTCTGAGAGGAAATCAAATTGGAAAGTCAATTTTGACAGGGCTGCCCCCTGCTGCCAACATTATTTATAATAAAATCTGATGCCCTCTTCTACCTATTGAGGGAATCCACAATATCACCCAAAATCAAGAGTATTAGATTTCCTGATGAGAGGGAATTACTCAATGTCCAATTCATGGATGATACTTCTCTTTTCCCAGAACTTGACAAGCAGAACATAGAATCATTAATGATGAAACTGGAGGTATTTTGTAAGGCTTTTGGGGCAAGAGTTAATAATAGAAAATCTATTGCACTACGATGGGAAAGTAGCCCACCAAAGTGGTTTAAATACTTTAGCTTCTAATGGGCAGGCCAAAGCTCTAGGTGAGATACCTCAGTATCCCCTTTGTTGTCAATTCCAACCTCAAGGAAATGTGGAATTGGATCAAAGGTAAAATTGAGAGAAAGATAGATAGCTAGAATACACATTACCTTTCCCTTGTGGGGATGATTCAAGTTTTCCAAAAGGTCCTCTCATCCTATATCATCTACTTTACTTGAGTCTATTTTTTTGGAGTTACCAGGTTAATGAAACTCAAAAAAAGCTAAGGAATTTCCAATGGTTAGATGGGGTAGGCAAGAAAAAGCATGTTGTAAAATGGGTTCATGGTGGTGTTTAGGTAAGATGCAAGGGGTTTTAGGCCTAAAATATTTAAGAATGCAAGGAATAGCCCTTGCTGCCAAGTGGATTGTGAAAGCCTTGGATGGTAAGGAGCCCTGGACAGTGCTAGTAAGGAATGACATCAGTCTGGTTGCTCCTAAGCAAGCAAAATCTTGGAAAAAGCTTCCCTTGTGTGAATTTCTCATGAGTAAATTCCCTATGTCCCCAACTAGGTCGGTGGTCTTTAGGAGATTTGGAAGGCCCGAAGATTATCAAGCACAATGCTGAGTTTAAGTCCAAAGCTATAACTTTGAAGGACAATGCCAAATGCCAATATTTTAGTTCCATTTGGTGGAACATGTCTCATAACAATAATACCCTCGCTCTATTACAGGGTTGTTTTGCCAAGAATTGGAGGAAAAAAGGTGTCACAGCCTTTGGGGAAAATTGTGGCCAGAGGGAAGTTAAAGAATTAGGTTGAGCTTACAACAAATTTTGACCTCCCAGCCTCTAACCTCAAAACCTACTCTACACTTTCAGAAGGCTGTAAGGACAATGTCTTCCATGTAGATGATAGGAGGACCCTTGATATGTCCAACAATATTGTATGGATGGATAGGGGGCCCATCTCGAAGTTGAAAGCAAAGGATATTTATAAAGAGTTGACCTGTGTCAATACCATTTTTGAGCATTTAAATTATTTTTAGAATTTGGATTTTGATCGAAAAGTTTTTCAAAAATCTCTAACTGATATTTGGTGTAGTGGTTTGGAACCAAAGAAAGCCTACTTCAGATGGCTTGTGCTGATCCAAAAATTACCATTAAAAACCATGTGTGATGATGTTGATGTTTGAAATATTTGTAAGGTCCCTAAATCGGTAAAACACATTCTTTTTTATTGTCATTATGCTAAAGAAATCTAGAAATCCTTTTGTTGTAATCTAAAAATATGGGATACTAATGATAACTTGAATTGGAAAGATGTATTATTCTATGATAGGAAAATGAGTAAAGACTGTAAATTTTTTTGGATTCTACTATCTACTGAGATTATGTGGCACAACTGGAAAGATAAGAATGATGAAAAATTTAAAGGAACTAAGAGGTCCCTTACTGAGTCGGTTAAAAGAGTCATGTTCCTTCATGTTCCATTGCAGGTTACATTGCATATTGAGATCTCACTTCTGAAATTTGTCAACATGACTAGAGATGGATCAACGACGACCAATAAGGCTAAAGTTAGGTGTGGGCATGCCCATCATTTTGTAGGTGAGGAGCATGAAATATTTTTGAAGGCCATCAATGAATTTCAAAGGGACTTCAATGTGATTGTAGAGGTACATGACTACCACAAGAGGTGGTGCCAACTCAGACAAGTTCATCCAAATGCTCAATCCATGGATTGGAGTGTTGAGATTGATAGACTAGTGGGCGATGAGGATAGTGGAGAAGCTAAAAGCACGAATAGAGTATAAACAGACTATTAATTGTTGTAACTTTGAGTATACATAGACTGTTAAAAATTTGAAGTTAATCTGTCTATGCTAGTCTAATATGAAATAGCTAATAGTACTGCTACAATTTTGTATAATATATATATATCAATGTAAATATGAAGTATATAGAAGTGATGCTACAATTTTGGATGATGCAGTAGGCTCTTTCTAAAATACTCCATAATGTACAAGTTTATTATACTATATCTAATTAAAAAAATATATCATAATATATTGCATGTTAATATATCATAATATATTATATATTATACATTATGATATATTATATAATATATTATATATAGTATTATTAGTTCCCGTTATGCATTCATCTATTTTATTTTTTGTAAAACATCAACCAATTACATGTAAGAATTAAATTTTCTTACCTATATTTTCTAATGTTCATATTTATTTCCCTTTTTTCTAAATTTTCAAAAATGTTTTTTTAACTCTATTGGTTAATAGTTGTGCACAGTCATATTTCTATGATGTCATCAATAATAATAATGTATGTATTTTGTGTCCACTCATATTCTTACACTATTCCTAAATAGTACATTTGGAATAAAAACAAGGAACAAAATACAAACTTCTTTTGATAATGTATGGTGGGTCAAGGAATTTAATAGGCAAGTCATAAAGCTAGACCATTAATTGGAATGCATAGTTTTGTAAGGCCTCTCCCTTTATACCCGAGGTTACAACCCCTTTTCATTTTGAACTTATGATACTCCATTAATTAGATTAAGAGTATGTTGTAACACCCCTCTTTTCATATCATAGCCACAACCCATTTAAGTTTGAACTTATGTTGTTCTACTAATTAAAATACATGAATTCCATTAAGATGATAATGATCAAGTTAAGTGTCATTAAAATATTGATGCATGTTGTTTTATTGGTGATAATTAATGTTCAATAATTCTTTAATTTTGACCTGGTTAACAATTTGATATACAAAGTTATTGAAATAACATGCAAAATTTAATGGTTTGTTATTCTCATTGAAGCAAGTAGTGTAAAATTTAACAAGTTATCATTCAATTTGATATTCATTGAAATTAAAAAAAGTTATTAACTCAATGTCCTTTAGTTATGAATAGTTCATTGTTACTATATGATTTTATACTTATTTACATATAATTTTTATTTATGTGATATTCATTAGGAAATGACTTGCTATCACTTTATAAGTAATTCAAAAATAATATTGAATAAATTTCTGATTTTATTACCATTTTGATAATACTTTTATTAGATTATTAAACTGGATAAATGAGGTTTGTGAAGCTAGCGAGCAGCTCATAATCAACATGAATATTAAAGTGCATGTATCATTATAATTCTCAAATTATTCTAACTTAGGTGAGGAATATGATAGCTATTTTCGGTATTAAATATTACTTATATCCTTGTACAAGTTGGTAGTTCATGATCCCATAATGGACACGATGATGATCTAATGATAGTCTCGCATTTGCTTGCAAATTTTTATAATTATGATCACTCAACTATAATGGATCATGATACTTGAGGCCATGCCATGGAATAAAATGGTTATTATGGAACAAGGATAGTGGCATTAGAGATTAAGATTATCTCGCTTTGCATATGAATTTTTGAGGTTTTCATTAAGGTTGAAGTTTATTTTTATGGAGCTTGTAGAGGAGTTGTTATTAGTACATGTAAACAAAAAAAAAAAATTACAAATGATGGGACATTTGAAGTTAATGTAGTATAGGGGGAAATGATGCAGCTGATAGAGAATAAATAAGGGAACAAAGATAATAAACTAGGAGGGATGGGAGGCCTACAATGACGTGGACAAAGGTATGTGAATTCCTAAATGGTTGCAGGAGAGTAATTGGGGGAGGTGTATTATGCAAGGAAGAAATTTACTATGAGTATCTTTGGTATGGTAAATGGAGTATTAGATCATCCTTAATTTATTGGGTTACCAACTCCTCCCTATTGATAGTCTAGCGCATTGCTCCAATCACGTATCTTGAATCTGTTTAAGCATAGAATCTCCCTGAGCCAAGTCAGTCAATATTACCATATAGGTTAGTTCATGTCAGCAGCATTAAAGGGAGGAATTAAAATGAGATGGACTAGCTGCCAACAACAACATAGAAAAAAGGATGCTAAAGAATTTAAGAGGTTGTACGTAGTAGAAAGGGAAGAAATGAAGGTTGAAGGTGGGGAGATATTTACAGTTTTCTTCGGCCATTTTATCAGGGGATGTTTAAGGGGAGCTAAGAATTATCATGATTTCTGCATAATAAAAACTAAGAGCATAGTCATAGGAAGGTCATGTAATCAAGGAGAAGGTTTACGAGTAGCTAGGGCTAAAACTGTGAATAGTTGGGGAATATTTGTGTGGACATTGTGCTGAAAGTGTTGGAGTTTCCCTTAGCTTCTTTGGAGGATAAGTATCAATACATGTTGCAGCTCATTGCTTCCAACCCAAACAAGAGCTATTACAAGGAGGATGATTAATGTTTTGGAAGTTTTCAATGAACCTAAAAATGGTGTCAAGCAAAAAAAAAAAGATTTAGGGCATTACAAGTTTAACTTTATCGATTTCTATATTAATATGAAAAGACATAACATAATGTTCTTTTAGATTTGAAATAGATTCTTTTATACTATTGTAGTTGACTATGGGCATTAATAGTTAGCATAATTGAAGGTGGGGTGTACAATTATTATAATGTGTAGACTCTAGTTAGATGTAACTGTGTACAATTTTTTAGACACGAAGAAGGCTTTTTAAAGAGGTGCAAATTGCAAAAAATGCATTCATCTATTTTTTTTGGCAAACATCATCCAATTGCATGCAAGAATTAAATTTTCTTACCTATATTTTCTAATGTTCATATTTATTTCTCTTTTTTCTAAATTTTCAAAAATCATTTTTCTTCAACTCTACGGGTTAATAGTTGTGCATAGTCATATTTCTATGATGTCAACAATAATAATAATGTATGCATTTTGTGTCCACTCATGTTCTTATACTATTCCTAAATAGTACATTTGGAACAAAAACAAGGAACAAAAAACAAACTTCTTTTGATAATATATGGTGGGTCAATGACTTTAACAAACATTTCATAAAGTTGGATCATTAATTGGAATGCATAGTTTAACTTTATCGATCTCTATATTAATATGAAAAGACATAAAGTTAACATAATATTCTTTTAGATTTGAAATAGATTCTTTTACATTGTTGCAATTGACTACGGGCACTGATAGTTGGCATAATTGAATGTGGGGTGTACAATTATTATAATATGTAGACTGTAGTTAGATGTAACTATGTACATTTTTCTAGACACGAAGAAGACTTTTTAAAGAGGTACAAATTACAAAAAATCCATTCATCTATTATTTTTTTAGGCAAACATCAACCAATTGCATGCAAGAATTAAATTTTCTTACCTATATTTTCTAATGTTCATATTTATTTCTCTTTTTCCTAAATTTTCAAAAAATATTTTTCTTCAACTCTATTGGTTAATAGTTGTGCACAATCATATTTCTATGATGGTAGCAATAATAATAATGTATATATTTTGTGTCCACTCATATTCGTACACTATTCCTAAATAGTACATTTGGAATAAAAACAAGGAACAAAATACAAACGTCTTTTGATAATGTATGGTGGGTTAGGGACATTAACATACATGTCATAAAGCTCAACCATTAATTGGAATGCATAGTTTAACTTTATCAATTACTATATTAATATGAAAAGACATAAAGCTAACATATTATTCTTTTAGATTTGAAATATATTCTTTTACACTATTGCAATTCACTACGGGCACTGATAGCCGACATAATTGAATGTGGGGTGTACAATTATTATAATGTGCAGACTGTAGTTAGATGTGACTGTGTACATTTTTTTAGACACGAAGAAGGTTTTCTAAAGAGGTGCAAATTGCAAAAAATGCATTCATCATTTTTTTTTTGGCAAACATCAACCAATTGCATGCAAGAATTAAATTTTCTTACCTATATATTCTAATGTTCATATTTATTTCCCTTTTTTCTAAATTTTTAAAAATCATCTTCCTTCAACTCTATTGGTTAATAGTTATGCACAGTCATATTTCTGTGATGTCAACAATAATAATAATGTATGTATTTTGTGTCCACTCATATTCTTACACTATTCCTAAATAGAACATTTGGAATAAAAATAAGGAACAAAATATAATTCTTTTGGTAACATATGGTGGGCCAGGGATTTTAACAGACATGTCATAAAGCTGGACAATTAATTGGAATACATAGTTTAACTTTATCAATTTCTATATTAATATGAAAAGACATAAAGTTAACATAATATTCTTTTAGATTTGAAATGGATTCTTTTACATTGTTGTAGTTGACTACAAACACTGATAGCTGACATAATTGAATGTGGAGTGTACAATTATTATAATGTGTAGACTATAGTTAGATGTAACTATGTAGATTTTTCTAGACACGAAGAAGGCTTTTTAAAGAGGTGCAAATTTCAAAAAATGCAATTATCTATTTTTTTGGGCAAATATAACCCAATTGCATACAAGAATTAAATTTTCTTACCTATATTTTTATTTACTTCATTTTTTCTAAATTTTCAAAAATATTTTTTCTTCATCTCTATTGGTTAACAGTTGTGCACAACCATATTTCTATGATGCCAACAACAATAATAATAATGTATGTATTTTGTGTCCACTCATATTCTTACACTATTTCTAAATAGTACATTTGGAATAAAAACAAAGAACAAAATACAAAATTCTTTTGGTAACGTATGGTGGGTTGGGGACTTTAACAAACATGTCATAATGCTGGACCATTAATTGGAATGCATAGTTTAACTTTATCGATTTTATATTAATATGAAAAGAAATAAAGTTAAAATAATATTCTTTTAGATTTGAAATGGATTATTTTACATTGTTGCAGCTGACTATGGGCACTTATAGTTGGCATAATTGAATGTGGGGTGTACAATTATTATAATGTGAAGACTCTAGTTAGATGTAACTGTGTACATTTTTCTAGACACGAAGAAGACTTTTTAAAGAGGTGCAAATTGTAAAAAATGCATTCATCTATTTATTTATTTTTGACAAACATCAACCAATTGCATGCAAGAATTAAGTTTTTCTTACCTATATTTTCTAATGTTCATATTTATTTCCCTTTTTTCTAAATTTTCAAAAATCATTTTTCTTCAACTCTATTGGTTAATAGTTGTGCATAGTCATATTTCTATGATGTCAACAATAATAATAATGTATGTATTTTGTGTCCACTCATATTCTTACACTATTCCTAAATAGTACATTTGGAAAAAAACACAAGGAACAAAATACAAACTTCTTTTGGTAATGTATGGTGGGCCAAGAATTTTAACAAACATGTTATAAAGCTGGACCATTAATTGGAATGCATAGTTTAACTTTATCAATTTCTATATTAATATGAAAAGACATAAAGTTAACATAATAATCTTTTATATTTGAAATTGATTCTTTTACATCTATGAGCACTAATAGCTGGCATACTTGAATGTGGGGTGTATTATAATGTGTAAACTGTAGTTAGATGTAACTATGTACATTTTTCTAGACACGAAGAAGGATTTTTAAAGAGGTGCAAATTGCAAAAAATGCATTCATCTTTTTTTTTGCAAACATCAACCAATTCAATGCAAGAATTATATTTTCTTACCTATATTTTCTAATGTTCATATTTATTTCCCTTTTTTTTTAATTTTTTTTTAAAATCATTTTTTTTCAACTCTATTGGTTAATAGTTGTGCACAGTCATATTTTTATGATGTCAGCAATAATAATAATGTATGTATTTGGTGTCCACTCATATTCTAACACTATTCCTAAATAGTACATTTGGAATAAAAACAAGGAACAAAATACAATTTTTTTTTGGTAACGTATGGCGAGTTAGGAACTTTAACAACCGTGTTATAAAGCTGGACCATTAATTGGAATGTATAGTCTAACTTTATCGATTTCTATATTAATAGGAAAAGACATAAAGTTAATATAATATTCTTTAAGATTTGAAATGGATTATTTTACACTGTTGCAGTTGACTACATGCACTGATAGCCAACATAATTGAATGTGGAGTGTACAATTATTATAATGTGCAGACTGTAGTTAGATGTAACTATGTACATTTTTCTATACACGAAGAAGGCTTTTTAAAGAGGTGCAAATTAAAAAAAAATAGATTCATGTCTATTTGTTTTTTTGACAAATATCAACCAATTGCATACAAAAATTAATTTTTCTTGCCTATATTTTTTAATGTTCATATATATTTCCCTTTTTTTAAAATTTTCAAAAATAAATTTTCTTCAATTCTATTGGTTAATAGTTGTGCACAATTATATTTCTATGATGTCAGCAATAATAATAATGTATGCATTTTTTGTCTACTCATATTCTTACACTATTCCTAAATAGTACATTTGGAATAAAAACAAGGAACAAAATACAAACTTCTTTTCGTAACATATGGTGGGTCGGGGACTTTAATTGACATGTCATAAAGCTAGACCATTAATTGGAATGCATAGTTTAACTTTATTGATTTCTATATTAATATGAAAAAATATAAAGTTAACATAATATTCTTTTAGATTTGAGATTGATTCTTTTACACTGTTGCAGTTGACTATGGGCACTAATAGCTGGCATAATTGAATGTGGGGTGTACAATTATTATAATGTGCAGACTATAGTTAGATGTAATTGTGTACATTTTTCTATACACGAAGAAGGCTTTTTAAAGAGGTTCAAATTGAAAAGAATGCATTCATCTATTTTTTTTTGGCAAACATCAACCAATTGCATGCAAGAATTAAATTTTCTTACCTATATTTTCTAATGTTCATATTTATTTCCATTTTTCTAAATTTTTAAAAATCATTTTTCTTCAACTCTATTGATTAATAGTTGTGCACAGTCATATTTCTATGATGTTAACAATAATAACAATGTCTATATTTTGTGTCCACTCATATTCTTACACTATTCCTAAATAGTACATTTGGAATAAAAACAAGGAAGAAAATACAAAATTCTTTTGGTAATGTATGGTGGGTGAGAGACTTTAACAAACATGTCATAAAGTTGGACTATTAATTGGAATGCATAGTTTAACTTTATCAATTTCTATATTAATATGAAAAGACATAAAGTTAACATAATATTCTTTTAGATTTGAAATATATTCTTTTACACTGCTGCTGTTGACTACGGGCATTGATAGCTAGCATAATTGAATGTGGGTTGTACAATTATTATAATGTGTAGATTGTAGTCAGATGTAACTGTGTACATTTTTCTAAACATGAAGAAGGCTTTTTAAAGAGGTGCAAATTACAAAAAATGCATATGTCTATTTTTTTTGGCAAACATCAACCAATTGCATGCAAGAATTATTTTTTCTTACCTATATTTTCTAATGTTCATCTTTATTTCACTTTTTTTCTAAATTTTCAAAAATCATTTTTCTTCAACTCTATTGGTTAATAGTTGTGCACAATCACATTTCTATGATGTCAACAATAATAATAATGTTTGTATTTTGTGTCCACTCATATTCTTACACTATTCTTAAATAGTACATTTGGAATAAAAACAACGAAAAAAATACAAACTTCTTTTGGTAATGTATGGTGGATCAGGGACTTTAACGGACATGTCGTAAAGTTGGACCATTAATTTGAGTGTATAGTTTAGCTATTTCGATTTCTATATTAATATGAAAAGACACAAAGTTAACATAATATTATTTTAGATTTGAAATGGTTTCTTTTACATTGTTGCAATTGACTACAGACACTGATACCTGGCATAATTGAATGTGGGGTGTACAATTATTATAATGTGGAGACTGTAGTTAGATGCAAGTTTGTACATTTTTTATACACAAAGAAGGATTTTTAAAGAGGTACAAATTGAATAAAATGCATTCAACTATTTATTTTTTGGCAAACATCAACCAATTGCATGCAAGAATTAAATTTTATTACCTATATTTTCTAATGTTCATATTTATTTCCCTTTTTTCTAATTTTTCAAAATTCATTTTTCTTCAACTCTATTGGTTAATAGTTGTCCATAGTCATATTTCTATGATGTCAGCAATAATAAAAATGTACGTGTTTTGTGTTTACTCATATTCTTACACTATTCTTAAATAATACATTTGGAATCAAAACGAGGAACAAAATACAAAATTCCTTTGGTAATGTATGGTGGGTCAAGGGACTTTAATAGACATGTCATAAAGCTGGACCATTAATTGGAATGCATAGTTTAAATTTATTGATTTCTATATTAATATGAAAAGACATAAAGTTAACATAATATTATTTTAGATTTGAAATGGATTCTTTTATACTGTTGTAGTTGACTACAGGTAGTGATAGCTGGTATAATTGCATGTGGGGTGTATAATCATTATAATGTGCAGACTGTAGTTAGATGTAACTGTGTATAATTTTCTATACACGAAGAAGGATTTTTAAAAAGGTACAAATTGAAAAAAATGCATTCATCTATTTTATTTTTGTAATGCCTCGCCATGAAACCCTGAAGGAAGTTGCAACACTACAAAAGCGTACAATTTTTTTCTTTAAAAGTGCATTATTAACTAGGAAGATGCACTACACTTTTACAACAACCTCTAAGGAACGCGGCAAAGATTACATCTAAATCCATAACATATGAATTACTCACATATATTACATTTAATTAATTACTAAACATGAATTAAAAGCACATACATTCAAAACTTTAAAATTGTAATATATAGAATATAATTGCATTAAGAACCAAATTACATTAATTTATAAATAAGGTTACAATTCCCATTCCTAGAATGAAGAAGATCACACTATTACATGAAACCTCCTTGGATACAACATAGGAGTAAATTAAATACAAATGACAACTGATACAATAGTACATCAATAGAAAGAATCATATCCGCTAGTACCACCATGAGCTCTCCAACTAGAAGATCTCACCATCACGAATCGAGGAAAGGGGACCCAATGGAGTAAGGTGCATGTTCCTCCCAACCAAATGGTACCCGAAGCCCCACCCCTCATGCTAGGAGATAGTAACTATAGAAGCTGTCAAAACAACTTCAGAGTCCAAGAACACCTGCATGCAAATGGATACTTGTCACAAGGAAGAGAATGGACGAAAACCAAATGAGGGTTTGAAGCTCTGAAATATTGAGATTGTATTATCAAAACAATGAATTAATAATATACAATGGATCAATCCTTAAGAAAGGAGATCATGCAAAACCTAAAAGTAACCCTAATAGGAAGACATTTCATAATTAATATAATTATTAAATGTCACATTATGCAAACTAAAGTGAAATATTAAGAGAGGAATAAAGGTAACTTAATTAACATAATTAAGTTAAAACCTTTACTCTAACACCCCCCCTTAAGATGAGCAAGAGTACAACTACAAACAAGTGCAAGAAAGAAAAAAGTAACTACAATGCATGAAAGAAAACAAGGGTCTTGAAAACTAGGCCTGATCAGGTACTCGAATACAACCAAATCCCTGTAAAGTGGAGAAATAGAGAAAACCTCATGGGAAAAACTCTACTCCAAAAAGAGATGCAAAAGGAAAGTACAAATGGAATGTCTCAAGAGACTCTCTCAAGAACATATGTAGATATACAATCATATACCCCCCCATGAGAGAGAGTGGAGACTCCAAAGCCCCCTAAAATGAAAGAACCCCTGTGCCAATGATCAAACCAATGTGTCTCCTCAGAGGAAGAAACATATCCAACGATTGAGGAAGAGGAAATCCCTAGATGTGAGGTGAAAAATGAAGTCTTGGATGATGCTCATTGAAGAACTAAACTGCAACATGAGTGTCTGAATAACAAAATGGTGAATCAAACAACTCAAGATGATCCTGAAATAGAATCTCCAGTGAAGAAGGGAGTGTGCTGAATCTGCCATCTGTGAGGAAAGGAATATCCTCTGATATGGCCTCAACAACTGCACTTGATGGCTCGATGAGTGGAGCAACAATGTCAGTCACAATTGAAGAGGAATCTTGCTGAACAAATGCGATCTCAACAGGAGGAAGAGGTGTAGAAGTCTCAACACTAGTCTCATGAACAAAGGGAAGAACACACAAGTTCAAGTGACCGAAATTCTCCTCAGATACTGCATGCTCTCTTGTAGAAAGAGAGGGAGATGGTGGAGAAAAGTGTGTGAATGCATAAAATCAAGAAGAATGATCAACTATCCCTATTGCAACAATGTTACCAGTCTGAATGTCTCTGATGTGCATTGAATCAGGTGTGAACTCAACTGTCTTCCCTATCCCACTATGAGTAATCTGATAGACAAAGAGAAGGTTAGTGGACAAATATGGAACACATAGTACATCATTGAATGTACCATCATCAATGTCGATAGAACCTTTCCCACATACACTCATATAAGTGTTATTACCCATCAATATGCATGGTGAGGATGTAGCCTCGAAAGATGAGAACATGTCCTGAGAAGATGCCATATGGTGTGAAGCACCTGAATCCAATAGCCATCTAGATGAATGTGAACTGGTGGTTGCACATAATGCATGACCCTTATGTGGGGCCTATCCATCTATCTGGAATGATGGTGAAGAAGAAGACCTACCTGATGTAGATGAAGAAGAGTGATGAATATGGTTCTTCTCAAGAAGAGCTGTCAAATGTGAAACCTATTTTGCATATCCATCTATCTTCTTCTCATAACACTTGGACTCATCATGTCCTAGCTTAGTGCAATAAGCACACTTAGGTATGTCTTTCTTCGATGATTCCCCCTTAGGAGAAGGTGAATCAAAAGTGTTATGTGAACTAGAATCCTTCCAATTCTCTGTGGTCTTTGGTTTCTATTTCTACTTTTGCTTATGCTTCCCCTAAGATGACTGTGCTACCAACCCTTGGTGTGGTGATCCTATGAGAGCATCCAACTATGATATCTTATCCTGCTCTCATGTCAAATGATCACAAAACACCTCAAAAGAAGGCATGGTAAAATGTGCACCCAAGGCATCCATAATGGAATGGAAGGTAGATGAGAATATTTGAAAGTTCCCATGAAGCTTTGACAAAATCAAGTAAATACACTCTATATCAGTCTTAACCTTACCACAACCTTGTAGAAGAGATCTTTGTTGTTTGAATTTCATCAAAAAGTCATCAATGGAGGGAAAAGAATCAGGTACAAGTGAAGTCAACTCTGCCTCAATCTATAGTGCACGGAACTGATTGATGGTACCAAATAAATCATTGAACTTGGTCCACATTTCAAGAGGACTGTTACATGCATCAAGATGAAACAACAAGCTATCTAAAACATGTAAGGAAATCAAACCCATAGCCTCATCCATATTATTTCTATGTTGCATAACCTCAAATGGCCTTGTCAAAACTAGCTGAACCTTATCTAAACAGGACCACAACCCCTTTGATCTGAGAAGACATGTCATGAATGCCTTCGAGGTATGATAGTTATGAGGTGTGAGAATTTCAATAGTAGAAGTGTTTTCGGCCATGTTTGGAGAGGTTTAAATGATTTTTCAATGTGAAGAGTTTTTGGTTTTCTAAAGTAAATGACAGAAAGCAAGAAAAAAAACTCCCCCCACAATGCAAAAAACCAAACCCCAGTAGAGATTTTTCAGCAGAAAACAGGAAAAAGGGAAAAAAGGTTTCAAACTAAATCTTGTGTACCTCATAGATATTCTGAAAAAAATAACAATAGATCTGAATAGAGCACGTTCATATCTTTCTAACGCCTATTCGTTTTCAAAAAATAGAGCAAAAACGACCAAGTAATGCCCTTCGGAGTGCAGAAAAATCATCTGAATTTGATTGCACAAAAATATATCCAAACTACAAAATTTTGAAAAATATCCTTTACAATCATGGCAGGCTTGGAGCCAACTTTCCAACGCCTATTTTTTTTTGAAAAACAGAGAAAAAACGCCCAAGATATGCTCGATTGAGTGAAAGTGGGTTTTTAAAAAAAAATTGGAGGGGCCTGGTGTCTCCCTGGTGGCACTCCGGTGGCAAGCAGCGCACGGGCGATGAGTTGGTGGCACATAGGAAATGCAATGGCATTGGGTCAGTGATTGAGTAGCGCAGTGGTGGCCGGGCAGTGTAGTGGCAGGCTGGTGGCGCGGTGGTGGCCGCCAGTTTAAAACTGGCCGCGGGTTTTTAAAACCCGAAATTTGATATATTTTTTTTTGAAATTTCTGCCTCGAAAGGCATGCCCTAGAGCCGTATGGCCTTTGGGCGAATAACCTACATGTATAAGTTGTGAAATCCAACTTCACAGACCCCAAAGATCACCTGCATGCAAATAACCTGTCACAAAAGAAGACATGGAGAGAAAAGAAAGGGTGCTCTAATACCATGTAGAAGTTGTCAAAACCAACTTCAGAGTCCAAGAACACCTGCATGCAAATGGATACCTGTCACAGGGAAGAGAATGGAAGAAAAATAAAATGAGGGTTTGAAGCTTTGAAATATTGAGATTGTATTATCAGAACAATGAATTAATAATATACAATGGATCAATTCTTAAGAAAGGAGATCATGCAAAACCTAAAAGTAACCCTAATAGGAAGACATTTAATTATTAATATAATTATTAAATGTCACATTATGCAAACTAAAGTGAAATCTTAAGAGAGGAATAAAGGTAACTTAATTAACATAATTAAGTTAAAACCTTTACTCTAACAGTAACAAGGTTCCTTAGGCAATACCATCTACCACTAAACACAGACTAACACATAACTGAAATTAACATAAACTAGTACACTACTAACTCAAAGGATACAATGCTACCAAAGTTAAATAACTAGTTACACTAGTGAACCATACATACTACTAACCTAGGAGAAGTTTCACCACAAAGGTGCATGGGTTACCCAATAGATCTTTCCAGACCTCGACCCCCATGAAGAATCACTCTCCTACTATCAACACTTGGAACAAATCCACTCCAAACTTAGGAGACAATACGTAATAAATTCCCACTCCAATCCTAGGAGGCAAAACATTCCCGTTCGAGGAAACTAGGTGACTCACTAAGTTCAATAGAACACACTACCCAAGAGTAAGTAAAGGGATGAAACCAAGAAACACAACATCCCTAGATGAAAATACTACAACTAACAGATTTACTGACACAACTAACTAGTTCCTCCACTGATGCAAACAAAATAATTCATAAACACACCAAATAGACACAATAGTACATTGTTCACAATACTCTAATTTTTAATACCAAATTTTCTTATAGGCAATAAAGTAAATGAATATAATTGAATATTCCAATTTTCCTAATTTAACCAATTTAAACTCAATTTCTTCTATTAAAATATTTCATCTAACATTGTCTACTTTGTTTAAATCACCTTCCCTACTTCAACTACTTTTAAAAACAATTTCCTCAATTAAAACAATACTTCATCTTAAGATTAACTCGATTGCGCATGAACATGCACCTCTTAAAATAAAATAACTATCTAAAATATATATAAATAAATATATAATTATATATAGAATTATACACATATTAATATATTATTTAAATACCTCTTAATTAAATTACAATTTCTTAATACAAATATTACAAAAATAAATATTGCATATAAATATACATATATACATATATACATATAATATATATTATTTATTACAAAAAAAAACTTAAATCACAAAATAAAAACCAAATCGCAATTAACAACACCACTGGCGGACAATTTTTTTTAAAACAAGGTTCACTGATTCCATTTTGAGGAGCCAGTTGTATCAAATACAATCGAGCCTCCCACGAAATGAGGCCACAACCAAGGCAAGAGGGGGGCGGTGGAGGTTCTCTCTCCACATTGCCGCTCCCATATGGGGGTGATGGTGGGGAGGCAACTCCTCCCCAACCCCCATACTAATATATACACTCCATTCTTCAAAAAAAATAAAATTCAAACCTGCATCTTGCTTTAAAAATCAACGATTCTATATGGAAAATTTTGCAGTCACATGCAAATATAAACACTTTATAAATTAATAAATATATATATACTGTTTAAATATGTGTATGTATATCTAATAATATATATATATATACATATATGCATATATTATATATACAAGGAATCCAAACCAATAATTTTAATTGAGAAAATTTTCTTTTAAAATAATAGCTACAAGAAGAATACCCAATTTTTACAAAATATTTTCGAGAAGTCAACTTATAGAGAGTTTAATTTCCATAGATGAATTTTCTCAAATAAAACCACAGAAATTTCTTTTTACAACTATCCAGAAAATTTAAGAACAATAAAATTCATACAATTAATTTCATAGGAATTTTCTCGAGAGGATTTCAACCTACAAAAGAATTTTTCCTACATAAACTAAATTTCTTCCAGATCCCTAAGTGTTTCCTTCCGGGTTTCCCTAAATTCACTATAATACCAATTTTCCATTTTGCTAAAGTTTTCGACAGAGAATTTCAACCTATAGAAGAAAAGGATTCTGCAGAGAAATTTATTTATGGCAATACAATTTTTTAACATAAAACACAAACTTAAAAGTTTGTGTAAGTGTGGAATAAGTATGAGTAAAATAAATAAGTAACATTTCTTAATAAGAAATTATATCAATAGATTTAATCAACAATTAAGCTATTAAAAACTAGAAATCCATTGAAAGCATCACATTGCTCTCTATCTCCAAAGATTTATTAAATCACTGTGGCTCTCAGATCGGGTAAGCATTGTGACTGTTAAAATGATAATCTAGAGAAAGAGATGTTTTCAAAATGCAGGAAACTAATCCTATATGATGATTACCTAATGATATTGATGATGTTGTAAACTAGATTGACATGAAATTGATAAATAAAAGCTAGACAACAAGCTAAAATGCAGCTAAATAAGAAACCATGATTATGATTGCTATGATATGCTAATTGTTTGATTGTTCTAATACTATTTCTACAGAGTAAGATTGCATAAACTTCGGATCCTTTTCCTATAGACAATGGTTGTATTTATAGATTTCCCGACAACACATTTGTGAAGAAGCAGCCCAACAAAGGTTTGGATTTGATCTTGAGGATTGAATGGTGAAGGATGAGGAAGCTTGAGCTGATCATGGAGATTGTTCCTCCCCAGGAAAACATCATGCCAGATGATAGAAAAGATCAAAGGAAGGAGATTGAAAGATTGATTTCTAATTTCTCTCTAAGGCTTTCCCGTGAATGCCAGATGAATTATTTAGATATAAAATATCTAATTTTATTGGTGAGTGAATAGAGGAAATTGTCTTTATGCCTTTATTTGAATTTTTAGATTTATTCAAATTTAGCAAAAAGAAGATATTTAATTAAATGAAACAAATATTTGACATTCACTTATTTAATAAAATGGGGTATGATAATTAAATAAAAACTTTAGGATATCTTTATTTAATTTAGAGGAAACATGATTAGATAATTAAATAATACAAACTATTGAATTTTGCTTATTTAATTAAGATAGGATAGTTGAAAATATAGAAGAAATAATTAAGATGACATAATATGATAGAAGAATTAAAAGTGAAGTATATAAATAAATATTTCTATTTATTTAGTAGTAGAGGAATTTAAGGGTAATTAATCAAATAAGTCATATTTAATTAATTATATTATCTAGACCATTTTTAGGTGTACACATTTTTCCCCTCTTTGAAGTGATGTGTTTACGCATTGGTTCAAATAAATTTTTGTTGTTGCTACTGGTATTGAAAAAATAAAATTAGTATGCCCCAAACGTTGATTTTGCTGTGATGATGGATATATGCCCCCTCGAGAGATAAATTAATGAATTTTTGATTTTTTGGTATTTTTCAAATTTTTCTAAATTTTTATAATTTTCTGTTGATTTGATGATGAAATAATTTATCTCCTGACAAAAAATTGTGAAAATGCCCCTCTGAAGAAGTTGAATTAATCTTCCAATAAATAAATTAAATAAATCCCATAAAAATCCCTCTTAATCACTTTATAAAAAGTAAAAAAAAAAGGTAATTTGAATTCATTTGTGCATTTGAGTTTTCCAAATTTGTGAGAGAGTGATTTTTATCGATTTGGAGCAAGATGCCTATTCCTTATCAAACTCATCGTTTCGAGCGCGTGTGTGAACACAACCACCTGGATGTGTATAGACCTCTGGTATGTTCCCTTTTACCTCGTTTTTTGATTTTCATGCTTTTATTTGATTTTTAAAATTTTGAATTATTTTAGTGCATAGACTAGCTATTGTAGCACATAGACTAGATTAGTGCCTAAGACAATTGTGTTAGTGCGTCTGTAGGTTATTTTAGCCCATAGAATATTTTAGCGCCTGGATGAGATTGTGTAGCGAGTTTGTTGATTAGTTTAGCACATAGAATATTTTAGCGCCTAGGATAAATTGAATAGCGCATAGGTCAGATAAAATGGCACATGGTATGTTTTAGCGCTTTGACCACTTGAAATGGCGCATTGATCGAATTAAATATCGCATAGACTTCTTTAGTGCTTTGACTCTCTATTTAGCGTTTTGACTACTTGAAATAATGCATAGATTATTTTAGCGCATCAACACTGTTTTAGCACATCAATATCAGAATGATGAATTTTGTCAATTTTGTCCCTGATGTTGTCAAATTTTGATTGTGTCAGCCTTTGGTTTGATATGATTGATTATTTTTGTAGAGTAAATGATGTGTATCCTCATGATAGTCAAGGTTTGATGATTGATTGACAATAATTATCCTCATGATAGGCGAGGAACTATTATTTTTTATTATAAACCTCATGATAGGCAAGGTTGATTATGTTTAATTGACCTCATGATAGGTGAGGTACAATAATAAACTGATGATGACCTCATGATAGGCAAGGTTTATTTTGTTTAATTTACATCATGATAGACGAGGTTGATTGATGGTCGCTCACAAGTTTTATCAAAGTCTCACCTGAGATATTTAGATTTGATAGGTTGATTATTGTTTCATGAATTGACAAATGATTCCTAATTTTCAAATTTTTCTGTGATGATAGGAGGCTTTGATGAACCTCCAGGTTTGAGAGCAGTTTCCTAGGACCTTTGATTTGATACCTTAGGTAGTGCAGTTTGAGACAATTGTGATTACACGTAAATTTTCATCTTTGTTATACATGCCCCAGATTAGGATTAATCGAGGTCTCCTGACAACCTTAGCAGAGAGGTGGCATAATGAGCATAATAATTTCCACCTTCCTACTAGTGAGATGAAAGTTACTCTTGAGGATGTATGGCGCATTTTGAGGATTACTGTTGTAGGTGACCCTGTGCTATATGATGCTATTGAGTAGGGTAGGACTGATGCTCTTCGTAGAGTATTTCAAGATGATAGGATTAGTGGTTATGAGATCCCATGGCATTGAGATGTTTGATTCCTATTCCACTCTACCTTCAGTACTTGTTGGTTTCATTGGAGGGGTCCTTTGTCCTGATCGTAGGTCAAAGGGACTTTCTGCTGGTTGGGGTCATTGTTTGGAGAGTATGATAGTACATCAGATGAGATATGCTTGGGGAATGTGCATGCTTTCCCACCTTTATCATGATTTGCATTCAACTGTCTACCTCTAAGGTCATAGTTTGTCGGCAGGGGTCACTTTACTATAGGTGTGGGCATGGGAACACATTGTTGTTACACATCTAGTGATGATGAGACAAAGGCCATCCATGAGGCCATACGTGCATATTTATATAGGTCGAATTACTCAGCCTAGACTGGGTAAGTTAGAGCACTAGAGATGAGTGTTGGATGATGTTGAGGCTGCCACATGGTGACCTTACCTTGACTACGAGCATTGGGATGACAATGGCATTCAGTTGCCATATCTATGTCAGTTGATGATATTGATTGGTCGGACTCAGTTTGTATTGGAGAGATTTTTATTGAGGAGAGTGCTCAGACAATATGGTAGTGTTCAGGGCATTACCCACAGTGTTGCTCATTATGGTCATCGATAGATTGATGCGGTAGATTGGGGACCTTGCCTTTCCTATGATGTCGCAGTTCAAGAGTACCATGCTTTATAGCCTTTATAGTGGGACGTTCATCTTGACATCATTGAGGCACTTATCACTCCCGATTATGCAGAGTATCTTGTATTACATCCCTTCCCATGGATTACCATCCCAGATGAGCCAATGCCTTTACCTTTGGAGGAGGAGGGCAGTGATGATGATGAGGAGGATGATGATGGTGGTGATAGTGGTGGAGGTGGTGATGATGAAGGAGGTGGTGGTGATGAGGATGAGGGTGATGATAGTAGTGAGGATGGGGATGATAGTGGGGGTGATAATGACAATGATGGAGATGAGGGTGATGTAGATGTGCGGGATCTTATGGTGCCTCATAAGAGGCGATCAATGGTAGCATCGTCTTGGCAGTGTGTGTGTATTGGGGTGCCTTCTCAGCACCAACAGACTCATATTGCCAGTCTTTAGGTGTAGTTATAGACTCTACAGGGGTAGATGGTACAGACTCAGGGTTTATTAGCATAGACTCAGATGTAGATGTAGACCCAGGCTCATGTACAAGATATTGTGCAGGTACAAGGACAGTTGGCAGCTCCACAAACATAGATTACCACATTGACAGTAGAGAAAGATGCAACTAGGTAGATTGTAGAGCAGGCCCAAACCATCGTAGACAAATTACAGAGGATAGCTAAGGGCACAACTATTGGTGATTACATGAGAGAGGTTCTCTATGTGGTCCGGGAGGTAGAGTTTTACAAAGTTAGATATCATGATGTAGTCCCTTTTGAGTGGAGAGTCAGTTATGCATAGTCGTGATCAGACAAGACCCATACCATGATTGTTAGTGAGGGTGTGAATCAGCCGCCACAGAGAGATCCAGGAGGTCCCAGTCCATCTGGTGGGGGAGATACTGGTCCTGAGATGCCTACACCATCTGGCAGTAGCAGACCCTAGCTGCATGATGTGATTCGTGATGGATTGAGACATGATGTATACTTTAGTTTTACTAGTTTTGGTGTTGTATCTCTTCATATTTCAGACATCTTTGTATACTTGACATTTATGATTTTTGAGATCTATATGATATGCAGTGGATTGATCGATCTATATGTGCTCTATAATTTTATGATGGTTGCATTTTTAATTTTTATGTTTATATGCTTATGATTATTTACATGCTATGGATGCACTTAATGATCATGTGATATGCTATGATGATTTATGATGTTTTATCTATGACATTCAACGTGCTAAATGACTCATGCTGATGTATGGATATAGATGTATGATGATGTGTCTATATACATGAATGCAAATGTAATGGTTTAAATACTTTATGCTATGTGATGTATTTCATTTTGATGTAAATGAAAATATATGATGTAATAAATGGATGAAAATGATGTATGTTGAATGAATGTATGTGGAAATGCCATGATATGATGCATAAATATATGACAATAATGTATGGTGAACGAATGAAAATGCAATGATATAGATTTATTTTTTGAGATTTTTCTTATGCAACTTTTATGTGATATGGAAAATATGATATGATGAATGCAAAAAAATCATTTGATTGAAATGTATGAATGATGCAATGATAATAAAAAATGCTTTCTAATGTATGTAAATGAAAATGATGCTGCAACTACATGATCATGATGATGTTTTTGATAATGTCAAGTATACTCAATCTGTTAATGAAGAAAGTTAACACTGTGTTGGATTTTGATTACCCATCTTTGGAACAAAAATACTCTACATATGCATAACTAACTTAAATGTCATCTAATGTCTACTATGCAAACCTATATGAAAAATTGTCATAGTAACAATCCTCTTATATGTGTTTTTTGTCATCATTGAGCCTTTAAAATGTTGAAAGTGAGTACAAGCATCGATGGTATGAGTTAGACCATGATGACCTAAGTACTTCTTTCATGATTTTTGATATTGCAAGTGAACACATCTACACATAATTAAAGCAAGATGACCTGAGCATTTCTTGTGTAAACAGACAAGAATTAATCATTATACCATGTAAATTCAGAATGTCATCAGTGATACTTTGTATATCATGTCCCATGACACTTCACACAATAAATAATTAATTCACAAACAACAGACAATAAAAATATCATTCTCCTTCCTAACTTCTCTAGTTCAATACATCATTGATTTGCTCCAAAGAAATGATAACAAATAATCAAAGTACAAAATTTTAAACATTCAAGCATATTGCGATAAATTTTTTATTCAAAAGAGTATCATCCACCTAACAGTTGTGTTGATTTGATCTTGATTTCAGCTGTGTTGATTTGGATGGTTGGTTTCTTTTATGTTCCAATATTTGATGTATGTCCAATGTTTGAGTTCCACATAGATCACTGTGCTACTATGTTGTCATACTATTGTTTATCTATTTGTTTAAGCTCAAGCTTCTTGCCCCTAGCAAGTTTAGGATTTTTCCCCCAAGCTAGGGTGGGACACGACCATGTTGTAATGATTAATGATACCAAATGGAAATGATAGAGAAATTGAATGACCATGACATGCCTCAAGAAGATGGAAAAGATAGTTTAAATCACAAGTAGTGCCTACTTCTAGGTTTTCGCTACATGTTTTTATTGCAATTTTTCATATTTATGATCTTTTTTTATTTTTCTCTTTTTCATTTTGTAATGCCCCACCACGTAACCCTAAAGGAAGTTTCAATTCACTACTCAAATGCACAATTTTTTATTTATTTAAAGTATAATTATCATACATGTGAACACTTCATATTACCAACAACCTCTAAGACTACAAGACAAAGATTACTTTTAAACCCATACATACATCATAACACATCTATAACATTTACTTAAATAAAAAATTAAGTACTCATACATTCCATACATGATAAATCACAACATAACACAAGAGATACAATAAAATTCCAACAACAGTAACTTAACAATAAGGTTACATATCTCATTCCCTGAATGAGATAAATCATATAAATGTGATACATAATACAAATTATCCACCTCAAATACAAATGAGGGGTAATTAAAAACAAAATCCAACTGAAATAATATCATGGCATGAAATGAATACTGGAAACCATGAGCTCTCCAACTAGAAACTGTTGATGGGTGTTTTTGCACACTTTCTCAATATAGGCGATGCGTACGTGCATCACCTCTCTTGAAAGGAAATATCTAGCAAGTGGCTGAAAATTACCCCAAGGTCTCTCAGGTGTCAGGTCATAACTTGCATAGAATATCTCAATTGATGTTTGATGTGATCTTGCTAGTAATCACAAGGGAAAACTTACATGAGTTAGGCTGGAAGGGAATCAAATCTGCAAATAGAATTTCTAAGGTGGGGAAGTTACTATACATTTGCTGTAGGTTCAAACAACAGTCTTGAACTCCATTTCTGATTTAAGATCTGGCTTTACAATGTGCAATGAACCTTAGCATAGATTACTTCTTAAAAAAAGAAGGAAAAGGGTAGGGAAGAGAGAGGGTTCCTAGACCTATAACTACTAATGAACAGTGATCATGGAGGTCTCTACTATGTACAAATTCCTTAAAAAAAAATATCACTTAACGAAAAATTTCACAATGTCATGAAATCTGTGCTATCTTCTAAGGAATGCATATATTTTATCATTCATTGACCATACATATGCATGAACAAAGATAAAGATTTAAAGGAAACTTGAAATTTAAGTCTTGAATAACTTTGCACAACCATCTACTAGCAACAAACAACCAAAATTATGGACAATGAAGGCATCTACACAAAAAAAATCTTCATAACCATGGGACAACATTACTAAATCTACCAAAATTAACTAAAAGGAAATGGAACAACGAAGTAAATTTTAATTAAACAATCTAACTACTAGAGATGAATCATGAAACATGAGAAGAAACTCAGAAATGCACCAAAGTCAATGTATTTCTATTAAAATTTTTGTAGGATGTCATTACAACAACTCAACTCTCTTTGAAAATGAGAGGAGGTCCCGTATTTATAGTGTCCCAAAAGTAGAACATGTGGCCAAGATTGATTTACATTTGTGTGGCCACAGTTCACTGTAACCTAGGGTTCTACCTACCCCCCAATATATTACATTTTAAAATACATTTTTTCCATATCCCCGTTTTATCTTTTAGTGGCAACACTATAGTATTTTGTCCTCTTGTTGATTTCTCTTTTGCTATAGCTACTCATTTAGAAATTCTTAATCAATAATAGGGTGGCCTTCTTGCTTCTTCAAAGCTGCATATTCCATAAATTTTAGGATCACTGGTTGGAGCTTATTGACCTATATGATGTCAGATCTCAACACTTGGTAGCTCTAGTCTTTGGAATTGTCGAAAAAATTCTCCCAATCCTTATCATACTTGGTAGAGTGGTCCTTAATCAACTCAAACTGCGTGAAGGTTCGGGCAGCGAAAATCATGAAATCTATGGTAATTTCGCCTAACATTCCATCTTCCATCCTCTTCTGGAAATAAGGTTTTACTTTTTCTGTGTTGATCTGGATAATGGGCACATCGTACCCAATCACTAACTTTAGATATCGGCCACAATTCGACCAAATCTCCTTGGACCAATCGATATCTAAATTCACCTTTTCAAGTACTTCCTCCAGCCTATCTCTCTAATTCTCAAAGTCTCGCTTCCAGATATCCATAAGCCAGTGATCATCTTCTTTGAATGTAAATTCCTTCTCCTAGATTTCACTCGGTAGCTTAAGGATAGCCTCAATCTTTGGGTAGGTAGATTCATACTTCGCTAGGAAGGCAGTGCAAATTTTCCTCATTCCCTCAAGAGACTTTCGTATGTCTAGGAACTTGTTCGTTGTTTGAAAAAAATGATTAATGCCCGTATTCCTAACATCCAAGACCTCCTGGAACTAGCTATCCATGGTCTTGTCCAAGTTATTTCTCTTTTCCAATTTGTCTATCTGCTCCTTGGAAAGCAATTGGGGTGGGGCCGAAAGAGGTTGTAGGCTGTTCTTCTATTGATGACCACTGCTGGATATAGGCTGTCAAATCAGCCACATGTGCTTTAAAACTCTTCTTTTGATACCTTGTCTGGCTGGATTAGATGCACCACCGTGGCCATGGATTCCTAGAGGTGATCTACCTTTTACTCCCTAGTCACTACTCCCAAGTCAATGGTGGAAATATTATTACTCCTCGTTCTCCCACCACTGGCTTAGCTACTTGCACCATTCTTGATCCCGAGGCATCCATTGTTACCTTTGACTTGATCTTGGGCTTCTTCTCTTTCTTGGTGCCGATTTGGGCTCAAGCCAATATAGCCTATAGTCTTGTCTTTGGGTCCTCTAGAGTGGGAGCCTTGTTTCTCCAACCAGTCAGGCATCAAGGACTTTTCTTTAGGTGATTCTTGTTTATCTTCCTTTTCATCCTTCATGATTTCAATTGCATTATCATTCAAAGCCTCTTCCCCCTCTATTCTTGCATCTTCTTTGTCCTCATCGGAGTCCTAGATGAACATCGTGTGCTTGATAGGGACTTTGATGAGTAGGCATTCCTTGAGGTTATCTTCCCCTTCAACATCTTTTTCTTCTTATTCTTCATCATTCCCATGTTCCCCGGGCTACTCAATTTATGGGTTTTCATGAACTTTAGAATCTTCCTCAGGCTTATCCTCTTCATTTTTCTCCTGTTCATCACAAGGGGGAATCTCTTCATCATGCCTAGAGCTGTGGTCATGTTCTTCCACTAGAGGTTTATCACCTCTCATTTCTATGGCAACAACCTCTTCTTTACTGATAGGCTGTCTTTCATCCTCCTTATCTTCAATTTCCTTGAGTTGCTTGACCAGCTCAGCATCAAGCTCAGGATACAATATTTCTTCAATTATATTTGTGTCTTGACCCTCTCCATCATCACTGGAAGACTCATAGGTGACCTCATCAATTAATCGATGCTCATATACAGGGTGCTCATGATAATCATTCACCTCCTCTTCCAACCCTTTGGTTGCCTCCATCTGTTGTTGGTGGTCCAATTCCTCAAAGATCTACATGGTGGCTTCCATTCTAGGTAGCTTAGTAGGACGAGGAGGAATTGGGGTACTGATTATTGCTTGGGCATTTACAGCCTGCACCACTGGGTTTGCAAACATTCCTAAGAGCTTGGAGGGCACATTTTGCATATATTTCATGAAAGTCTCTAGAAGGGTAAGGGTAGGTATTATGGTTGGACTGGCAGCAGTTGGAAGAGAAAAAGATAGAGACATGGAAGATGAGGAGATCGGCGAGGTGGTGGTGGAGGATGAATCCACCGATACTACCTACGTAATGGGAGAAGTAGAGACAAGGTGGATGACGATGTCCATTGTAGGTGGAGAGGAATTAACTACTACATGTGGGATAAGTGGGGTGGTGGAAACAACAATAGTGGTTGTAGTAGCAGATCATATAGGTAGAGATGTTGGTTTATCCACCTCCATTTATTCTCCCTTGTGGAGTGGATCTTCTTGAATTACTGGCATCTCGGTGACATTGCCTAATCTCTTATGTTTCTTGGAAGGTTCACCTTCTTAAGCCTTTCTAGCATACACCTTTGGGTTGGGCTACTGCTCATCCATCTCCTTTCTCTTCCTTGATCGAACGGATGGAGGAGATTTTGATGTTTCTCCTGTTAATTTAGCTGTCACGCCCTTAGATCTACTTGGATCACTCTCGATCCCCTTGTATGTCAAGACAACCCCTTGTTGCTTCAATTGAGCAATTTTCCCATCAATCCATGTTTTCATTCGAGCTTTGATAGGCTTGGTAAGAATGTCGAGGTCATCAACCTCTTGGTCATCCGAATCAATTAACGGTAGTGGCATATTTGCAATGGCATTGTACCTAGGGTCTATTATAGTGCTCTCATCTTCTTCAAGCTGATCGGGCATCGGGAACAAGTTCACCCTCTTTACAAAGTATGCGACATCTGCATATAGTGCATTATTCATACTTTGAAGTCATCTTTGCAATTGGCGCATAAATCTTCCACTGTGGAGGTGGGAATACTCCCATCCAATTGCTTTCCTGATATGGCCATATGGATCCATCCACGGTCTGGCCATGTGAGACTTGATATCATACTCTACTAGTTCCTTCTTTGAATTATGGGCACATTGGGAAGTATAAAGCTCATACATCCCTTGGTCAAGTGTAAAGGGATAAGGGATCCCCGCTAGATGTTTGTTGCTCAGGATGGTATGAATGTGTCGTAGCTGCCAAGGGAGTTCTAAGAATATTATCCGATCATTAGGGTATCGGGGCAACTTGTTGAGTCGTTTTGAAAATCCTTGGGTGTGGATGTAGGTGAACTTAGGATATTGAATGAATCAAAAGGCATACTACATGAGGAAAGCTTGAGCATTGTGGGAGACCTCTCTCTCAAAATCACCCCCAAGCAACCTAATGATATAAGCAATGAAGGCATCACCTACCCAACAATAATCCCTTTTGAAGTTTTTGAACCGAATTTGGGGATATTTGTCATAAAATTTGAGCGCTCTACCAAGCTCTTCGTTTGGAGCTCTGAATAACCCATTATAATTCCTCTAGTTAGCTAGTTAATTACCAAGTAATAAGTCATATAGAACTTGTATTTCTTCTTAACATTCATGAATTGTTCATGAAAGTAGTCACTAACTATCCCTCCCTAGTAGAATGTGGTGTCCTCTCCATGGAGAATTTTCTCAACGAAGTATACCATCCATTCTTGAAAATAGGCCGCAATAGGGAGGCCCATTACTCTACTCAATAGGGTGACTAGATTGTGGTAGTCTTTGAAGAAATCACTGTGAAAGAGCTCCTAAGGAACTTTTGCAGCACTGCCCCTCTTCTCCTTAAGCCAATATTGATTTATGAGCTTCTTACACTTCATGGGGTTCTTGTCCCACATCTCCTTAAATTCTTGGATGGTTGGCAATTCCATCTCCCTCAAGACAGGGATATGGAAGGTCTTTGTAATTCTCGAAGCTGACATGTCGGCCAGAATGTTCCCATCTCTGTCAACAATAGTCCTTATTTCTGGTTGATATGCTTCTTTACAAGCCATTACCAGTTCAGGGGCAATCAAAGTAGGAGGGAAACCTATAGCCTTAGCTATTCCACTGCTCATGATTAGTCTTGCACTTTCTGTTTTGGGGTTTACCCTAACCCTTTGTATGAAATCATCAATGTTGACATGCCCGATATTGGTGTCAGTGATATCCTTCCACTTGGTGGTGACTCTAGAGTGCAACAGTGCTCCTTGTAATTGATATTTTATTTGATCTTTATCTTCCTTTCCTTGAGGAGCCTTGGCAGTTCTCTTTCCTTGGTCCTTGACTGCCCTCGAGGATTTTGCACTTGATTCCATATATCTTGCAAACAAAGGTGAGGGTAAGCATGATACAAATGGTTAGATTGGATAATTCTTTATTCAAAAATCCAACACTTAATCAAAATTATCATCAATAGTTCACTGGAGGGAATTTGGATGGTTCGGGCCCCAGAGACTAGACTTCCTTGGTCAGAATGTTGTTTTGAAGGGCAAATAGGGTAGGGAGACCCAAATGATTTCTCTCGACCTTGGATTTGGATAATTTGAAGTGTTCATATCGGAGAGGGTTAAATTTCAGCATGTGGGTCAATGCTTGTTTTCAAATCGGAAGTCATTTGGGTCACTATTAGGGCACCCAGAGTCAAATTGAGGGAAGGCTATCAAGTGTTAGCCATTTGAGACAACTTTGCAGAAACAACATTTCGGGGACAGAGTTCTAGAGTTTGGAACCCACCAAGCTAAATGATGTGAGATAAAGCTTTGCAATTTCCTTAGTTAGTTGGGTGTCTAGGCCATGAAGGTCGGGAAGTTGTTGGGGAATAGCCGTGAGACAAGGCAAAGTAGGGACGGAAGCCTGAAACCCATAACCTAGTGGACCAGATCCACGAAGGAGTTTTTCCTTGCACTTCGTTTGTTACAACTTGGTGGAGATCAGAGTGTTTGGGCCTGAAGGTTGGAAGGATGGCTTGGGTTCTCCATTCTGGACGGCCGAAATGGGACAGAGTCCCAACAAAAGAAGTCCGTTGGGCAGGGTTCGATGTAGGTAAGGACTTGGAGTTTTTCCATTTTAACTTCGTTTGAACTCAAGCAGTAGGGAGGCACTCGAGACCTAGAAGCCGGAAGGCAGTTGCTTCACGATCGTTTGAAATAGCAGAATGGTGACGATAACCCATTGGCGGAAGTCCATGGATCAGGGCCCGAGGGGCATTTGAAGGTGTTCATTTTCTTCACAATTTTCGCGTCAAATGGAAAGCCTTGTTCAAGGCCCAGATGGGTGAGGCAGAGATGCCATCCAAAATAGTAGAGGCAAAAAGATAATCTAGAGGCAGAGTTCCGGAGTCCAGAACCTGTGGGCCGTTTCACCATTGAGGAAAATTTTGTGCAAGTTTTGAGTTGAAACGATAGGGCAATAGAAAGTCCCTGGCCTAGAGGGTGCTATCGCCTAGTTTGAAGAACAACGATGGGAAAATAATGTTTTGAGTTCAATTTTAAGTTTTTTGGAGGGATGTTTTTGAGATTTCAATACATGGTTTTGTAACCCTACTGTTTTCCTACCAATTTCATGCAATTTATTACCTTTCTACTGGTTACTTAGACTTGAAATCACTTAAAAGATTACGGGAGGTCAGATAGCGGACTCACCTCTCAAACCCGATGAATGGCACTATTGAATTCACAAGGAACAATGGAGGGAAGTCTCAGACATGAAGGTGGTGAAGGCTGAGGAGGCATTGTTGTTTTTTTCTCTTCCTGACATGTGAAAATGACATGTCGGTGCTGATATTTATACCCCTAAATGCAATTAATGCACTTAATAAATGTAGGTATGATGTATAGTGAGGTTGGTGGGTTTGAAAGCTAGGACGACGATGGGAGGACCGAAACCTGAGGGTTGGAAAGATGTTGGGCACGACCATCTGAAAAGTGCTAACTGTGAAGTTGACAACAAAGAGGGCATTGGGGTCCGTGGACCGGAAGGATGCAAGCTAATAGCCATTTGGAATGGTGAACTATTATAGGAATCTCGAGAAAGGAACCCCGATGAACCAGTCTCAAAGAGCACATTGGATGACCAATTTCAACCCAAGTTCAAAATGGAGATGAGGAAATTGAGACATGGAAATTGGAAAGACCTAAGACGAAGGACGCCAAAAAGAGAAAATTAAATAAGGAAACCCGATGATGGAAACCCAATGAGCTAGGCCTAGAAGGTCCCACGAATGCCAGCAAAAGGTGAAATGCCAAAGGAGTTTCAAGACTTAGCAAATTTTTAGGGTGCAAGACATGATCAACCTAAAATGATGCTTCAGAGGCATGTTGATCATCTAGGACACCAAAATAGGGGCACACACAATGGGGTGATGACAAATGGACCCGGTGAGGTTAAAGAAAGAGGGGGTCCCCGTTCAGAATGGGGTGTGTGTGTGGAGGGTACAATAAATGGTGACTCTGCTAGGAGAATGCTCTTGAGCATTCAAGGAATAAGTATTCATTCAGGACCCAGAATCACACAATGGGGCAATGACAAAAGGACCCAGTGAGGTTAAAGAAAGAGGGGGTCCCCGTTCAGAATGGGGTGTGTGTGTGGAGGGTACAATAAATGGTGACTCTGCTAGGAGAATGCTCTTGAGCATTCAAGGAATAAGTATTCATTCAGGACCCAGAATCTCTAGTTTCTTAAACCATGGGTTGACAACCAAAAGTGAACTAGGAGAACGAGATCCCTAGTTGAATCAAACCATGAAACATCTCAGAAGTGTGTGTGTAGTGAATTCATCCCTCCCCTTAGGAACTATGACAAGAAGCGGCTAGTTGAACTAGCAAGCTACATGAATTGTCCAGCACCAAAAGTAACCTGGACATTGCCCCGATGCCAATCAGGTGTCCATAGCCCTGACGAAGTTGTTGCTGTGACCTCACGGATATTACTCCATTGCTAGTCAGACATCCATAACCCTGGTATAGTTATCCACACACCCATGTGGTTGCTTGATTTTAGAATTTTCTTTCCTTTTCTACACTTTATTATTTTTCTCAACCGTGTAAGAATTGAAGCCTACGATGGGTTTGAGAACCACAGTGGTCACTGGAGAGGACTTGAGCTTTTTCACTTACCAAATTATCATAACCGCCATTGAATGGCCCTTCAGAGATAATTAACATGTGTTTTATGGAAGATATGAGATGAGCGTAAAAGGATTCAACCAAGGATGGAGTTCTAGAATAGGCTTCAAGTGAGGGAACCATCCTTCCTAGGAAGCTACCAGAGACTAATAGTTGAGAATGAATATTTATTCAATTAACACTAAGAGTGGGTAGTAAGGTGAACTATTCATTGAATGAGCATGACCACCGTAGTATGAATGAAAATCCTCTCATGAGAAGAACAAAACAGTCGGGAAACAAGCAAAATAAAGTAGCACAAGACAATAGAGCGAAAGAAAACCAAAAAAACCTATTCTAACCTATATAAAAATATTTACAAGAATAGCTCTATACGAGCTTAGGTTTGGAAGTAATGCTTTAGGTGTTGCCTGTCGATAGGCAACATGATGTGTTCACTAGTTAAAGTTTCCAAATAGAAAGAATTATCTCCTAGACTTTCCACTATTTGAAAGGGGCCAAACCAAAGCTTGTTGAATTTATTGTGTCCCCCTTTCTTTTCATGGGCCTTGTCTGAATATAGGACTAGATATGCAATTCTAAAGGCCTTAATTTTGGCTTGACTATCGAACTGCCTTTTGACTACACCCTAATGCTTGGTAAAATTTTATATTGAATGATCTCGTATTTCTTCTAAGTGTAGGATCTCAGCTAACCGAGCTTATCTATGGTCCCCTCCTTCATAAAAATCATTGATGAATTGGAGGGTGGGAATCTTCAGGTGTATTGGAAATATAGGCTCCAAGCCATAGACCAAATGGAATGGGGAATCACTGAGGGCAACCTTATGATGGGTGCGATCCAGCCATAGGGCGAAATGGAGTTGGGTATGCTAGTCCTTGGGGTTCCTATCAAGTAGTTTTATAATCATGGTGATCAGGTTCTTGTTGGTAGATTCTACAAGACCATTGCCTTGGGGATAGTAATTGGAGGAAAATTTAAGTGCGATACCATAATCAAAGGCCCAACCAACAAACTTAAGTGAGGAGAAGGCAGGGCCATTATCACACACCAATACATATGGGCAACCAAAGCGATTTGAAATAAAACTTTCAAGGAATTCAGTAACTACCTCTTTGGTACATTGTCTACATGTAATAGCCTCTATCCATCTAGTACAGTAATTAGAGGTGGTTAGAATGTACTTGTGACCCACGGATGATGGTGGGATTACTAGACCAATGAAGTTGGGACCCCATTGTGCAAATGGTCTTACCTCCAAGATTGGTTGCAATGGGACAACAACATTCCTTTCTCTATTCATCGCGGTTTGGAAAATGTAACATGCACATACGTGATTATAAGAATCCTTGAAAACCATAGGCCAATAATACGGTCCTCTTAAGATTTGATGTGCAATAGAAAGGCCAGAACAACGACCTGCGCCAAATTTGTCATGGAACTCCCTCAAGACGTGATCTACTTCTTATTTGCCAAGGCACCTCAGATATATGCCTTCATGATTCCTCTTGTACAATATGGCTCCTTGCAGCATGTAGTTGCCACTCTTTAGCCTAAGGGCGCATTTCTGGACCCCCTGCAAGTGGGGCATACATTTTTCATTCAACAGATAGTACACTATGTCTTCATAGCACTCTCTTGGAGAGACTTCCTCTAGCTAGTATTGTTGAACCGTAAGTTCAAGTTCAACTTCAACAACGACTTCAGCCATCATTTTGGTAAGTGCCTGCCCTCTAACCAATTTCATTGGTTGAATATCCATATCATACTCTTGCAGCAAGGTCACCCATTTGGCTCTGCGTTCTTCCAACTCATTTTGCATGATCAATGTCTTGACTGCAGGGTCAGGTACGATGGAAAATACTTTATTTCTCAAGATGTAATTCTTGAATTTATTGACTCCACGGACAAGAGCATATGCTTGCTTTTCAACATTGTGATATCTTAGCTCAACATCCTTTAGTGGGGAACTCATGAAGGATATTGGGTGCTCATTCCCATCATCATCTTTCTGCGTCAATATGTTGGCACACAAGTGGTTCGAAGCAAATAAATAAATATAAAACGACTTTAGGTAGTTGGGGCTGACCAGCATGGGCACATCAACAATTTCTTTCTTGATTTCTTCAAAATCCTATTTTTCTTCTGGGATCCATTCAATCTTAGCATCCTACTTTAACATAGCATTTAGTGGCTTGACAATTTGAACAAATCTTGTGATGAATTTTCTGACGAAGTTTATTTTCCCAAAGAAGGACTTTAACTCTTTCTTGTTGCCTGGCAGATGGATCTTCATGATGGCCTAGATACGTTTGGGGTCAATGGAGATTCCCTTTTTTGAGAGGAAATGTCCAAGAAGCTTTCCTTCGGTGACCCCAAGGATACACTTCTTCGGATTGAGGGACACCGAAATTCTTGACATCTCTGAAAACCTTGCACAAATCAGCAACATGATCATTATGTTGCTTTCAGAACACTATCAAATCATCCATATAGATGATCATGCATTTTCCAATCAAATCCTTGAAGGTGATGTCCATTTCTCATTGGAATGTAGCATCGACATTGATGAGTCCAAACGGTATTCACATGTAGGCAAAGGTGCTCCACTTGGTGGTGAATGTTGTCTTATGTCGGTCTTCGTACTGCACCATAACTTGGTTGTACCCTGAGAACCCATCCAAGAAATACATCATATGAGAACCATTGACTATCTGCAATACCTCATCCAATGATGGCACAGGATAGTTATCCTTTTCTGAAGCTCTATTTATATTGCAAAAATTAACACACAACCGGATTTCTTCATTCTTTTTTCTAACCGAAACCAAATTGGCTACCCATGTGGAGTGCCTAACTGGGAAAATAATCCTAGAAGACAACAATTTCTACACTTCCTTGTATATGATTGGTTCTAGTAGAGCATTGATAGGGTGCTTCCACTGTCGAAATGGTCTCACATTTGGTCTGAGAGGGATGGTGTGGGTGATGATTGATGTATCATATGTTTTGAGATCTTCATAGCTCTAAGCAATGACATCGTGGAACTTTTGCAAAGTATCAACTATACCCTTTCTTTATTTTGTTGTGCACATCTTTCCAATAAACACTTTCTTAGCATCCTCAATCATTCAGAGGTTATAGGTGTCACACTGGTCACTGATGGAATCCCTCTTTGTCTGTTGATCCTGTCCTCTGATCTGATCCAGATCAAATATGCGTTCGAGTTGGACCATTCCTCTCAGAATAGTGCTGGTCTTGAGATTGATGAACCCTTTTATATCTAGCTTAGCCTCTTCAGGCTCAATCTCATCTATTATTTGAGTGGTGAACATGTCGAAGCTGGTGATGAAATCCAAGATGTGTTTGTCATCATTAAACACCTAAAAATTGCCTACATTGTCTAGTACAGATGGAATGGAAGTGAGCTCAACTGTAAATATTTTGAGCCCAGACAATGATAATGGCTACAGGGTGCTAGCTGCTTGTGTTAAGGCATTGGCGATGTGATTTTGAGAGCATGGGATCAACTAGATTTTGAATGCATCTAGCCCTTCTAACAAATCCCATACCCTATGCCTATAATTAGTGAGTCTTTGGTCATAACAAGAGTAAAGTTTTTCGACTTGCTTGATGACCAACTCCGAGTCTCCAAAGATTTTTAACATTTTAACACCCTTTCTTAACACCATGAGGAGTCCCAAGACCAATACCTCATATTCTACTACATTATTAGTTCAATAAAATTGAATTCTATGAGCAGCAAAATACAACTTACCTTTGGGATTGATTAGTTAGAAGCCAGCTCCAAACCCATGCTTGGATTTGGATCCATCAAAGTGCAACGTCCCAAACCAAGGAGAGTCCTTGATCTTAGAGTCAATAGACCTGATTTTTGATTTTGATGGTGGCCTCATTTTAACAACCTTTTGAGGAGGTGTAGGTTCCAAACGTGTCTGCTCTGGCAGTGTTGACCGAGCTTCCTCCTTTGGAGTGATTTGTCCTTTGATATGATAATTTTTTTTTGACATAAACAACATTAAAATTTTGAATGGGAAACATTGTGCACCTTGCACCAACTAGGCAGCAGGAGCTCCTGAAAATTGATTCTAGCTCCCAAATTGAGCTGATATTGTACACATTTTCCCATAAAATCTTGGAAATCATCCAACAATCCAAGATCATCATCCTCGCATGATTCTTCATCATCTGGCTTGATAAACACTTCCATGCTCTGAGGGGTACGTGCCAGGTTAGTAAGTGGACTACACAACACAAGAAGAACCTCCCCTATTTCTTCTTCAAAGCATTCCTGTTCATTTGAATATGACACTGGAGAATAATTTCCTAATTCTATTTCATGAAACAACACTTCATTTGTGTTGTTATATTATGTGATCATGAACTTCATGCGTGGCTCCTGATCTATTCAAATATGATTTGGAATCCCTTTCCATGGCAACCACAAATGAGAATAGTCAGTCACAACTTACCCATTCAATTCCCTTGTGAAATCCCTTCCTAAAATTATGCCATAGGTGTCCCGGATATCTGCAAGGTGGATGTCAATGGTTTGTTGAATTCTTGTATTAGTAGTAATCTACATGGTTATTTTGTTGATCTCTCCAACTATGTTGATCTCAATCTTGTCGAGCTGTGTTACTTTGCATTGGGATGGAGTTGCAACTATTCCCAAATCTTTGCACACGCTTAGGGGCATGACATTGGTGGAAGCTCCTAAGTCCAACAAGTAGTTATGGAGGTTCTTCCCAAATACTCAAATAGTGGTTATGAAGGGAGGAGTTTCAAATTTTCCTTGAAACAATCCTCTGGAAACACCCACTTGGGTGACTTGACCCTTGTCCTTATCATGGCCCTTGTTTTGCGCTTGTGTCTGATTGGTTTCTTTGGTAGGTTGTTTATTTAATTGCTGATTTGTAGGTGGATCAACTTTCTTGTTGAAAATTTGTCACACAACCGGTTCACTTTGTTGATCCTCAAAGGAAACCCTCCTTGGATGTGTGTCTTGGGCTGGTTTGGATGAAGGGGTCCCATGGATCATCCTAAAGAAAGCATTTCTAATAGTTGGGACCTTAAGCAACTCGAAGGAGAACACACTTAACTTAACCTTCTTAAACTCTTCTGCGATATATTCTCCCATTTGCTTGATTTCAACATCATAAGTAGTGTTTTGGGAGGGGCCAATAGGCTGATTTTGGGTTTGAGTCTATTGCCTATTCTTGTTAAAGTACCACGTAGGTACATGTGGATAGCCTGGGTTATTGCTGGAATTTGGGTCAGGAGGGGTGCTGAAATAATTGGGTAGAGTGGAGGTCATGAAAGGACTACCATCGTGCCCACCTATTTTTCTATTCCTTAAATCATAAGGAGATTTGGACCTCGTCCTCTCTCAACTTTTCCTCATCTACAGGACCATTGTCTACTGAATTGAAAAGTTGAGCCAAAGGGCCTTCAGTACTCACCTCTTCTATCTTATCATTGTTGCTTGTAGTGGTGGTGTGGATACTTCTCTGTGAAGCCTACAATTGATTGTTTTGATTCCTCAAGTGAGTCATCTTTGTGGAAATTTTCTTGATCATTTCTATTGGCTCATCGATGCGATCCTTCTTCGTGTTTCTCGGCTATGAGGCTGAATTTTGAAGGAAAATAAGTTGTGCAACCAGCTGATTTTGATGAGTAGGCAGGAATTCAGAAGTTTGAAGATATGCCGACACTTAGGGCAGCTGAGAGTGAACTTGCAGTGGCTGAGGTAGCAAGTACTGTGGAACCAATGATTCTTGGTTCATTGCCTATCTCAGATGAGGCACTATGGGTAGCTGTGGTACCAGATTATGAGGGGCGTCTGATGTTGCAAAGCTTGAGTAAGCCATTGCATTTGTGAAGGGTGAGAAACCTACCCCAAAGAGGGCAATGGACCATAGCTATTTTGTCCCAAATCTATGCTATTGATGATGGCCTCAACATAGGCATCTACTAATCTCACGAGAAGCAGTTGTATCCTTTTCACTAATGCTGAAGTGAGATTGTCCAAGGTTGCATAGTAAACTAGTAAAACAACATCATTAAGCATGTACGGGTCCTGCAATTGAGTGGATGCCCTATGGAAGTGATCATTAAAGGAGTTTATTGGCTTGTTGACCTCCCTTCGGACTAACATAAACTAATGATACAGCTCTGAAGGATTGATCAAAATCCTGAATTTCTACAAAAAGGCATTCTTTAGTAGGTCCCATGTTTTGATAGTTCCCGCTAGCAGATTTACATACTAGTAGAAGGCCTCTTCCCCCAAGGAATAAGGAAAGAGCCGAAAAGCTGCATCCTCATAAATGATCTATATAGTCTTCAAGGCTATTTCAAAGATTTTGATATGCTCTTGCGCTATCCTCTGTGGATCTTAGGGGTTGAACTTCATGCAAAAGCTTTTGGGATTCTTTGGCATGTCTTGGTACAAGTTGAAGACCAAAGGGGATGGATTATTGCCCAACTACGCCATTGGAGGTGATGATGGAGGTGGCTGAGCTAGACTGAATTGAGGTTGCTGAAAGGGAACAATAATCAGTGGGACTACAGTGGGCTAGAAGGCAGTGTCTAGCCCAGTGGAAGCAACAATCTAGAAGGTTGTTTAGAGCGGATGAGTGGCAGAAGGTGATGTCGAAGATGATGGAGAAGAAGAAGGTGAATGGATAGAAGAAGAATATGGGGGTGAAAGCGGAATGGGATGGTCATATGAGTTGGAGGTGGATGCTTCCCCCTTTTTGGCACTCTTAGCTTGGGTAGGGGGCGACGATTCCTAGAATTCCCCTTTGTTCGGTAGACCTTAGTATTTAGTAGAATCTCTCAGGGGAGAAAGACCCAATTCGATCCAGCTTAGCTCTTAAAAGACCCTCCTTCTAGCATCAGTTCTGTTGATGGGTGTTTCTACATACTTTCTCAACACAGGTGATGCATAAGTCCATCACCTCTCTTGAAAGGAATTATCTAGAAAGTCGCTGAAAATTACCCCAAGGTTTCTCGAGTATCAGGTCATTACTTACATATAATATCTCACTTGATGTTTGATGAGATCTTTTTGGTAATCACAAGGAAGAACTTACGTGAGTTAGGCTAGAATGGAATCAGATATGCAAATGGAGTTTCTAAGGTGGGGAAGATACTGTATGTTTGTTGTAGGTTCAAACAACAGTCTTTTACTCCATTTCTGATTTAACATTTGGCTTTACAATGTGCAATGAACCTTAGCATAGTTTACTTCTTAAAAAAAAAAGGAAAAGGGGAAGGAAGAGAGAGGGTTCCTGGACCTGTAACTACTAATGAACAATGATCATGGAGGTCTCTATTGTAGATAGCTTCCTTAAAACAAAATTCCACTTAACCAAAAATTTCACACTGTCATGAAATATGTGTTATCTTCTAAGGACTGTAGATATTTTATCATTCATTCACCATACATATGCATGAACAAAGATAAAGATTTAAAGGCAGGTTCAAATTGAAGTCCATACTAACTTTGTACAACCATCTACCAGTAGCAAACAACCAAAAGTATGGACAAGGAAGGCATCTACACAACAAAAATCTTAATAACCATGGGACAACATTACTAAATCTACCAAAGTTAATTAAAAGGAAATGGAACAACAAAGTAAATTTTAATTAAACAATCTAACTACTAGAGATGAATCATGAAACATGAGAAGAAACTCAAAAATGCACCAAAGTCAATGTATTTCTATTAAAATTTTTGCAGCATGTCATTACAACTCAACTCTCTTTGAAAATGCGAGGAGGTCCCCTATTTATAGTGTCTTAAAAGTAGAACATGTGGCCAAGATTGATTTACATTTGTGTGGCCACAATTCACTATAAACTAGGGTTCTACCTACCCCCAATATATTACATTTTAAAATACATTTTGTCGATATCCCTCTTTTGTCTTTTAGTAGTAGCACTATAGCATTTTGTCCTCTTCCTGATTGCTCTTTTTCTATAGCTATTTCTTCATCAATAATAGGGTGACCTTCTTGCTTCTTCAAAGCTGCATATTCTATGAATTTTAGGATCACTAGTTGGAGCTTATCGACCTCTATGATGTTAGATCTCAGCACTTGGTAGCTCCACTCTTCGGAATTGTCGACGAGCTTCTCCCAATCCTCATCATACTTGGCAGCATGGTCCTTAAACAACTTAGACTAGGTGAAGGCTCGAGCAGCAAAACTCATGAAATATGTGGTAATTTCGCCTGACATTCCATCTTCCATCCTCTTTTGGAAATGAGGCTTTACCTTTTCTGGGTTGTTCTGGACAACGGGTACATCGTACCCAATCATTAACTTCAGATATCGGCCATAATCTAACCAAATCTCCTTGGCCCAATTGATATCTGAAGTCACCTTTTCAAGTACCTACTCTGGCCTCTCTTTCTGATTCTCAAATTCTCGCTTCCAGATATCCATAAGTGAGTGATCATCTTCTTTGAATGTAAATTCCTTCTTGCAGATTTCGCTCGACAACTTAAGGATAGCCTGAATCTTTGGGTAGGCAGACTCATACTTTGTTGGGAAGTTAGTGCAAATTTTCATCGTGCCTTGAAGAGACTTCCATATGTCCAGGAACTTGTTGATTGTCCGAACAATGTGATTAATGCCCATATTCCCAACATCCAAGACCTGTCGGAACCGGCTCTCTGTGGTCTTGTCCAATTTCTTTCTCTTTTCCAATTTGTCTATCTACTCCTTGGACAAAAATTGTGATAGAGATGAAGAGGTTGTAGGTTGTTCTTGTGTGGATGAACACTACTGGATATAGGCTGTCAAATCAACCACCTATGCTTTGAGCTCTTTTTTTGATACCTTGTCCTGCTAGATTAGATGCACCACTGTGGCCATGGATTCCTGGAAGTGATCTACCTTTTTCTCCCTAGTGGTTACTCCCAATTCCATGGTTGAAATATTATAACTTACTCCTCGTTCTCCCACCACTGGCGTAGTTACTTGCACCATTCATGATCTTGAGGCATCCATTGTTACCTTTGACCTAATCTTGGGCTTCTTCTCTTTCTTGGTGCTGATTTGGGCTCGAGCCAATATAGCTTCTAACCTTGTATTTGGGTCCTTTGGAGTGGGAGCCTTCTTTTCCAACTATTTCTCCAACCATTCAAGCATCGAGGACTTTTCATCCTTCTCGATTTCAATTGCTTTATCATTCAAAGCCTCTTCCTGATCTATTCTCGCATCTTTTTTTGCCTCATCAGAGTTCTGGATGAACAAAGTGTGCTTGATAGGGACTTTGATGATTAGGTGTTCCTTGAGGTTATCTTCCCCTTCAATAGTTTTTTCTTCTTGTTCTTCATCAAGCCCATGTTCCCCGGGCTACTCAATTTCTGGGTTTTCATGAACTTCAGCCTCTTCCTCAGGCTTATCCTCTTCATTTTTCTCCTCATCATTTCTGGAGCCATGGTTATGTTCTTCCACTAGAGGTTTATCACATTCCGTTTATGTGGCAACAACCTCTTCTTTACTGATAGGCTATCTTTCAGACTCCTTATCTTTGATTTCCTTGAGTCGCTTGACCAACTCAACATCAAGATTAGGATTTGATATTTCTTCAATTATCTTTGTGTCTTGACCCTCACCATTAACATTGGAAGAATCATAGGTGACCTCATCAATTATTCGATGCTCGTATACATGGTGCTCATGATAATTTTTTGCCTCCTCTTCCAACCCTTTGGCTACCTCCATCTATTGTTGACAGTCCAATTCCTCAAAGATCTGCATGGTGGCTTCCATTCTAGGTGGCTCAATAGGAGGAGGAGGAACTAGGGTACTGATTATTGCTTAGGCAATTGCAGCTTGCATCGTCGGGTTTGCAAACATTCCTGAGAGCTCAAAGGACACATTTTCCATATATTTCAGGAAAGTCTCCAAAAGGGTAAGGGCATGTATTATGGTTGTAGTGGAAATAGTTGGAAGAGAAAAAGATGGAGACATGGACAATGAGGAGATTGGTGAGGTGGTGGCAGAGGATGAATCCAATGATATTACCTACATAATGGAAGAAGTAGAGACAAGGTGGACGATGATGTCCACCGCAGGCAGAGAGGAAGCAACTACTGTGTGTGGGATAAGCGGGGTGGTTACAACAACAAAAGTGGTTGTAGCAACAGATGAGATAGGCAGAGACTTTGGTTGATCCACCTCCATTTATTCTCCCTCGTGGAGTGGATCTTCTTTAATTACTAGCATCTTAGTGATGCTACATGATCTGTTATGTTTCCTTGAAGGTTCTCCTTCTGAAGCCTTTCTAGCGTACACCTTTGGGTTGGGTTGCTACTCATCCGTCTCCTTGATCTTACTTGATTGAATGAATGGAGGGGATTTTGATGTTTCTCCTGTTGATGTAGTTGTCGTACCCTCAGATCCACTTGGCTCACTCTCGAGCCCCTTTTATGTGAGGATGACCCCTTGTTTCTTCAATTGAGCAATTTTCTCATCAATCCATGCTTTCATCTAAGCCTCGATAGGCTTGGTAAGAATGTCGAGTTCATCAACCTCTTGCTCATCCCAATCAATTAATGGTAGTGGAATATTTGCAATGCCATTGTACCTGGGGTCTATTACGGTGCTCTCATCTTCTTCAAGCTAATCAGGCACTGGAACAAGTTCACCCTCTTTACAAAGTATGCGGTCATCCGCATATAGTACCTTATTCGCACTGCAAAGTCATCTTTGTAATTGGCCCATAAATCTTCAACACAATGGAGGTGGGAATACTTCTATCCAATTGATTTCCTGATATGGCCATATGGATCCATCTACGGTTTAGCCGTGTGAGACTTGAAATGGTACTCTGCTAGTTCCTTCTCTGAATTATGGGCACATTGGGAAGTATAAAGCTCATACATCGCTTGGATGAGTGTAAGGGGATAAGGGATCCCCACTAGATGCTTGTTGCTGAGGATGGTCTGAATGTGTCATAATTGCCAAGAGAGTTCTAACAATATTATCTGGTCATTAGGGTATTGGGGCAACTTGTTGGGTCTTTTTGAAAATCCTTAGGTGCAGATGTAGGTGAACTTAGGATATTGAATGAATAAAAAGGAATACTACTTGAGGAAAGATCGAGCACTATGGGAGACCCTTCTCTCAAAATCTCCCCCAAGCAGCTTGATGATATAAGCAATGAATGCATCATTTACCTGGCAATAATCCCTTTTGAAGGTTCTGAATTGCAACTAGGGGTATTTGTCATAAACTTTGAGTTCTCATCCAACCTCTTCATTTGGAGCTATGAATAACCCATTGTAATGCCTCTGGTCAGCTAATGAATATATCAAGTAAGAAGTCATATAGAATTTGGATGTCTTCTTAACATTCATGAATTGTTCATGAAAGTACTCACTAATTATCCCTCCCCAATAGAATGTGGTGTCCTCTCCATGAAGAATTTTTTCAATGAAGTATACCATCCATTCTTGAGAATAGGCCACAATAGGGAGGCCCATTACTCTTCTCAACAACGTTAAAAAACATATCTCCTCTATTTCTCCTGAAAAAGAAAGACAACATATAGTATCCAGACATATACCTTCAACAACGAATGTTCTTCCAACAGATCAAGAAAACCATAACATGATGCAATTTACATAATAGTCCATACTATTGCATGCATCTAAGGTGCTTAATTTAACATCACAATCACACATCATAAATATTTTAAAGATTTCAAAAGAGCACATTCTCATTCATTGCCAAGGTCATAGATCGATAGACTTTCAATAAATTCAATTCACAGATAATCTAATGAAATAATCCTTAAATCTGGTTTCTTCTAAGGATTTTCATCACAAAAGAAACACTTATGCTTCAATACAATCACTGGCATACAAATAGACTATAATTCATCAACCTTGTCCAATAAACTCAATTCCAACACCATATTGTGTAAAAAAAACTGTATTTATATTCAACTGTAAATAAAATAACAAAGTATCTCTATAAAAACTATGAAAAATTCTATCTCCTACTATCAGGTGGCTAATGTTATTCTCATCAGCCGACCTTTACAATATGATACCCAAAGGTATTTATAGATGTGCAAAAATATGAAGGCCTTTCTATCTTAAGTTGATCCACTTTCTTAGGAATTAAAGTCTTCTTGGAAATTCAGATCAATTTGGTCTCTAGTTCCCATCTTGATCATCTAGTTAAACTGGAGAGAAGAAGATAGAAAAGAAAATAACACCATGCGCCTCGAAGACTACCGGTCTCATATGTGGAGGAGAAAAGAAAGCCATGCATGCATGAGACTATCAATTATGCATGCAGAGTTTGCTCTCAAGTGTACTCATCGTAATTGGAGAAGACTTGTTGAAGCATATCCAAATCTAGCCCATCAACCCAACTGTCTTCGAAATTGATCCTTTCGAATTCCACAACAACAAATCCTCTCATTTCTTTTAGCTTTGTCAACTCTCTTTTAGCAGCCCTTACTTCTTCTCTAATATCCATTAACCAATCTAACAACAGATCCTCTCCATCATCTCCCTTTTGTACAACCTCCTTAAGTCTATCATCCCATTTCTCTTTCAATTGGCTCAAAGGTAGGCCTTCCTTTACTGGTATATCAACATTTACTATAATAGCAATAATCGCTTCTAACTCCTCAAGTTGTTTATTTAGTTCCTTGCTAGAATCTTGAAATTCATCTTTATGCTTGTACAAAAAGTCAGATCTAAACCAGACTATGCTGGAGGTCTTTTCCAAGAAATCTTTGTTGTCCTCTTCAAGTATTGACTATTCCAGAAGAGTGGACTTTGACAATTTATTAACCTCTTTTAGCTTCTGGCTATATCCTCTGTACTCCTCCTCTTGTTCTCCCAATACTTTGGAATACTGATTCATCTCTTCTATTAACTTCTTTGTCATATTATGAACCTCAAAACTATTTCCCAACACCTCACCTATTTCCTAATTTAGTCTATCAGTCCATCTATCCAACATCTCCGCCTTACTCCTTACCTGCACCAAATCATCCAACTCTTTCTTGCTAAGCAAAATTGGTGTTTCAATGGTGGCAATTTGTTGTGACCTTGGAGTAGAAACACTCTTCAAGAAAGTATGCAATTGATCCGATTGAGCCTTAAGCTCATCCTTTTTCTATTTATCCTTCATCATTCTTGATTTGGTGGATGATGCTACCACATCTATCAAGTTCATTTCTTTATCTCTTGTGGGTCTCCCCAAGTTAACCGTGCCCAAATGGTAATCAGTCAGCAGCATATCCCCTACATCCTTGTCCACCATTGGTATTATACATTCAACAAGAATCTCCCCTGCTTCAATGAGTCTAGTGGAATGCAAGATTTTGGCCTTCTTCTTGGGATTTTATTTTTCAATCTCCTTCATCATATCATCCCAATTGAGAGGCTGTGAGGGTGTCACTGAGCTCTTTTGAAGATCAAGTTTCAACCAAGTCGGAGCACTTGGAGTAGTGGTCATTATAGTTGAAGAAGAAGCAACAGTAGTAGAGGGCTGTTGCACATTCACTTTAGGTTGAGAATCAACCTCTTGTACCTCTTGTTGTTCTTGTTCTACATTTGTCTGTGCAAGCTTTTCAGCTTCCTCCCTATCCTTTTGTTCTTGTATCCTCTTGTCTTCTTCTTCCTTCTTCAGTTTTTCCTCTTCTAACCTCTTCTCCTCAAGTACCCGGTTTCTCTCTTCTTCCAACGCCTTAAGCCTATCAATGTCTTCCTTTTCCTTTTGCAGCTTCTTGGCTAGCTCCTCAACATCCTTCTCTTTTTGCATACGTTCTGATTCCTCTTTATTTTTATAGGCTTCTTCAACAAGATTCAATTTGGCCACAAGGGCTTCTCTTTACCTTCATTGCTTTGCCTTTTCCTCTTCAAGCTCATGAATCTTTTGCACCAGCTCGAGCTTGTCATTTTCTTCCTTGATCTTGAGCTCCTACTCCTTTTTCCTTTGTTGTTTTTGTGCTTCATTAGCTCTTCGCTTGGCTTACATTTGCTATTTTTGAAGTAAGGCATCAGCTTGTGCCTTAGCATCTATTGCCTTTTTCTTTTCCATTGCTTTTGCATGTGCTTGAGCATCCAAAGCTTTCTTTGCTTTCTCAAATAGTGCCCATTGATCTTCCTCAGTTAGAATATGTTTAGTTTCCTCTTCTAGAGGCATCTTTTCTTGTGCATCCTTCTTTGATAAGGTCTCATTAGAGTCCATTTCAACATCATGGATCTCCAACTCTACTCCTTTTCCCTTTAATTCTTCAGATATACCATGAAGAGTTCCTTTAGACATCTCTCCACCTGGTTGCTCTGTAAGAGGGACTTGAGCAGATGAGTCATCTATTGCTGGTGTTGAAACCACAGGTCCTATTGGGGCATCCTCCTCTTGTACTCTAGGTAAATCTTGAGTAGAGGCTTCAAGCTCAATTTCTTCAATATCATGAGGGAAGAACTCCAAAGGATCCTTGGGAAGCAATTTCCTCTTTATTCTCTTATATCCCTTCCCTTTCTTAGGAGCCGGACCCCCGAGGAGTTTTGGTTCTTAGAACAACCTAGTGGATACTCCTATCCAAGACTGGTCTGCCTATTTTCTTGATGTCGATGGTCTCCTCACCATCCCAATCTACTGGATCCAAACTTTTAGTACCAATGTTCAATGCTTCATATGATGGATCCAACACAACTCGATCATCTACTAATGTATTAGAGATGTCATCTTTGATCCCGAATTCTACCATGAGCCAAATAGGAAACCTCTCATAATTCCTCTTCCTGAGGTCATACTCATCCTGAAGATCACTCCAGAAGTTCTCTAATAGATTGAAATGTTTTTCAAAGACCGAAGGAAGCAAAGCATTCATTTTATTCTTCAAATCAAAGTGCTTTCGAGCAGTATACAAACCCAACTTCAAAGGTATCAATTCACTACAAACCACCTTAGCTCCCACAAGGTGTGGGCAACTGTATTCACCCAATTTCATGGGGAACTTGTGACAACCTATCTTGTGTTTTAACCCAAACCAGGCATTGACCCCCAGAGCTTGATAGACAAAATCCATCAGAACCATCCTATTGCTACAACACCTTGGAAGTAAGTGGGGATGACCCTCAAATCCTACCCCCTGAAATAAGTGAACTTGGGGTATTGGATATACCAACATCCCCATTCTATGATAAAGGCCATGGCTTCCTGGCTCAATCTGTATCCTTCATCTCCATTAAGTTGGTTGATGATTACATATAAGAATGCATCATTAACTCTTCTAAATTGTGTTTTAGAAACTCCCAGGGATAGCTGATCATAATGATCCCATACTCTCTTTTGTCCATCAACTTCTCCCAATATTCCCACTCTATTCAAACCTAAAAAGATACCTCCTCTAGCTTCCGCATAGACAACATAAGAAGTCATGAAAAAGCTCTTGGTTTCCCTTATTCTAGTTAACTGGTCATGAATGATATCCAAAACAATCATCAGCCAATCAAACTATTGCTTGCAATTAAAGATTGTCTGAATGAAAGGAAACATCCATTCCTTGAAATGAAATGTATCCCTCTTCCCAAAGGCTCTAGACAACATCATTATTAGGTCTGATCCTTCCTTGTAAAATGCTATCCTCTTTGGTTGATCATGGAGCTTGATCATATACTTCTTCTCTATTCTCAACAACTTCTTGTTCAAATGAGCCTTGTTAACCTCCTTGTGTTTGCTATATATCCCTAAAGCATCTACCTCATTCAACTGTACCGGGTTCTTTAGATCAGGGACATTGAACATATGCTAAAACATTTGAGGGGTTAGATCTATAATCACATTATCTTGTGAATGCATACATTGCCTAGTGGCTGGATTGCAAGCTCTTGCTGTTGTCATAATTAATTCTGGGCATTGGATGGATAGAGGAAATACAGTGATGTGATCCAAGCTAGACTCAACTATTCTTTCAGTTCTCCCTGTTACATCCTCAGTGAATGTTTCTGAATATAATTCCTCAAAATTGAATGAGCCTAGATTGGTGTCAGTTATATCAGACCAATTAGATTCCACTTTGCTGACAGTAACGACAAGACCCCTATGGTTATACCTCAAGGTATAAGGCAAATGCTCCAACTTAATCTTCTTAGGATTAGTTGATGCCTTTGAAGTTTCTGCAGGCTGATTCCTTTGGGAAGCATCTCTTGATACTCTTGACATTCTTTGGTTTCCTGTAATATAACCTCAAATTACATCCTTGAGTAAATATAACAACATATGCTTTAAAACATTACCCTTCATATATATATATATATATCGGAGGCGGAACCAGGCAGAAAACACTCTAAATAGTCTATTTTTAAAACACTTTCGAGATCGGAGTCAAAATAGTTATTGAGCTTATAGTAATAACAAGTGGGATCAGAGTTAGAATTGGAATGGTAACTGGAATTGGAACGAAAACTGACTTGGTTTCATGAAGATTTTCTAATTTCATATTCAATTACGGTTCCGATTCCGGCTGGGTTACCAATATTTTGAGAGCGTGCTTCTTATTGTAAGCGGAGTCGGAGACGAGATGAAAATAGAAACGATACTTTCATAAAACATGGATCAAATTCTAAATCAATTTCGATCCCACTTCCGCCTAAAATAACCATGACATCATATGTGATTTTAACCGATTCATAAATAACTTCATGATTTAAGGACTAGATCATACCAAAATGAAAGGGGCTTAAAAATAACCTAATAAGACCATCCCCATATGACTAAGAGGCAATTGAAATAATTAGGGCATCATATATTTTAAAAACATGAACACATCAAAACCCTAAATCACAAACCCCAATTTCAACTAATAAGGGCACAAATTTAACCCCATTCAAACTAAACAGATCAATGCACAATAGGATTCCTAAGTAAAAACCATCATTTACTAGACCCTACCAAAGTAAAAATTGCAATTAATCTACGCTATTTTAAAAACTAGGGCACCACGATGCGGTCATGATTAAAATGTGAAAATAACCGTGTCAAAAAATAATAAACAAGAAACAAAACCATAAAATCAAAATGAAAACAAGAAAGCCAAAAAAAAAGAGAAAGGAAACAAATCACATGAACTCACAGAGAATCATGAATTCACAAGAAACCAACGACCGACTAAAAATAGAAAATGTGAAATGAAATGAAAGAGAAGAACAAAAAACCCCATACCTCAAACAGAAATAAATAGGTTAGTTCCTTGAAGCAATCCACGTGCAATTGTCTCTCTTTTGATCAAATCACACACATAAATGCTCCACTGCAACTCTGGTTCACTATTTGATCTTTTAAACAATGATGATAACTACCAGTTAATCCTTATTTAAGGTAAAAACTCATAGTTTCATACATGCAGAGCTCCTGTAATTAATGCCATAAATGTGGTAGAGTGGAGTTGGAACTACAGAAGGAACTGGAACATTACTGTAATGCAACTTCAGGTAAAGTCAATGACCGAAAACGGTGGGAGCAGAATCAGAATGAGAAATGATTTAGAAACTTGTCCAATTTTCCAAGTCAACTCCAGTTTCGGGTCTGGGTTCACCAACAAAGAAGAAAGTGAAACAAACAACAAAAATAAAACATACAAACCAAAACAAGAAAAACTTAACACAAAATGTAAGTCTAAATAAAAGTTCAAAAAGCGAAGGTGGAGGCGGAACTGGAATTGATTTTGAAATTTTGAATAAATCGAGACTGAACGTCCACTTCGGCTCCGACTCCAACAAAGACCGAACAAAAGAGAAAGAAAATGAAGACTGTTGGGAAGGGGATCAGAACCGATCTTTGAAAGAAGTTTCAAAACCTATTTCGTTTCCGGCTTCGGATTCGACAGAAAAAACCAAAGAAAAACAAAGTGTTGGAAAAGAAAGACTCTAAACTTTGTTTGGAAAACAACCAAGGACAAAAACATAAAGGGGGACCCATTTTGACCAAGGAAAAAGATGGGGTGGTTATGCAAGGCATAACAAATGGTGACTCGGCTAGGAAAATGGTTTACCCATTTTCAAGACACCCAAGAAAATTCAGTCACCCTAAAACTACTAGGCTTATGAAGCATACCAACTTGAGTAAGATTAGATATATATAGTATAAAGTTGAACTGGAATCTCAGATGTATGTGCTCATGAGTTATTTTTGAATCTGAGTGTGTGCGTATATTGTGCATCATTCTTTATAGATACTTTCTCTACTCCGAAACAACTATAGCTAAGATTCAAGCTACATAGGTTGAGTCCTTTAACTATCTTGCAATAAAATACTGGGTATTTCTCCTCTGCCAGATAGGTGTCTATAGCCCCGACCGAGATACCTCTAGTTCTCTCAAAGCATTGCTCTACTGCCAGCCAAACATCCATAGCCCTGATAGAGATACTTGATTACCCATTTGATATTGAGTTTGCCTTTTCTTTCTTTCTGTTCATTCATTTTTTTTAGTCAAGCTTCTCTTGTTGAAATCTTTTATGCACCTTCCTTAATACTCAGACACAATGGATCTGAAATGTGGGTTGAGAACTACAATGGATTTCATGATAGTCTTTGAATTGGATTTTTCACTTCAATCAAAGGTAGAACCATTCTAAAATGGATAGGGATTTACTTAGACAGATGTTTTTCTAATTTGATGACAGATTTTTGATCCTAATTCATGAGATATTCACAATGTATCTTCTATCCTTAATAACTTTTAAAACCCAGATTAGAATGGTCATAAAACATGATTTTCAGAATGAAATCCTTTTCAAATGATGATGATGAAAATATCTAAACCAATTTATCTCCTAGTACCAGTAGCATATTTTGAATAACAACCCCTTGTCTTGAGATGGACAAAAATGAAGATCCCCAACAAAACAAGACAAAAACAAAAAAAGAAAATAAAAATAACAAACAAAAACAAACAAAAACAAAACTTAATTACATATGATATAGTATAATACATTCTCTTTAAAATAGAAGACCTTTCATGAACCAAAATAGTGCTTGAGAAACTGACCATTAATTGGTAATGGAATAGGCTCTCCTGTTAAAGTACTTAAACAAAAAGAATTCTCGCTTAGTATCTTAGCCACTTGATACAAACCTAACCAGAGTCTATCAAGCTTCTGGTGATCTCCTTTCTTTTCTCTAGCTTTATCCCATAGTAATACAAGATCTGATATCCTAAAGGATTTTATCTTCGCTCTTTTATCAAACCAACGTTTGACGACAGCCTGATGTTTAGAGAATTTCTGCAAAGAAGCATCTCTTTGCTCTTCCATGTTAATCAAATTAAGTAAACTAACCTCAATACTATCATCCTTGGTATAAAACTCTTGCATGAACTTAAGAACTGGTATTTGTAAATGGATCAGGAATACTGGGTCTTGGCCATAGACTAACTTAAAAGGCAAGCTTCCTAGAGCTGCTTTGATTTGGGTTCAATCTGCCCATAAGGCAAATCTCAACTGGGTGTGCCAGTCTCTAGGATTGTTTTCTAACAGCTTTCTTATTACTTCCAACAAGTTTTTATTAGTCGACTCAACCACTCCATTTCCCTAAGGGTAGTAGTTAGATGAATACTTCAAAATAATTTTATGTTCATATGCCCATTGAATGAATTCAGCTTAAGAAAAAGTAGGGCCATTATCACATACTATAGAAAATGGAACTCCAAACCTGGTTGTGATGTTCTCAGTCAAAAATTTGATGACCACCTTTGTGGTGCTGTTTTTGCAGGGTTGGGCCTCAGTCCAACATGTATAGTAGTCAATTGCAGTCAAGATAAATTTATGTCTTGCAGAAGAATTGGGATTAATAACACCTACCAAATCCAGTGCCCATTGAGAAAACGACCTTACCTCATACATTGGTTGCAAAGTCATTGCAGGATTTCTTTCCCTGGGTGCAAAAGTTTGACATACATGACAGGTTCTGACATGTTGGTGTGCATCCTGAAATACATAAGGCAAATAATAGCTTGATCTAAGAATCTAATGAGCCAAAGAATCCACAGATCCATGTTCTATTCCATGCCTTCCATGAAACTCAGAAATAGCATGCTTGGCCTCTTGTTGATCTAAACAATGCAAGTAAATCCCTTGAAAATTATTTCTATAGATGGATCCCCCTTTAAGAATGTAGTGAGAACTCTTTATCCTCAATGCTCTCCTCTGAGTAGCATTCATTCCTTCTGGACATCTATTATTGAGGAGGAAGAAAATCAAGTCTGTGTACTAGGGATCCTTAGTAAATGATTGGACAGTGTACTGCTGACAAGTGATGTTTTTGTCCACATCTGCCATTGATTTTGATAAACCTTGCCGTCGAACAAGCTTCATCGGATGAATCTCTAAGTCAAATTCTTTTAGAATTTCCATCCACTTTCCTCTTCGCTCTCCCAATTCACTTTGCATCAAAAGAGATTTTACAATAGGATCTGGAACTATGGCAGTTACTTGACTTCGAAGAATGTAATGCCTGAACTTCTTTACCGCTAGTACCAATACAAAGGCTTATTTCTCTAGGGGTGGGTATCTCACTTCTACATTTTTAAATGGAGAGCTCATGAAGGCAATAGTTCTTTCCTCTCCCTCTTCTCTTTGTTGTGTTAACACAACTACACATGAATGGTCAGATGCGAAGGAATAGATATAAAAAGGTTTTAAATAATTTGGGCTTGTCAAAATAGGCACCTCAGATATTGACTGTTTGATCTGTGAGAAAGAAGATTTAGCCTTATTACTCCACTCAATATTTGCCTCTTTCTTCATCATTTCATTTAGAGGTTTGACAATCTCCGCAAACCCTGTTATAAATTTTTTAATAAAATTGATCGTCCCGAAGAAGGACCTCATTTCTTTCTTAAAGATTGGCCTTGTCAATTTTAAGATAGCCTCCACTCAATTAGGGTCTATGGGTATCCCTTCTTCTAATATGATGTGACCTAAGATTTTCCTTTCAGATACTCCAAACACACACTTCTTTGGATTGAGAGAGACACCATAGCTTATACATTTCTTGAGAATTTTTTCCAGATCGGTAGCATGATCTTCTCTATTTTTGGAGAAGATGGTTAAATCATCCACATAATAATTATACACTTCCCTATCAAATCTTTGAAGGCTACATCCATTTCCCTTTGAAAGGTTTCTCTAGCATTGATAAGACCGAACGACATCCTTCGATAGACAAATGTGCCCCATTTGGTGGTGAAAGTTGTCTTCATTCTATCCTCATGACTAACAAGGACCTGATTGTACCTAGAATAACCATCCAAGAATGCCATCATCTGAGATCCATTAACCTTTTGTAGTACTTCATCCAGAGAGGGCAATGAATAATTATCTTTTTCAGAGGCTTTATTTAAATTCCTGAAATCAACACATAATCTGATTTCACCATTCTTTTTGCGTACAGGAACTAAATTTTCCACCCAGGTAGAATGTCTAATAGGAAAGATTATTCTTGCAGACGGGAGATTTTGCACCTTGTTCTGGATCAGGGGCTGAATTAAAGCATTGACCGGGTGTTGATCCTGATGGAAGGGCTTGGCTTCTGGCTTGAGAGGTATGGTATGTGTGATCACCGAAGTGTCAAAGGTTTTTAGATCATCATAACTCCAAGCAATGGCTGCAATGTTTTGCTCCAAAACTTTGACTATCTTGTCCTTAATTTCTTGAGGACAAGTCTTTCCTATGAGGACATTCCTTTCAAGGCCTGAATGAGTTAGATTGACAGATTCATATTTCCCTCCTTCACTCTTAGTGGGCACCCTCTGACGAGCCCGTGGGTCAGAATCAAATATTCTCTCTAAGGCTACCATCCCTTTTGGAATACTATTACTCTTCAAATCCAATATGCCATCTTCACTCTCTTTCAAATTCATCTATTATCTGCCCTTCAAAAACATTAGAACTTGCCAAAAAGGCCAATATATGCTGATCGTCATCAAATACCTAAAAATTTTGGACATTATCAGGGATTGCTAGGATTGAAATTAGTTCAACTGAAAATCTCTTTAGATTAGAATCTTGCATGGGTTCCAATGTGCTAGCAGCAATGGAAAACGCATATGCAATTTGATTAGCTTCTCTAGGGATCAGAGGAATCCCAAAAGCATCAAAGTCTTGAATTAAGTTCCAAAATCTGTTTCTGTATGCAGCCAATCTTTTTCCATGACATGTATATTGGCTACGTACCTATTTCAAAATTACTTCAGAAGCCCCCATAACTATGAGAGCAATAACCTTCTTTTTATGAGAAAACATGAGTCCATGAGCAAGTGCTTCATACTTAGCCATGTTGTTTGTGCAGCCAAACTGCAACCTATAAGAGACAAAGTAGGTTTTCCCTTTTGGGTTGGTTAGTTCAATCCCTGCTCCACTTCCTGCTTTAGATTTGGAACCATCAAATTTAAGAGTCCATAATTGGTCTTTGGCTGGGAGTTCTTTCCTTTTAGGGACAACAGGGGATGAGTTACTTGGGATGTGTGGTGGATCAGACTTTTGCTGGTCGTTAGAAATTGACTCAGGGCAAGGCCGACTTGAAGATTTTTCTATGTTTTCAGTTTGCTCAAAATCTACTTCCTAAACAATTTCTTGGGTTAAATCGCAATCCAATTCATCTTTCATCAATGCCTTGGGCATTGGAAAAGTATTTGGGGCAAGTGTATTGAAAAGGATCTGAGACACCTCAATCTCTTCTTGAATGTTGGAGCCTAGAACCTGAGTCTTCTCTACTGGTGAAGAGCCCTCCTCCTAAAAAAAGCTAGTCCTAGTGAGAATGGTAGCATCCTTAACTTGAAAAGAAAACTCATTGATAGGGGTCTGGGGTTTCTCTTGAAATATTTGCTGAGACTGATCTACATGACTTAAGATATCTAGGCATGATTGGCATGTTAACTCTGAATTATTGTGATAATGAGTTCTACACCAATTAGGAAGCAATAAACTGCTCAAATCAGTTTCTTTTCCTAAAACCAACTTATCTTGTTGAAATTTCCTTATTAGAACTTATTTGTTGATGTAGATCATTGGGTTACCATGTTCTAGGGGTAATGTATCCCCAGGATTGAGTACAGAGAAAGTAACGACTTCCTCTTGTTTGTGAACCCCTATCTGTGTCTCAAAATATGCTACTTCATTTGAAGCATCATACTCTGTAATCATATGCTTGAGTCTTGGTTCACTCTCAATCCTTATCTATGTTCCAACCCCCTTCCAGGGTAGCCACATGTGAGAGAAATCCAAGGACAAATATCCGCCAATAATTTTCATTAGCTCTCGACTTAGGAGAATACCATATGTCTTTGGGATGTCAGCCACTTGGATATCTATGTAGGTCTAGATCCTTGGATCTGATCCAACCTGCACATGCATGTTCTTTAATTTTCCTACAACATTGACCTTGGTTTTGTCTAATTGGATCAGTTTCTTATTGGTTGGGATAGGATTTAATCCTAACTTCTTACATATTAAAAAGGGCATAACATTTCCTGATGCTCTAGAGCCCAATAAATAGTTATGCAAATTCTTTCCAAAAATCCTTAAACTTAAAAGAAAAGGTGCGGTACTGGTCTTACCTTTATAGATAGCTGCATTTTTCTCTTTCACTAGAGTCACTTTACCTTTTCCTTTTAAGTGGTTTTCCTCCTCTAGGGCCTTCAATACTACTTCATGTTGAGCTGGGCACCACTTCATGATGTCAAAGAATGACAATGACGTCTTCTGTCTCTGTAGTTCTGCAATAAAATCAAATTCTGAATCATTCCTCACTTGATATTTAGGAAAAGGAGGCAAATTACCTGTATTATGAGAGTCATAAGGTCCCTTCGGTGGTAGTGGGTTATTATCTGCATTTTGGTTAGGCGGGACCATGTTGTTTTGGGGTGCAGATGTAGTAAATGGGCCCTTATTCTGATTTCTCAGAAAGTGACCACCTTTGGACTAAAAGGCTTGGGCATCATACACATCCTCCTCTGGCCCATTATCTCCCTGCATGGGAAATTGGTACTTCTCTTTGATAGTCTCATAAGTCATAGCCGTACTTACTGGCCCATTATCTTGATTGGAATTTCCTACTGGAGGGTGGGCACCAGCTTGTGCAATCTTTACCATTTTCTCCATTTCTGGGCAATTAACCTCAGAATGTGTTGCAGTATCATGTAGCCTGCACCAATTAGTCATGAAATTAAGGTCAACCACATTAGTATTATATGATCTCCCCTCACCTGACTGATAATTATGGAAAACTCCCCCATTGTTAGGTCCAGTATTCCATTGCCTATTATTGTTGTTGGACCTTTGGTTATATCCTCTATTCTGATTTTGGTAATTTTTGTTAGAGGAATTATAATTCTGAAAGTTTCGATTAGTGTTTTGATTTACATTCTGATTGGAGTAATTCCCCTAGTTGTTGTAACCTCCCTGGTTCTGATAATTCTGGTTTTGGTTGTGGGGAGGGTTTTTCCTAAGTTGTACCATGTCATTAGACATTTGAGATAAAGTCTTTTTAAGAGTCTCTAACTGATTGGTTAGTTGAACAGTTTGTTCATTTTGCACATTCTGCACTATGGATGGGGAATGAACATGCGTTGATCTTCCCACTTGTTGTTGTTGGTTTTGAGGTTGCTGGGAATAATATTGCATGCCATTGCTGAAAAAGGGCATGGTAGGTGGGGCTTACAATTCAGACACAGGTCCGTATTGAGAGTAAGACATCCCTAGGACAGTATTTTACAATGGTGGGTTAGGCATCTGATAATTCATGGGAGGAAGAGCTACTCCTAAACCTCATGATTGCAGGATTATTTGCTATTGCAATTTGATGGCTAGATGATACACCTTAGAAAAAGAGTCAATCTCATTGGCCTGATAAGTTCTCTGCAAGAATAGGCCAATCAAGGGATCAACAACTCTTAAATACACCTGAATGACAATATTCTCAGCTACTAAGTAAGGATCTTGTAGCCTACGAAACATCCTTTGGAATCTAGTGTTGAATAGAGGCAGTGGCTCATGATGTTCATTTCCTATGGTGGCAAACTGGTGATATAAGATGGCAGGGTCTACATAAACCCAAAATTGATTAATGAATGCATTTTCTAAATCTGTCCAACCCAAAATAGATCCCCGAGGTAGATTTAAGTACCAGTTATATGCCATGTCCCTTAAAGAATAAGGAAACAATCTACATACCACATCCTAATGAGAAACTTGAGCATGGGTACAAGACTATCAAGTGTTAGCCATTTGAGATAGCTTTGTAGAAATGACATTCTGGGGGCAGATTTTTGGAGTTCGAAACCTGCAAGGCTAAATGACGTAAGATAAAGCTTTGCAATTTCCTTAGTCAGTTGGTTGCCTAGGTCGTGAAGGATAGGAAGCCATGGGGAATAGATGTGAGACATAGTGAAGTAGGGACGGAATCCCAAAACCTGTAACCTGGTGGACCGGACACGCGAAGGAGTTTTGCCTTTAACTTCATTTTTTAAAACTTGGTGAAGATCAGAGTGTCAGGGCCTAGAGGCTGAAAGGACGGATTGGGTTCTCCATTTTGGTGGACGGAGTCTCGATGGCAGAAGTCTAGTGGGCGGGGTCCGATGGAGGTAAGGACTTGGAGTTTTTCCATTTTAACTTCGTTTGAACTCAAGCAGAAGGGAGGCACTCGGGACACGAAAGTCGGAAGGCAGTCGCTTGACAGCGGTTTGGAATAGCAGAATGGTGATGGCAGCCTGCGAGTGGAAGTCTGCAGATCGGGGCCTGAGGGGAATTTGGAGGTGTTCATTTTCTTCACAAGTTTTGCATCAAATGACATGTTGGAGTCTGAGGCCTTAATGTGTGAGGTAGAGATGCCCTCCAAAATATATGAGGCGGAGTTCCGGAGTCTGGAACTTGTGGAGCGTTTTTCCATTGAGGTAAATTTTGCGCAAGTTTTGAGTTGAAACGATAGGGCAATAGGAAGTCCCAGGCCCGAAGGGCATTGTTGCCTAGTTTCGAAGAACAACAACAAGAAAATAATGTCCGAATTTGATTTTAAGTTTTTTGGAGGGATGTTTTTGGGATTTCAATACATGGGTTTTGTAACCCTACTATTTTCCTACCAATTTCATGCAATTTATCCCCTTTCTACTGGTTACTTAGATGTGAAATCACTTTAAAGGTTACAAGAGGTCGGGCAACGAACTCACCTCTCGAACCTGATGAATGGCATTGTTTAATTCACAAGGAATGATAGAGGGAGGTCTTAGATGCGAAGGCGGTGAAGGTTGAGGAGGTGCTATTATTTTTTTCTCTTCCTAACATGTGAAAATGGTATGTTGGTGTTGATATTTTTACCCTTGAATGCAATTAATGCACTTAATAAATGCATTTACGGTGGACGGTGAGGCTAGTGGGTTTGAAATCCAGTACGACCATGGGAGGACTGAAACTCGAGGGCTAGAAAGACGCTGGGGCATAGCGGTTTGAAAAGTGCTAAGTGTGAAGTCAATGATGAAGAGGGCATTAGGATCTACAGACTAGAAGGATGCAAGCCGATGACCCTTTAGAACAACAAACTATTACAGGAATCCTAGGCAAGGAACCCCGATGAATCGGGCCTAGAGAGTGTGTTAGACGACCAGTTTCAATGCAAGTTCACAATGGAGATGAGGAAATCGGGACCCGACAACTGGAAAGATGCAAGCCGAAGGACACCAGAAAGATAAAATCAAATAAGGAAACCCGACGAGGGAAACTTAGCGAGCTGGGCCCAGAAGGTCCAACAGATGCCAAAAAAAGGTGAAATGCCAAAGGAGTTCTAAGACTTAGAAAATTTTGAGGGGGCAAGACATGGTCAACCTAAGATGACATTTCAGAGGCACACTGACTATTTAGGACACCAAAATAGGGGCACGAACAATGAGGTGGTGACAAAATGACCCGGTGAGGCGAAAGAAAGATGGGGTCCCCATTCAAAATGGGGCATGTGTGTGAAGGGCACAACAAAAACCTCACCATCACAAACTGAAGATCAAAGGGGACCCAATGATGTAGGGTGCATGTTCCTCCCAACTAAGTGGTACCTGTAGGTCCAACCCCCATGCTAGGAGATAGTAGCAAGTATACATGGCCAGCTCTACAACCACTAAACACAAGCTGACTCATACTGACTCATAGTAACTCAACCAAACACATGAACCATACAACCATTAGTACAACATTACAACACTAACATAGGTTACATTGCTTCCAGATATAAAATAGATCAAGTATGTTAAGAGAACCATACACATAAAACCACATACTAATCGTTGTCCCAGACAAAGTGTCATTGCACAGCTCATCATGAGTTACCCATTGCAGATCTTCATAGGCTCCAACCCTAATTAAGGAAAATCCTGGAGACCTCAACCGAACCTTGACCCTCATAATTACTCATGCGGAGTGAAATACCTCTCGTAAGGACAAGATAGATGACCTTGCCATTCCAGGCCTTCCCACTCATCCCAAGCCTAAACGGGCACTTGCGTCTATGAGTGAGGCTAGAACTTATCTTGATTAGTGTGAAATACTACCTAATCTCCTAAGTACATTATTTAAGTTATCACTTGATTAAACTACCTCTAGAGGTTACCCAGTCTTACCTCGTACGGGCTCCATCCCCTAAGGGAAGCCACTCTTCTACTTGACAACATACCAAACAAAACCATCACCAAGGGTACCATAGTGCACACAAACTAGATAACACAACCACTCCAATCCTAGGAGGCAATATATGCCAAAACCCACTCCAAACATTGGAGGCACAAATCACACAATCCACTCCTCACAAAGGAGGCACAAACCCCCGTTCATGGAAACAAGGTAAAACATTGAAATGACTCCATGTGCTACCCAAGGGAAATAAAAACAATTGACAACACATTGCAACAACCCACATTATCAAGGTTCCTTCTGGAAGTCTTACAAAATATTTGACTCACTTAACCCATTTTCCCAACAAGCAACTACAAGAAATAGTTATGGCAAGGCAATCAACACGATAAATAAATCTAATGTTTGAATTTACTAAATCCATTTTCAATCAATGAATAACATTAAAATAATTTATCCGATTTCACTAATTAAATAAAAATTCCTTCATATTCAGAGAGAGGAAAGATATAATTTTATTTGAACTCAAATCCTCAATTACTTTTAAAAGCAATAATAATTTCCTCTATTTACTTAAAATACCCATTTCTCTAATAAATTAGGTCATGCATATAAATTATTCCTTTCCAAATCTCCATTTGTACAAACTTGCATGCAACTAAATACATAAAATAAAACATTAAATATACAATTAAATGTATATACACATGTCATATATATACAACCCATATATATCCATATATTTAATTATATATATAAACCGTATATATACATTCAATATATGCTAATATATTTTTACAAACTAAACACATTATTTTAATCAAAATAAAAAAATTTAATAACAAATAATTTCTAATATATATATTAATAATAAATAAAACATATATATAAAAAACTGAATTAATAAATCAAACCCCGTTTACTATCGGTGGATGATTCCCAATATATGGTTCACTGGATTTTAAATAAAATTTCTATTTGCTCTCGGGAGTTCTTCCCTTGGCACAGCCTTTGAACGGGGGTTGCACTGCCCACAAAGGCAACACTTGCTCCACTTAGTGGAGGGCGTTGCCTTTTGGGGCAGCCGCACCTCCAATGATGGGGGCGGTGGGGGACTTAATCCCCCCCACTGGTACATATAAATAAAATTTCAAAAAAAACATTTTTTTAATACTGTGTTTTCAACAAACTTCTAATCATCGTATGACAACAATTTCCTAGCCATGCCAATATTTTTTAATTTCATATAAATAATTAAATATATATATATTATATATATGTGGATATATACATATTTAATATATATATATATATATATTCACATATATGTATATATATTATATATATATATATATATTTAAAACATTTCATACAGTAATTTTAATTGGGGAAATTTTCCCAAAAACACCATCTACAGGCAAAATTATACGATTTCTAATATCTCGTTTCCTTCAAAATTTTCTATTGTTTGAAATCATTTCCCTACATAAGCTTTCAACAATTTCCTACACATAAGCTTTCAATAATTTTCTACACCGAAGCTTCCAATTATTTTCTACACAAAAACTTCCAATAAATTTTCTAAATCTTATAATGTTTCCCTCTGGGATTTTCCATTGTTTAAAATATCAATTTCACAGAAGCTCTCTAATTTCACTATACAATTTTCTACAGAGGCACTAAATTAATCATGATAAATCTACAAATATAGAGGCCTTATAAATTTTCAAAAAACAACTAAAAGCTTCTACTACAAATATAAATTCTTCTTACACGGCAATCTTTCCATTTCTTTTTAAATCAATATAAACAAAGCTTTTGTAGAATAGAGTTTTGTACAGACAATCTTTTCTAAATTAACTAAATAAATTAAACAATGAGAGAACCTATTCTCTTGAAGCTTGAAGAAATGAAGGTTGGAGCAGAGCCTCACCTTCAGAATTCAATTTCCAAAGCCTTTTCCAAAATCACCACTTCTAGAAAAATGCAAAATTATAGAATCCACAATATTTCCCGATAACCTCTTTTCAATTTTCAACCAAACAACCTCTCCCCAAATATCCCTCTTTTTATTCCCGTGAAGTAACCTCTTACCTCACTCAGTTATGGCAAATATTCTCTCTGAGAATAATTTTCCAACATAGTGATTGATAAATTCTTCTCACACACATCTAATTCAAAATATCTTCTCAACAACCCACAAATAATTCCTCTAAGTCTTTATTGCATTTTTAATAATTTCAAATCACAATTTAATCTCTAAATACATTTAAAAAAATAATCTATTTGCTTAATAAATAAATTTAATCAATTAATTTTATTTACTTAATAAAATAAATTTAATCCCAAGGATTAAATTACTTTACTAAATAAATAAAATTAAATTAATAAAATTAAATAAAAAGCTTCCAACAATACTATTTAAAATTAGTTAAATAAATACTAAAATCATTTAAAGCATTCATTTAATATTAATTTCCATAAAATAAACTTGGCATAATTAAATAACAATTGACAAGGCAAACGTGAACATGACAATCAAACATACCGAACATGAACTAATGACACAATGTGGCTAGGGTGTAGACCTGTCACAAGTAACCTAGTTACTTTCTCCCAATCAACTTTACCGTTTGTGAGATTTGCTAACTAGATTAACTAGGAATCTAATGATTGAAGGAAAGCAAAACCAAAAATATGAGGAGGAATAAATTGTATTCCTCTCAAGAATGTAAAGCTTTATTCAGCTTGAGAATTAAAAATTACAATGGAAATGCCTTGAATATATAGGCCAAGGGGAGAGATATATGCAACCATATTATGACAAGTGTTGGCATCCTATGAGGTGTGACAACTCATGTCATTAAAGCTCAACCATCTTCAACCACCTTATCCCTATGTAAAGTTAAGCTAGTGTGAAGAGGACTTTAGTGGAGAACTAGCTAAGAATGAACTAGTTAGATAAAGTACCCCTTTCACACTAACACCCCCCCTTAAGTGCAACTTAGGGAGAAGTATACAATGCAAAGATACAAATATGGGTTTTGACGACTAGGCCTGATGAGGTACCCATGTACATAATAACCTCTCAATAATAAAGAAGGAGAAAACCCAGTGGGAAAAAAATCATGCCCATGAGAGGATGAATGAAGAAGGTCTAAGTGACCCCCCCAGAAGAGATGTGCCTCACCCCAAAGAGAGATTGAAGATGAAAATATTTTCTCTCAGTGAAGGGTTTGGTGAATATATCTACAACTTGATTTGCTATAGGACAATATCGCAAATCAATGACTTGCTCCTAAATCAGCTCTCGAGAAAAATGCATATGGATCTCGATGTGTTTGGTTTGTTGATGATGGACCGGGTTCTTCGAGATCTGGATGGCACTCTGGTTGTCACAATAGATAACTGATGGCTTCTGAAAGGTGATGCCAAGTTTAGTGAGGATATTCTGAAGCCAAATAGCCTCAGTAGAAGCATTAACAACCCCCCAATACTCAGCCTTAGTTGAAGAAAGAGCAATGGAATGTTGCTTCTTGCTCTGCCAACAAATGGGGCCAAAACCATAGTGAAAACTGTGGCTAGATATGGACTTGCGATCATCAATATCACCAGCCCAATCAAAATCTGTGTATCCAAGTAAGTTTGAATTTGTTCTCGCTGCATAGTGAATCCCATACTGATGAGTGCCCTGGATGTAGTGCAAGATGCATTTGGCAGCTTTCCAATGAAGCTCATGTGGTTCCGTCATGAAGCACAAATCAATGCCAACTGCAAAGGAAATGTCAGGGCGAGTATGAGTCAAATAGATGAGGCTACCAAAAATTTGACAATACAAAGTAGCATCAACTAGTGGTGTGGAAAATTTGGCCTCAAGTTTAACTCCAGAAAAAAAGGGAGTTGGTGCACACTTACAATCAATCATATGAAAACATGACAAAATATCAAGAGCATACTTGGGCTGTGCAAGTGAGATCCTTGAAGAGGTTTGTGTGATATCAATCCCGAGAAAGTAGTGCAAGAGACCCAAGTCAGTCATGGAAAATCTATCATGCAAATCAGCCTTGACAATCAAGATGATAGATGAAGTGCTCCCAGTGACAATCAAGTCATCAACATAGAGAGCCGAGAAGAGAAGAGCATCCTCCTGCCACAAGATGTAGACATTCGGATCTGAGTGGAATTTGGAGAACCCAATGGAGATAAGAAAGGAGTCCATTTTGGCATACCAAGCTCATGGAGCTTATTTGAGGCCGTAGAGAGACTTCCTTAGTTTGCAAACCAATAAATAATCTTGAATGAATCCTTGTGGTTGCTCCATGTAAATTTCTTCATGTAAATCTCCATGAAGAAATGCACTCTTCACATCTGTTTTATGGACAACCCAACCATGAGCTGCAGAAATAGCAAGTAGCAAGTGAATGGAGTTCATTTTGGCAATAGGGGAAAGGTCCCAGTGTAGTCAATACCTGGAATTTGAGAGAACCCTTTGGCCACAAGCCATGCTTTATACTTGTCAACTGAGCCATTCGCTACAAATTTGGTTCGATAGATCCACTTACACCGAACCAGTTTTCTTTCCTGAGGAAGTGGAACAAGATCTCATGTTTTATTCCACATTAAAGAGTTGTACTCTTCCTCCATTGCGGAATCCCACTTAGCATTACCAGATGCTTCATGAAATGACTGTGGATCTGAAGCTGTGGCAATGTAGGAATGTGGAATGTCTTGATGTTGTGATCGAGTCCTCCTTGTATTTGAAGGATCCCCAACAAGTTCACCAGCAGACTCAAGTGTTTGGTGAGCCCAACGAGGCATGGTAGGAGATGGAGGAGGAGATTCTAAACTCTCTAAAGATGAAGATGAAATCTCATGATCAACTTGATGAGTAGAGGAAGCTTGAGGAAAATCCTTGATGTTAGAATCCTCTAAATCCACTATGGAGGAAGGAAGAGTAGAGGATGAGCTAGAAGAGTTTTCCTCAAATTGCACACTACACTCAATGAAGATCTCATGTGTTTCAGGATCTAGTAGTCGATATCCTTTAACACCATCAGGGTAACCAACAAAGATACAAGGTCGACTCTGAAGTTCGAAGGCCTTGTGCTTGTTTGGAGGAATATGTGCCCATCCTAGGGAGCCAAAAATTCTAAAGTGCCCCACAACAGGTTTCCTTCCACACCAAGCTTTAAAGGGAGTGATGTCTTTTAATGCCGTATGTGGAACTCTATTTTGGATGTGAGTAGCATAGTTGATAGCTTCCACCCAATATGTAGGTGCAAGGGAGTGAGCATGGATCATGCAACCAACCATCTCTTTTAGGGACCTATTTTTCCTCTCAGCTACACCATTTTGTTTTGGTGTGTAGGGAAAAATATGTTGAAGATAAATCCCTTCAAGAGTACAAAATTTCTCAAACCGATGGTTCACATATTATCTACCATTATCAGTGTAGAGAATTTTGACACACTTTCCAGATTGTTTCTCAACACAAGCCTTAAACTCTGGAAATCTATCAAAGACTTCTCCTTTGTGTGAAAGAAAGTAGACCCATGCATATTTGGAATAATCATCAATGAAGGTGAGAAAATAACGAGCCTTACTAAAAGATAATGAAGGAAAAGGGCCCGCCAAGTCACTATGAAACAATGCCCTCCAAGCCTTCCCTTTATCGAACTTCTCCTCGAGATTTTTTCCCAAGGCACAACCTAAACATACACCATCTGAAAAATTGATTTGAGGAAGACCCGTGACCATATTATGTTTGTTGAGTTGCTGGAGATAGTAGTAGTTGGGATGGCCAAACCGCTCATGCCATAGTTTGCTCACAACATTGGAATGGGTGAGCAATGCAGTGGAATGTGAATCAGGTACAAAATGAGAGAAAGCATACAGGTGAGACTCATGATTGGCCTTACCAACTGCAAGGAGTGTATTATCTTCAAGATTTTTGATGCTGACAGAATTTGGAGTGAATTCAAATTTTCTACCATTCTGAGTGATTTGGTAGACAAAGAGAAGGTTGGCTGATAAATCAGGCACACAAAGGACATCCTCAAATGTACCATTGCCAGTATCAATTGAACCCTTCCCAATTACATCCACTGAAGAGTCATCCCCGATGAGAATGTGGGGCATAGAAGAAGGTTCCAACAAAGAATTTTTTTCTTTAATAGAATCCATGTGATGTGATGCGCCCAAGTCAAGAATCCACTCTTTTGAAGAATCTACAGTAGCAACTAGTGTAGTTGCTTTCCCTTTACCTGATTTTGAAGGAGTAGGGATTGTTGAGCAACAGAAGAAGGGAAATTAATGTTGTTCTTTTTGAGAAGATGCTTTAAATCATGAATCCGCTTCTTACAACAAGAATGTTCCTCATGACTAGGTTTCTTGTAGTAGCTACAAGTTGGCCTTTCCTTCTTTTGAAAATTCCCCTTTGAAGAGGAGGAGTTGGAGTAAACTTTTGTTGTTGAAGATGATTGTGCTTGATTTATTTGTGACTTCTTGAACTGCTTTTGTTTGTTCTCAGTTTTCCTTGATTCTTTCTGACCCTTTGGTTGACCAGCCATCAAAGCTTGTGAGTGTGAAGGCTTAAAAGTTTGTGAGTGTGAAGGCTTAAGAAGACCCATTGATAGAATCTTACCTTGCACTTGCATCAACATTTCAGAAAATGAAGCAAAAGAAGGTGTAGTGAATGTGGATCCCATTGTCAACCTATGAGTATGAAAGCTAGAAACAAAAGCTGCAAATTTAGGTCTAAGTTTATTTAGAGTGTTATAAACAAGTTGAATGTCTTTCTTTTCTAAGCCACATGATTTACATTGTGCTCTAAGGTCATTGACCTTTGTTACGTAATCCTGGATGTTATTAAAAGACTTTGGATCAAGACTCATTAGTTCATTGTCAATCTGATAACCACGAACTTCATCAATTGTGTCATAGAGAGTTTTTAATTTTTCCCATGCATCATGTGAATCTTTACATGCATCAATTTGAAACATTATATCAAGAGAAACAAAAATCCATAAAAAACCAAGAGCTTTGGTATGTTCAAACATCTAGAGTAGTTTTTCCTTATCATTTGTGGGTTTAGTTACCTACTTCTCAACATAAGGTGTATATCCTAGTTGCATTAAGCAATTCCATGCATTTTGATGCCATGTGTTGTAGTTGTAGGGCGTGAGCAATGGAAACTTAAATGTACCCATAGTGAAGGAAAAATAGAGCACAAAGTATGAGAGATGTTCAAGCACAAAGACAACAAGAGACCCCCCTTCTTTACTCAATCAAAGAACCCCCTAGAAAAAAATAATTTGGCACTTTATATTTAATGCAGTTATAGATTTTTGGATTTCAATGCTTTTTCAAATCCTCAAAAAATGAGCATGTGTTGAAAGTATACATTTGGTAAAATTTCATATGAAATAAACAACACCAATGTGAAGTACATGAAAAATCATGCACTTTCAAAAAAATAATCAACTCGATCTGAAGTCGTATGCAAAAGTTATGCAACTTTGAAGTTTGCAAAACAAGAACGGTGAGGAGACATCCTTGAGAATTAGAAATTTTTGAAAAATCCATGTGTCAAAATCTGAAACCATCTTCACCAATGCGGAGAGCACGGAGAATTATCCCAAATAAAAAAAAAATGTACAAAATTTTGACATTGGGAGCCCGAGTTATGAGCTGTCAAAGTTGGCCTTCAAAAAACAATGCATCAACGAAGAGGGGTTGTGAAAATTTCCACCACATTTGGCAAAACTGCCGCTAAAGTGAGGCAGTCCACCAAAAACTTGGCCAAATATAGTACTCCATTGGATAAATTTAGCAGACCTCCAACTTAACTGTCGCTAAATGATCCTCCAAATTTGGTGGCTTAGAGTTTTTTATAGTTTTTAATTAAAAAAAATATGAGAAAAAATAAAAAATAAAAAATAAAAAATAATGTCGGCTAAATAAATGGGACTCACTTTTTTAATATTAAAAATTGTCGGCAATAATAAAGAGGAGCCGACTAACTGCTAGACAAATTTCACCTATGTACATTGAAAAATGCATGAAAAGCATACATAAGAACATACATGGATACATACATAACATGATGAGATGTCGTAGTGCGGGGCTCGCTAGACACCGGAAACCGGCGGACGGGATGAAACATTCGAGCGATGGTCAAGCAGGAGTTAACAGCGCTGTCAGGTGTGTTTTCCTGCCCGTTGTCGGGCGAAAAAGCAGGTGGGTTAGCTTCGTCAACAAGTTTCTTTTGTCTGGCTCGGGAAAAGTGGAAGGGAATGATGTGGGCCTTTTCTGTTTGGAGAAAGTAAGGTGAAAATACTATTTGTTTTGTTTCTTGTTTGCATGTTGAAAGGGAAAGCTGAAGGTCTGAGTGCACATGGACGATTTCAAGGAGAAGGCCTACCAACCAAATAAGCTGAAGTGTGGAGTGCACATGGAGGATTTGCAGGAGAATACAGACGAAATTGAGGTGAGGGGTACATTTGTTGCAAGAAGATGGTTTTACAAGATGTTTTAATTTGAAATTTGGGAAACACAATGTGGAGTATTTCAGTTGCTCGGATGTCTTTAAAATCACACATTCCATTGTTGGGTTTAAATTTCACACCATTAAAAAAAAAAACTGCAAAAAATAATTCCAAATGGGAAACGCAGTGCTGGGTTTCAATAATAAACTCTACAAAATATTTTTGAATGGGAAACAAAGTGTTGGGTTTCATTTATTTGAATTTCCTTGTTTAAATGTAGAGGGTTTTACAAGCTCTTTTAATATGAAATTTGGGAACACAATGTGGAGTATTTCAGTTGCTTGAATGTCTTTAAAATCACACATTCCATTGTTGGGTTTAAATTTCGCACCATTTTAAAAAAAAAAAAACTGCAAAAAATAATTCTGAATGGGAAATGCAGTGCTGGGTTTCAATAAAAAACTGTACAAAATAATTCTGAATGGGAAACATAGTGTTGGGTTTCATTTATTTGAATCTCCTTGTTTAAATGTAGAGGGTTTTACAAGTTATTTTAATTTGACATTTGGGAACACAATGTGGAGTATTTCAGTTGCTTGAATGTCTTCAAAATCACACATTCCATTGTGTTTAAATTTCGCACCATTGAAAAAAAAAAACTGCAAAAATAATTCTGAATGGGAAACGCAGTGCTGGATTTCAATAAAAAATTGTACAAAATAATTTTGAATGGGAAACACAGCGCTGAGTTTCATTTATTTGAATCTCATTGTTTAAATGTAGAGGGTTTTACAAGTTCTTTTAATTTGAAATTTGGGAAACACAATGTGGAGTATTTTAGTTGCTTGAATGTTTTCAAAATCACACATTCCATTGTTGTGTTTAAATTTCGCACCATTGAAAAAAAAAACTGCAAAACATAATTTTGAATGGGAAACGTAGTGCTGGGTTTCAATTAAAAAACTGTACAAAATAATTTTGAATGGGAAACACAGTGCTGGTTTCAGTTATTTGAATCTCCTTGTTTAAATGTAGAGGGTTTTACAAGATCTTTTAATTTGAAATTTGGGAAACACAATGTGGAGTATTTCAGTTTTTTGAATGTCTTCAAAATCACACATTCCATTGTTGTGTTTAAATTTCGCACCATTGAAAAAAAAACTGCAAAAAATGATATTAAACTACTATCTTATACTACTAATACATAAGTAAAGAGACAAAAGCCATAATTTTTTTCACCAAAATAATAGACCAAGGCCTTAGTACATGAAAAAATCCAATACCCACCTTGGACATCAATGAATTCACATGGACGTCATATGGGCTCAATCAATGAGACCCTAAATACAAAATAAAACCGCAAAGACATGTTCGACCCATAACTATCTTATGGATTAAATCCCTAAATATAGTTCTCTATTTTGGAGCCACTAACACATGTGGGACCCATTTTTATGACAAGATTCTCAACTTCTTCTTCTAGTACTTAAGAAAGGGAAAATACTTTAAATGAGTCTAAAGTCAAATGTAATATGAAAAATAATGCCAAGGTTACCATTAGAATATAAATAGAAGATACCTCTATAATTATACACTATAGGAATCCAAATTCACATTCTAAGAGTGTTCGAGATGCATGAGATAGAAATATGATTACAATATAAATAGAATCTTAATCCAAGCAATGTATTTGTACAATCCTTATCAAACAATCTCACTTTAATCTCAATTTTAGTAACATCCATATTCACCTATTTATGAATTTTCTCCATCCTTAATTTCATTCTCAACTTCATTCTTGAACCACTTTAGGAATCTATGTTGAAGATTAAAACCATCATTGAGTGATTTCATTTTAGGCCATAGTCTCCTTGATATAATTATTATTCCTTTTAGTAGTTGTTTATATATTCTTAAATCTAGGGTTATCAATAAACTCAATTGAAGAACCAATGATATCTAGATATTTTCCTTTTGTATTAGAGGGAGGGGAAATGATATCAATAGGGGAAACATTAGATGGATCACCTCAACACTAAGATTAGAGGGGGTAGGACTTCTACTAATACTAGCTCTACCTATAGGTCTAATAAGTTTAAAGAAGATAACACAAGGAATAGTGAAGATTTGGTGGGATCATTTGTAGTTTCCTCACCAAGACTAGACCTCTTGTAAGATTTAAAAATATGGGAACTATAGGGAGAAATTTTAGTGATCACATTTTTTTAGGGTTAGAGAGTCTTTTCCCACATAAAAGAGACTTGATTCTTATAAAATAAGAGCACTTTTTCATTAACAACCACCCTATGGTTGGATTTGAGAAGTAAGGAATTGGATTTATCACAATTATAAAGTTAAATTATAAAAACTTGGTGTAGTGGACCATTATTTCTTACCTAGAATCTCATTCATGACTTATTTCTCGATATAGAATGAAAGGTACAAAGCAAAGCATACTAGGTAATTATGCCTTATATTGTTTACAAAGGGAAAGTTATTTACCGAAAGATAGATAATTTATACTTCTCATTTACAGTAAAAGATTTAATGAGAAAGAAGTTGAATTCATTTTAAGGAAGAGCCTCCTTGAGATATCTTAATTATCATTTAATGAGCTTCTCAATGCCTTTTACGAAAGTGTCAATGTTTTCTTCTCTTTGGCATTTGCTCGCTTGATGGGTCTTGGCTCTTTTCTTAGACATGATAGCAACTACAATGTTGAACTCTTTAGAGTCTTAAAATTTCAGATCCCTCACAATAACCTTCTTACTCTTCCATTGTACAATGAAATCTCTATGAACTAATGGATCGTAACTATCTATGTATTATATAAATGGATTTAACTCACCCTTCGCAAGGATTGCCAAATAGTAACTTTTTTTATTGTATTATTGACAATAATAAGCCTCTATTCATAGTCTCTCATCTCCCACGATAATATTCCAAATGAGCTAGTCCATAAACAAGTAGAAAATGATGAGATTATTAAGTCTCATTGGAAAAAATTAAAGAATTTGATTCCCAAAGAGGGATCAATAAGGAGATTGATTGATAGGTAGTATCCTTTACAAATAAAGAGAAAAATGGTGATATCATTGACCTCCAAGTTTTAGATTCTGATAAATCTAAAGGAGTAACCCAAATAAATATTTTGATAAACTTCAATTATTATCAAGTCATTCAATAATTTTCCCAAGATCACATAATTGCAACCAACCCCACTTCTCATAATTATTCCAGAAGTAATTTTACTAGGAAAATATTTTCCATCATACCAATGCGATGTTTTCCATAAAACAACTCATATTGTCCAAAGAAATAGTTTTTCCACTACCTCCTTGGTAGAGATGATCAATTATTTCCTCATTTATGGAGTGAATTTTCTTATAGATTTTAATAATTTTTAAGATATTCCAAGAGGGGGAGAAAGGTAATTGAGGTAGTTTAAAATACCGAGGGAATCTCCATTCATCATTAAGGGTGAGAACTTGATATTTAGATAGAGTAGGTGAATAAATATTCTAGAAAAATGTGAAAAATAGACTCAACATTATTCTCACAAAGATCACACCTATTTGGGATTGTAATGGCCCTATTTTTAAGATTATCAATAATCAATAATTTACTCTAACAAGCAGCCTGCTAGATGTCATTGAATTTATGTAATATATTCTTGTTCAAAATATTCTTCTTTTCAAACACCTCAACATGTATATCATGTTAAAGAAGATAAGTAGATGCAATAATACACTTCCATATGCAAGAACCCAACCAAATGGTCTATTTTTTCCTATTAAAATAGACTATATAGAACTCTTTAACTTCTCTATAAGGTAGCTAATAACCTCTTGATTGAGATGATTGAGAGGAGTAAATAAATTAATCAACTTTCTACATTAAGGACCATATTCCTAGTAATTAGTCACACAATATGAAAATAAAGAAGAAAGACCATCCTTGATAGCTAAACAAGGGATTAAAAAATTACGGAGAGTGTTTCCCAACCAAGAATCATACCAAAATCTAGCCTTCAACCCATTTCCTACATTTCAAATTGGTCTCTTTCTAATGAGTTATCTATAATTTTTTACTTTAATTCATATAAGTAAGACATTATATAAGTTATCCAAATTTGGAAAATCAATAACAAGTAACCCATTGAAGTATTTAGCCTCCACTATATTACTTCAATTGTTATTCTCTTTTGTAAGTCTCCAAATAATTATGAATGGAAAACACAGTGTTGGGTTTCAGTAAAAAAACTACACAAAGTAATTGTGAATGGGAAACACAATGCTGGGTTTCAGTTATTTGAGTCTCCTTATTTAAATGTAGAGGGTTGTCTCATGGTGGGTTTCTTGCTTCTTAAAACCCATGGTTTTGCAATATCGAATGTTACAATATAGTATGATTGTCTTCCAAATCACACATTCCATTGTTGTGTTTAAATTTCAGTCGATTGATAAGAAAACTGGACAAAATAATTTTGAATGGGAAATGAAGTGTTGGGTTTTAGTTATTTGAATCTCCTTGTTTAAATGTAAAGGGTTATCTCATGGTGGGTTTCTTGCTTCTTAACATGCATGGTTTTGCAACATGGAATGTTACTTGAATGTCTTCCAAATCACACATTCCATTGTTGTGTTTAAGATTTGCAACATTGAAAAAAAAAGTGTAGAAAAGAATTCTAAATGGGAAACACAGTGCTGGGTTTTAGTTATTTTAATCATCCACTTGAAATGTAAAGGGTTTTGTTATGGTCGGTTGCTTGCTTCTTAACACCCATGGTTTTGTTAAGGTGGCAAAATTTTGATCCCAGGTTTTCTTCGACATGGTGCTTCCTGGTGAAGTTGCGGAATGGGAAATTGATCCAGTACCAATCATTCAACCTAATTTAATATGGCTTGAGGAGGAACAACTTGACATTTTTTCTGAGCTACGTTCGGTTGTATGGAAGGAAAAATTCTAGCTACGCCAAATATTGGAGGGTGATCTTTATCTTAGATAGAGAGGAAGAGCAAGCCAAATTTAATAATTTGCTTAATGAAATGCTTGCGGAGATTTTATGGGCTCTGGCTCCTCTAGTTGTTTAGCGAACTTGGTTTCTTTATGTAGTTGTCAATGAAAATGGTTTCTTTCGACAGAAACTGAATCTTTACTTTACATGCATGAAAATTTTGTAATTATGAATAGTGACTGAATTCCTAGGGTGTAATGGAAACAGTGTCCGTTTCTTAATGAATTATTGCAACCTTGGTCATTTTTAAGGAGGATTGCGAACAATTATTGGAGAAAAAAAATTTGGGAGGAAAGAAAGAGAGGAAAAGGGGGGAGAAGGGCATTTTCTATTTTTAGACAATTTTGTTACACAACCATGGAGCCTTTGAACCCATATTATGTATTGAGAAAAAAGGAAATAGGATTGAATCCTTGAGTTTGTTAATATTTTCTTGATCACAAATGTCTTTGTGCTTCTGTGATCATTCTTTAATATGATATTTGTTGAATCTGTGAATTCTAAAAGAAATCATCTTGTGAAATTAGTCTATTATTTATCTTTCCTTGTCTCAATATGGAATGTTACAATACAGTATGACTATCTTCCAAATCACACATTCCATTGTTGTGTATAAATTTCAATCGATTGATAAGAAAACTGCACAAAATAATTCTGAATGGGAAACACAATGCTGGGTTCCAGTTATATGAATCTCCTTGTTTAAATGTAGAGGGTTGTCTCATGGTGGGTTGCTTGCTTCTTAAAACCCAAGGTTTTGCAATATGGAATGTTACAATATAGTATGACTATCTTCCAAATCACACATTCCATTGTTGTGTTTAACTTTTACATGATTGACAAAATCAATTGGAAAAAAAAAATGTGATTTTGAAAACACAGTGTTGGGTTTCAGTTATTTGAATTTCCATGTTTAAATGTGAAGGGTTGTCTAATGGTGGGTTTCTTTCTTCTTAACACCTACAGGTTTGAAACATGGAATGTTACAAAATCGTATGAATGTATTCAAAATCACATATTCCATTGTTGTGTTTGAATTTCACATGATTGGAAGAAAAGTGCAAAAAATTATTATGATTCGGAAAACACAGTGTTGGGTTTCAATTATTTGAATCTCCATTTTCAACTATCAATGGTTGTCTCATGCTAGCTTGCTTGATTCTTAACACCTACGGTTTTGCAACATGGAATGTTATAGGACAATATGAATGTCTTCCAAACCACACATTCCATTGTTGTGTTTGAATTTCGCATGATTCAAAGAAAAGTGCATAAAATAATTGTGATTCGAAAAACATAGTGTTGGGTTGTTGTACTGTCTGATTTCCAGCATGCGTTTGTGTTATATTTTATGCATAGCTCGATTGAATCTATCACCTTTAATTTTCCTCAGTTGAAGCCGGAACGTCTTATTGGTTTGACGTGGATGAGAGCAATGCAAGCACATTTTATCTATGTAATGAATGATTTTTTTCTTTTTCTTCACACAATCCACACTAATTTTAAGTATTCGTCCAATGTTGTGATTTCCTAGAATGGGGAGAGGTTTGAAATGGAAGAAGCTAGACGAATTGGAGGTGCAAGATGTACAAAATGGAGGCTCTCCTTTTTTGTCTTCCATTTTGGAATGGGCTACTATTTCCGTCAACAAGGATAAGGTCCCTGACCTTGCTCCAGAAATTCCTCTTAAAAGACTTGATCAGTTCATTCACGGTGAAATGTCCATTGAAGGTGTAGAAACAAAATTTTTGGACAAGAAAATAAGAGAACCTACCACCTCCTATCCCGTCTACGACAAAAATTATAGCAAAACAATTTTGTATAAGAGGTTTGTATATATCGACATTCATTTCTATGGCCGAATGATATTTTACTCTCTTGGTTGAACATGATGAGATGATGCCTTTCTTGTAGCTATTGGTGTCAATACGGTCCTAAAGACAATAGAAACTAGCCTCCACCAGAGAAGAAACCACATAAGACGTGTATACAAAAGCGAGGTTGTCAATACCACTTCATGGTAAAGGTTATGGGAGGCAAAACCGATGTTGCCTTTATTATCTACAAAGAAATGTTCCACATAGATAAAAACGGTGAATTTTGCCATGGAATTCATGACACAAGTGGAGAGAAGCATTCTATGCTTGCCGCTAATCTATCCACAGAGTGCAAAAGCTATATTGAAAGCCTTTTGCTCATGGACGTCAATGTCAATGCAATAATGTATAAACACATCAACGATCCTCTGTTATGTGGCATGATATCCAAGAGAGATCAATTCCTTACAAGAAAGGATGTAATGAATGCATGGTGAAAGGCGAATTCTACTCACACACAAAAACACAAAGTTGATTCGACAAGTATCCTACTATGGAGTGGACAGGACTTTGACAACTTCTACTTTCAACGGCCCAATGGGAACAATGCGCCTTTTGTTATCAGGGTTCAGAATCCATGGATGTTGGATAGGATGGTTAGCTACTCGCACAATTCAGTCATCTTGATGGATTCCGCATTTGCAACTAACAAATATGAGGTGACGTCTTACAAAAATTAACAAATAGTTGGTCGTGTTTTCAATGATCTTATTGGCTGTAAACTTCACAATGCTCACGCTGAGTTCTCTCTACAGTACCCATTGTATACTCTCCTCATTTTCAACGAGCAATAGAGTGGTGTGCCAGTTGCGTGGGTAGTCTCCTCATGAAGCAAGATTGAGGACATCTCTGCGTGGATACGTGTATTTCTCGAACGTGGAAGAAGAGCCAGGCCCAACTGGAGAATCAATTCATTTTTGACTGATGATGCGACTGCAGAGATCCAAGCCATATAGTATGTGCATCCATTTCTTCATTTGTGTACCTTTCTTATTTTCTATTCATTTTCAATGCCTCTTTCTCATGCAGTCGAGTGGTAAACAATATCATTTGTATTGTCTATTAGGGTTGTCTTTCAATGTTGTGTGCTTCTATGCCTTCGGCATGTCAAAAGGGCTTGGCTAAAGAATGTATACAAGTATGCAGCCAAGGAAAGGGCAATGGACGTCTTCCATAGTCTTGGCAGGATCATGATGGCAATCGTTGACCCCGAAGATTGCGTCACTCAGCTATTGAACTCTTTCTTTGAGGAGTTCAATGATTAAGCCCAATTCTTAGAGTACTTCAAGAAGACTTGGTGTGAAGGAGAAGGTTGAATTGGTGAGTTGATAATTTTCGTCACCTCGCATGATTTGCACCATTCAAATTCTTTGATGTCACATCTAATACGTTGTGGCTTACTTGACTATTGGATGTTTTTGTTCGTAGCCATGTGGAAAAAAAATTGTAGACTATTCCCACATGCCAACCAGGATATGAATGCAGCCATAGAGTCCTACCATTGCATACTAAAAACTCGGTACTTGTGCGATTGTTTAAAAAAATGCAATAGGAGATTGGACTATTTGTATTACACACTTGTGTATAAAATGGAACCATTCTATAGGCAAAAGGAAAAGTTGCAGCATTATGGTTTTTTGACGAACAAAAAATATTTAAATATGCAATCTAGTGTGGAGAAGGCCAAGGCAATTCTAGACGATGACTGTATTCCTGATGAAACAGATCCTGTACTGTACTGGGCGAAAAGTCAAAGTAGGTCAATGCACTACCTTGTTCATAAATTTGGCGAGCACCTTTTTGTTTGTGACTGCCCAAGTTGGAATTTGGAGGGGAACACTTGCAAACATGTTATCAAGGTTGCTCACTTGATTAAAAGATCATCTGTCGTTGAAGGGGTGGTCCATGGTAAGTGAATTTCAATTCGAATTGTGTTACTTTATTGGAATCAATTGTGTTTTGTATTTTCTACAGCTTAATACAAATTTCTTCTGGGTCCTCATTTAGATGGGGGAGGTCAACCAATTGATACAAACATAGACTTGAACGAGACATTGTTAGAGGGGGTCGTAGAAGAAAACAATCCTAATGTTTTGACCCCTGTGCAAGCTCCTTCTATGACTCATGTATATGATGAACATGTGGTGACAATGTCTCTTTGGAATGATACTAATGAGCTCTTGAAGAAAGTGATGAGTACATCGCCACAATCTCTACAATAGGTGCAATCATATGCAAAATGTGTGGACAAGTTTGTAGAGGACCTACAACAATCAAATGCATTTCTGTTTGAATTCATTTCGGATCCCGATCAAGCTACAACTAGCACTGTTCACATGCATCCATGGTTTAGTGCAACCAGGGATCATCGTCGACGTCCAACCTAGTGTACGAAGCATTCCGCACAACAGTCAGATCATCGAACTCCTTTCCATTGTCTATGAACAATAGTTTGAATTTGAAAGTCAACATGCAATGTCAGACTTCAGGTGCAGCTGCTATGGATGTGGCAGAGGATACAACATCTAATATTGGTGAGTATGAGAAAACCCATTTCAATTTTGTTTATTATAATAGGAAATAGTATTGCAGTCCTTTTTCCAGTATGTGCTTGTACCATTCCATAAAATTTATGATTTCATTTATGGCTTTTTTTGTTCGCTTCAGCATTCCAATCTCGGGAAAGGAATCCTCATTGATGATTGTCTTTTGTGGGTGTAAACTCAGTGGAAGGTATGGTTCGCATTTAATAACTTTTCTTACATAAGTCCATTGTTTGGTATGACGTTATGTATTTTAAGAAGTGTATTTGTTGAATCATGTAGGGGAAGCGAACCATTAAATATTTGGTTGCTGATCTTTAAAAAATACAGAAGATTTCCAATGAAAAAGGATGCATACAAGTTGGTAATTGAGGAAAGTGCATTCAAAGGGGCTGAAAGTTTGTTCCTAAAGAATGGGAAGACATTTCTAAACATGTTTCATATGGTGGTAGAGCATGGGAAGGTTTGGAATATAGTATTCTATTAAAGCCTCATTTGATAGAGCTTTTTTTGTGCATAAAGTAAGGGTTTAGTAGATCAGCATTGGCACAACCCACTGTCTTTTCCATGATGCTATGGTTATGTCAATAATGTGTTGGGAAGATATCGAAGAAGAGTGTTTTGCTGAAAGTAAGCGTTGTTAAAAATTAGGAAGCTTAAATTCAATACATTGTCCTCTTACTGTGTGCATAACACTAGCTGCTGTCGTCCTACTGTTTTTCTTAAAGTAAGGGGTGCCATAAAACAAGAAAGTGAAGTTGAAAACAGTATTTTGTCACAGTCCAGATAAAATAATAAGTGAGGCACACCACACTGTGTTTTCCATGATGCTAATATTATGTCAATAATGTGTTGGGAAGATATTGAAGAAGAGTGTTTTACTGAAAGTAAGGGTTGTTAAAAGTTAGGAAGCTCAAATTCAATACATTGTCCTCTTACTATGTGCATAACACTAGTTGTTGTCTTCTTATTATTTTTTTTAAAGTAAGGGGTGTCATAAAACAAGAAAGTGAAGTTGAAAACAGTATTTTGTTACAGTCTAGAAAAAATAATAAGTGAGGCACAACCCACTGTGTTTTCCATGATGCTACCGTTATGTCAATAATGTGTTGGGCAGATATCGAAGAAGAGTGTTTTTCTGAAAGTAAGGGCTGTTAAAAATTAGGAAGCTCAAATTCAATACATTGTCCTCTTACTGTGTGCATAACACTAACTGTTGTCTTTTTACTATTTTTCTTAAAGTAAGGGGTGTCATAAAACAAGAAAGTGAAGTTGAAAACAGTATTTTGTTACAGTCCGGAAAAAATAATGAGACACAACCCACTGTGTTTTCCATGATTCTACTAGTATGTCAATAATGTGTTGGGAAGATATCGAAGATGAGTGTTTTGCTGAATTATGGGTTGTTAAAAATTAGGAAGCTCAAATTCAATACATTGTCCTCTTACTGTGTGCATAACACTAGTTGTTGTCTTCTTACTATTTTTCTTAAAGTAATGGGTGTCATAAAACAAGAAAGTGAAGTTGAAAAAAATATTTTGTTACAGTCCAGAAAAAATAATAAATGAGGCACAACCCACTGTCTTTTCCATGATGCTACTGTTATGTCAATAATGTGTTGGGAAAATATCGAAGAAGAGTGGTTTGCTGAAAGTAAGGGTTGTTAAAAATTAGGAAGCTCAAATTCAATACATTGTCCTCTTACTATGTGCATAACACTAGCTGTTGTCTTCTTGCTTTTTTTCTTAAAGTAAGGGGTGTCATAAAACAAGAAAGTGAAGTTGAAAATAGTATTTTGTTATAGTCTAGAAAAAATAATAAGTGAGGTACAACCCACTATGTTTTCCATGATGCAACTGTTATGTCAATAATGTGTTGGGAAGATATCGAAGAAGAGTGTTTTGTTGAAAGTAAGGGTTGTTAAAAATTAGGAAGCTCAAATTCAATACATTGTCCTCTTACTGTGTGCATAACACTAGCTGTTGTCTTCTTGCTTTTTTTTCTTAAAGTAAGGGGTGTCATAAAACAAGAAAATGAAGTTGAAAACTGTATTTTGTTATAGTCCAGAAAAAATAATAAGTGAGGCACAACCCACTGTGTTTTCCATGATGCAACTATTATGTCAATAATGTGTTGGGCAGATATCGAAGAAGAGTGTTTTGTTGAAAGTAAGGGTTGTTAAAAATTAGGAAGCTTAAATTCAATACATTGTCCTCTTACTATGTGCATAACACTAGCTACTATCTTCTTATTATTTTTATTAAAGTAAGGGGTGTCATAAAACAAGAAAGTGAAGTTGAAAACAATATTTTGTTACAGTCCAAAAAAAAAAAAGTGAGACACAACCCACTATGTTTTCCATGATGCTACTGTTATGTCAATAATGTGTTGGGCAGATATCGAAGATGAGTGTTTTGCTGAAAGTAAGGGTTGTTAAAAATTAAGAAGCTCAAATTCAATACATTGTCCTCTTACTGTGTGCATAACACTTGCTATTGTCTTCTTACTGTTTTTCTTAAAGTAAGGGGTTTCATAAAACAAGAAAGTGAAGTTGAAAGCAATATTTTGTTATAGTCCGGAAAAAAAAGAAAGTGAGGCACAACCCACTGTGTTTTCCATGATGCAACTGTTATGTCAATAATGTGTTGGGCAGATATTGAAGAAGAGTGTTTTGTTGAATGTAAGGGTTGTTAAAAATTAGGAAGCTCAAATTCAATACATTGTCCTCTTACTATGTGCATAACACTAGTTGTTGTCTTCTTATTGTTTTTCTTGAAGTAAGGGGTGTCATAAAACAAGAAAGTGAAGTTGAAAATAGTATTTTGTTACGGTCCGGAAAAAATAATAAGTGAGGCACAACCCACTACGTTTTCCATGATGCAACTATTATGTCAATAATGTGTTGGGTAGATATCAAAGAAGAGTGTTATGTTGACAATTAAAGTTCCAAAATTTATTGCACAATTTTGTAGTAATCAAGCATATATTTTTTTCAATGAAAAGAAGAATTTGAGATGCACAACCCACACTGTTGTAAAATGCTATACAAGTAACCCACTGTGTCTTACAACATGCAATTATTTTGTCCAATTATTATTGTCAATCACGCGAAGATACTGAATTGCAATTTATACCATAACTAACAGTTGTAATTTTTGGAGGTGCCATTTTTACATTCATACAGTGTAAATAAGAAAATATTTTCAAGACACTCAAACTGTTATTCGAATTTTCAGGTTGGAAAACACAGGGTGTTATAAACCATGCAACCCACAAACTATTCAAAGACAACACTTTCTGTTATGCAGACTCTAACAAAACACTGTATTGAAGTTCACATTCATATTTTATAACAATCCATCACATGCACTAAACATTCCATTTGAATATCGTAATATGTTTCGAAAAGAAGATGCACAAAAAATATTGCATGATGGAAAACACACTCGGTTGTCCTACACTTTTCAAATCTTGTTCAATGACAACAATTTGTGTTATGCACACCATAATAAAATAATGTAATGAAGGTCACTTTCATATTTTATAACTTCCCTTGCTTGTAACAAAAGTTGCACACAAAAAAAAAAAGTTGCAGTATGGAAAACCCAGCGGGTTGTTCGTCGCTTCTCAAAAGCTTAAATAATTATGGTTATTTAAAAGATTTAGGATCATTTAGGTTATATATAATGGGAGCAAGCTAACTCCTGGACAAAATTCACATATGTATATAACATAGGATATGCCGGTTTGAAGCGTATTTTTGTGTCGAGGGTTTTCAAAATTTCCTTTTGTTTCCTCCCGTATGCTGGTTTTCAAATTTTGCCATTTCCGAATGAAATAAGGACAACCCATTGTAGAAATATGAGTGAAATTACTGAATAATGTTTGTAGAAAGCAAGAATCTGTGGGTTCTACAATGAAATGCTATATTTCAAAAATCATGTAAAACTCGAGAATGTCGCCATTGTTCGCATTGTTTTTTGGAATGGATAGAAAAGGGCATAACATGGCATTCGAAATCATAATTGGGAAATAGAAAAATCCCACATCCCATCCCATTTTTTTGCCATTTTATACACTGTTGTTTTGGAAAACACACTGTCTCCTAAAACTCGGACTATTGTAAAACCCACTGTTTCACTATGACGTCTCCTCATGTTATGTATGTATCCACGTATGTTCTTATGTATGTTTTTCATGCATTTTTCAATGTGCATAGGTGAATTTTGTCTAGGAATTTGAAACCGGCATATCGGAGCCGGCTAACTCCTAGACAAATTCACCCGTGTACATTGAAAAATGCATTAAAAACATACATCGATACTGCGCAACATGACGAGACGTCATAGTTGGAAAACACACTATCTCCTCTTTGTTGCAGAGGAACCGACATATCCTATGATATATACATATGTGAATTGTATCCGAGAGTTAGCTTGCTCCCTCCTTAACTCGTGGACAAAATTCGGCAAGGGAAAAGGTTGTCGGACGGGAAGGAAAGACTCGAGGGCCGGATGTCTCATCCCGTGTGCCGTTTGATGTCCCATCGCCGGGAAATCGTGTCAGCGCCTGCGGGTTTTCAAAATAATTGTTCAGCATGGACAAAAAAAAAGCCAAAAATGTGGCATTCGAAACCATTATTAGCAAATATCAAAAAGCCCAAACAAGGTCCCACTTTCTCCATTTTTGGACAACGACATTTTGGTG